>JAPPVO010000013.1:115137298-115589716 GCA_030407325.1 Camellia japonica | reverse complement strand
AATATAGTGGTAAGCAGACTGTAGTCGGGTAACTCCAATGAAATGAAATAGAAAGTAGAATAAGATTGGTATCAACAAAGAAGACCAAATCATTTAGCAAATATTAACAAACCTTGATCATAGGCAAACCTTTTTCAGGGGTACCACTGTACACCATGAACAGAAACCTTGGAAATTGAACAGGAGGAGAAAAAAGAACAAAGTTTCGAACAAAGTGAACATATTTTTTGTGACTAGCATTAACAGAGTAAGTTCGCAAGTAAGCACACAACAAATAGTAATTAGACACTTACTGGACTTTCACAATCTGATGAGGAAGATTTCCTGCCATTGTTCGATTCCAGATTATATTCAAAAGAAACATATTGATACTGTTGGCAACTAGTGACTCCTGATACTGCAAATTATCGCATGTATCAATCCCAAGGGCATGGATCCACAGAATGAGAATAGGATTACAGAACTATATTCATATGCAGAAAATGACCATCATCTGCCATCTAAATATGTAGTCAAAATTACAAAAGAGTTCAACCGAAGGAATAAGCAACCATTCTATAGTTTTCCAAAAATTCAAAAGCACAAAAATATTATGAACGGAGATGTCAAAAGAACAAACCACATTTTTATCCCTTCTCTTTTTGGTTTTGGTTGGGAAGGGGGGACAGGAGAATTGAAGCCTAAGAAAAAAACCTGATCAATGACAGATTCAACTTTCTCTTTCCAGATAAGTGCCTCCTGGATGTGATGCTGCCATCTGAATTAAGAACACAACCAATATGAATTTTGTTCTCCACCATTCCACTAAAAAATTCATGAAACACTGAAAAGAAACCACAATGCCTGCAAAGCACAGGAAAGCAATCCTACCGACAAAATTAATCTCATTCAGCGATTGCAAAAGCAGAGGAGCACAGCAAGTGCTTCCACTATTGGGGTAAAAAAAAGATTTTATGTGGCTTTATGTGTTCATATATACACGGTCATTGACAGTGATGTCACTTCATGATAAATGCAGGCATAATTTCCAATAGGATGTACAAAAAATAATCTCAAATCCAAAAGACTTATAAGACTACAAAGATGCACCAAAGTTCATATCAAAGGACTGTAAGCTCGGTCCAAACAGAGAAGATGACCAAAGATCCTGCTCTCATATTCCTTGCTAAAAGAAAGTAGCTAATATCAAGCATAAAGAACACTTTCAGCATTGAACACCCAAATGGCCCCAAAAAAATTAAATCGAATGAACGAGGAGAACACATAGCACAAATAAAACATGAGAGAAAAAATATCACTATGGATAGATTAGCACCCATAAAGATCAAAACGACGGGGGCCAAAACAGCAGTGCTCAGACATAGCAATAAAAAGCACCAGAAGGAGTAAAAGATCCAATTACAGATTCACAATATAAGATTCTGCTCAATTTATTTTAGCAAAATACTTGCTCAGGTTCTGGTACTCAGCTTTTGGACTTTTGTTTCTCATAAACAGTACGATTACATAGATTAATAAAGGCAACGGGGGGGAAAAATTGGACTACCAGCTAAAAAGAGGCAGAAACAATTAGTGCCAATCTAAACAAGCTATTTTTAAAATCACATATGTATCTCAAAAAACCTGTTACAGAAACATCTTACCAAATTAATATTTTCTGCATCTTTTTCATTGACTATACATATTTATGCTAATCCATGCTAACCAAACTCTTCTAGCCCCCTAGCCAGAGTAGCATGGATTTGCATAAATCACTAAAGTTTGTTTCGGATAAGTATATAACTAAAAAAGAATATAAATTCCATTTCTTATGTCATCTTGGTTCAAAAAAATCAAATTATTCCAAGTTCACCTGTTCATTCAGAAATAAACTACAATTACTCGATTCATCCCTAGTTCCAGAACGCATCAGCTGTACGTGCCATGAGAAAGATAATAGGACTTGGTATCATTTCACAATAAAGGAAACCATCTAAAATAGACTCTTGTTTCATTTCTGTGAGCAAGTTCCATGGCATGCAGTATGCACCTACATCTACAACATTTACTCAAAATTCTCCATGTGCCTTGCTTCAAATATGAAAATATACTAATAGAGAACCAAAACACTTCAACATCACACAATTGACATTTTGCATAAAGATCATAGATTTGAAAAACTTTTTCTTTTTAAATTTGTGCTATTCAAAGAAAGTTAACTAAATCTCTATTATAATTTTACCCAAAAGCCCTGCATCTAAAATGTAAGCATGTGTTTACAAGCTTGCCAAACTTGTTTCTAATTTTTTTTACAAGGGAAATGCAAGAAGAAGAAACATGCTCCCTGTTTTCAATTTCCAAAAATGTGAAAACTGGCATCACAGCGTAATGAATCTAAATCATTTTTCTTAACTTTAATAATAGCTTCAATAATAGAAATGCACATTTCAAATTTATCTTATATCAACCCTGCTATACATGGATGAATAAGCAAAGAGTCCATTAGCAAAATTTTCCATATCTATCACAATATATTAAGTATTAAATGCATGCGTATTATAACACAAGCATAAGGTCTCTACCATCTCCCAATATGTTTAAAACAATAAAGCAAAGGGAGTCTACAAAAAATTGAAATCCTCGTAATCCAATGGTTTCTGTATTTTTTATGATTTCATGTAGAAAGCAATAAAGCAAACAAATTTCCATCTAGCACGACATCATTAAATTAAACAAACTAAATTATCAACGTCATGCATTTCCTATTTGCACAATCTTAACAACAAAAAAAAAAATAAGAACTCAACTTACACATTTAGTGATTTACCCTCCTTACGTATTTCCTTTAGTGCCAATGATAATAATATTTTCATCAACAAATACAGAAGGAAAGTAAAGATTACCGTAATTCGGTGGTACTTCTCTTTCTTGTTGTGGACAGACAAAACATAAACCATCTGTAGGAGAGAGGAACAGATGAAAAAGAACCATTTAATAGATATTCAACAAGAAGGAAATATTACATGTTGCATAGAGTAGTTTTTTGTGTGCATGCCCATCGACGCGCATGACAGGAAAAGAGACTTACGGTTAATCAAGTTCAAGCCACAAGTTGGGAAGTGGACCTGTTTGGGTATGATACCATTATATCCAAATTCCTATAAACTTACATTTTTTCCTTTTATCATTATATCCTGAAGTCATTTGTTCAAACATGCAATTAGTTTCATGTACGTCTAAGCGATGAACACATGTATCCTCCAAGTATCTGAAGTGTGTCCGAGTCTCAAATAATAATAATAATAAGATCAATGTTAGGGACCCCAAATGAATTACCAAATTTTCTAGGTAGATGGTAGTATTAGAGGAAAGGGTAGACCTGTAAGTTTAGAGAAGAGAAAGAGATAGAGAATGAGTTAGACCTCATCCCCTTTTATATTGATAATAATGAGTAATTACAAGATTGCCATAAGGCATAAATTATGAGCCAGCCCATTACACCAATCAAGGGAAAATAAAATCAAATAAGAATAAAATATAACCAATATTAATTCCTATTCTAATACTCCCCCTCAAGCTGGTGCGAAGACATCTCTCATGCCCAGCTTGTTAAGAATGCCATGAAATGGTTTACTCCCTAGTCCCTTGGTGAGAATATCTGCTAGTTGGTCCCCAGTCTTCACAAATGGAATACATATGGTGCCACCAGTGAGTTTTTCCTTGATGAAGTGCCTATTAATCTCCACATGCTTAGTTCTGTCATGTTAAACTGAATTATGAGCTATGTCGATTGCGGCCTTGTTGTCATAGTATAATCTCATGGAATCTGTCTGATGAATCCCGAAGTCTCTCAATCTCTCAACAATAGTCTAATCCATAGCAACTCACATACATCCTAAGCCATAGCCCTGAATTCTGCCTCAACACTAGATCTAGCAACCACATTCTGTTTCTTACTTCGCCACGTGACTAGGTTGCCTCCAACAAATGTGCAACATCCTGAAGTTGATTGTCTGTCAGTTACTGATTCAGCCCAATCCGCATCAATGAATGCATCCACACTGAGATGTCCATGCTTTGAGAAATAGAGAGCCTTTCCAGGAGAAGCCTTCAAATATCTCAGAATTCTCATAACTGCCTCTAAGTGGGAATTTCTAGGAGCATGCATAAATTGGCTGACCATGGTCACTACAATGGCAATGTCTAGACGTGAGTGGGATGAGTATATGAGCTTATCCACTAGCCTTTGGTATCTCTCCCTATCCACTGGATCTCTCCCTTGATCCTCACTTAGTGTTTGGCCATGGTTCTAGAGGTGTATCACATGGTCTACCTCTAAGCAGTCTAGTTTTCTTGAGCAAGTCAAGTACACACTTTCTCTAGCATATGAGGATGCCATCCTTGGACTGAGCTATTTCAAGGCCCAAAAAATACTTCAAAATGCCTAAGTCTTTGATTTCAAACTCCTTAGCTAAGTATTCATTCAATTGAGGAATTTCCTTAGCATCATCTCCTGTCAGAACAATATCATCAACATAGATAATAAGAGCTGTGGTCTTACCAAGTGAAAAGTGTTTTACAAATAAGGTGTGATCAGCTTAACTTTGTTTGAACCCATATCTCAGCATAGTTTGAGCAAACTTTTCAAACCAAGCCTTAGCGGATTGCTTTAGCATATAAAGTGACTTTCGAAGCCTGAACACTTTACCTTTGGACCTAGCATCCTCAAAACCAGGGAGAATATCCATATAGACCTCTTCTTCTAGGTCTCCATGAAATATGGCATTCTTCACATCAAACTGATGAAGTGGCCAATCCAAATTTGCTACAAGAGAGAGTAGTATTCTCACAAAGTTCATCTTCGCAACTGGCGCAAATGTCTCCTAGTAATCTACCCCATAAGTCTGAGTAAAACCCTTAGCAACCAGTCTTGCTTTGTACCGTTCTATGGAATTGCTTTGTGTTTCACAGTGTACACCCACTTACACCCAATTGAATTTTTGTCTCTAAGTAACTCCATTAACTCCTAAGTGCCATTCTTGCTGAGAGCTCTCATCTCCTCCATCATGGCATGTTTCTATTCAGGAATGGAGAGAGCATCCTGAAAATTGTAAGGCAGACTAACAGAAGAAATTTTAGACAGAAAGACTTTATATGAGGGAGACAGATTAGAATAAGAGACATGATTAGTAATAAGATGCTGAATACATGACTTAACCCCCTTCCTAGTAGCAATGGGAACATCAAGATCTGAGAACTCAGGCATAGGAGCATTAGGGTTAGAATTACCTGGATTCGCAGGAGAGGGGGATAACTCTGGACACTCATCCGGAGAAAAGGTTGGCAGTAGAGGAGGGAAAGTAGTCTCTTCTATCCAGGTGACTTCTGTCTATCTTTGACAATGTCATAAACTTTGCAATTTTCCTTTTCCACAACAATTGCTGGCTCAACATCCTCTATCTGTTCCACCATTGATGGCAGTGGCACAGGAATCTCTTCACACCAAGGCACCTCCTGAAGGGAGGACTGTGACAATGAGGATGTTGGAAAGTAAGAGTGAGACTCAAAGAAAATGACATCCATGGAAACAAAGTATTTGTGAAATGGAGGATGATAACACTTACAGCCTTTTTGGGTGGCAGAGTAACCCAGGGAAACACACTTAGGCCTTGTTTGGGATGATCTAAATAAGTGCACTTTTTGACTTTTTATGAAATATGAGTTGGGTTTGGGTTGGGTTTGAAGTGATGTGTTAGAGAGGTGATGTGACTTAAATAAGATGATGTGACTTAAATAGGATAGTAACTTTTTGACTTTTTGTCTTTCTCAAGACATGCCAAACTTGGCCTTAAGAGACCTAGGATCCAATTTACCACGAGGGGTGAATGATTATGGACAAAACAAACACATCCAAAGGTCTTAGGGGGAATGGAGAACCCAGAAGACATGAAACGAACAAAACCTGAATAGGGGTGCGTTTTTGAAGGACTTGGGTAGGTAGACGATTAATCAAATAAGCTGCAGTGACTACCGCTTCCCCTCAATATGATCAAGAGACACACATTTCAAAGGATAGACAACGGGCCACATCAAGGAGATGACAATTTTTCCATTCTGCAACACCATTTCCTTGAGGAGTATTAGTGCAAGAAGTTTGGTGAATAATGCCATGAGTAGCAAAATAACTGGCAAGACCAGAATCAATATATTCCCTCCCCCCCCCCAAAAAAAAAATTATCAAAACGCAAAATTTTTACAACCGCCCCAAACTGAGTGCACACCATTCTATGAAAGTTTTGAAACACAGAAAACACGTCACTCTTGTCTTTCATCAGATATACCCAAGTGGCCCTAGAACAGTCATCTATGAAGCATGGATATGGACACGGACACTGACACGTGACACGGCAATTTTCAAAAATAGGGACACGAACACGGCAGGGGACACAACGAATTTTTTATTTATTTATTTATTTTAATATATTTTTAGTGTTATATAGATTCATATTACATTCATCATAAATCAAAATTAACAAACACTAACATAGTAACATTAATTCAATAAATATAACCACTATATTTAAACAAATTAATAGATCATACATTCGCAAAAAAGTCATAATAAACGATAACAAGAACTAAGATGAGAAGGGAAAAACATTCAACATCCAACAATATTCACAAAAGCACTAAATAAAAGAGGCAAAAAAAAAAAAATGAGCCCCGCCATGTCCCGATATGGACACGCGTGTCCCCTACAAAAAAAATCATTAAATTAAAGGGACACGCCATCTGGCGTGTCCTGTACGTGTCCCCGCATGTCAGACACCGCCACGACACCGATTTTGGAGTGTCCATGTTTCATAGACAGTCATCTATGAAAGTAATAAACCATTTTTGACCCTTGAAAGACACAAACAGGAGGGACCCTATACATTATAATGAATCAAAGAAAATGGAACGAAACTTTTATTAATAGAAGGAGCAAACGAAACTCTGTGTTGTTTTCTAAGTTGACAAGACTCACGGTGAAAATCAGACATATTATTGTTCTCAAAAACAAAAGAAAATAAATGCTTAAGTAGTAAAAAGAAGGGATGTCTTAAGCGGCGGTGCCACAGCCAAAGGTCTTCCTTGGAGGATGGTAACTAAATAGATGAATGAGCCAGCTTGTCTGTCTGATCCAGAATGTAGGACCATGTTCCTCTCTACCACTGCCAATCCACTTCCTCGTGATAAGTTCTGAAAAAGACAATGATTAGGAAAAAATGTCACGCTACAATTTAAATCACGAGTAATACGAGTCAAAGATAAAAGATTAACACTAAAATTGGAAACATGAAGTATAGAGGATAAAGGAAGAGAAGAGGTGGCATGAATTAAACATTTCCCTGACACAGACGAAATAGTGCCATCAGCAACACACACTTTTTCCTAACCTAAGGAAGGGTTATACTCTGAGAACAAATGAGAGAAACCAGACATATGGTCAGAAACACCAGAATCAATAATCCATGGCACAGTAGTATGAGATAGCAATGCACATGTGAAAGAAGCCAAGTTACTTGAATTGGCAAAGAAAGAAGAGGATGCACCTGTGGTAGAAGTAGAGACTCGACGGTCTTGCAAGTGGCGAAGAGCAATCTCAAAATTAAAGGCAGATAACCCCGAAACATCAGTAGCCAGTGAGACAACGGGAGATGAAGGTGGTGACTTAACCGTGTCTGAAAGATTCGCCCGTGCATTGGCCCCTCAACCTCTAGACTGACTAGACCGACCCCCTCGAGTACCAGGACGGTCTCCTCAGCCACCAGAAGGAGGCCCATGCAGCTTCTAACAAGTCTCTCTTGTGTGGCGCGGTCTATGGCAGTAGTCACAGAAAAGCTGATCCTTCTTAGAGGAGGGACGAGAACCATGAGACACACGCTCACCATCTCGAGGGGGTGCAGAAACCAAGGCAGAGCGATCAGTAGTAGCAGGAGGAAGCATAGTAGAGCGGCAACTTTCCTCATTCTGCACAAAAGCAAAGGCTTCTTGGACAGATGGAAACACGTCCATGCCAAATATCATACTCCACATTCAGGCCTTCTAAGAACTTGAAGACCTGCTCTTTCTCCACAAATTTCTGGTAACCAGCAGAATCAGTGGGGCATACTGGCTCGTAATCCTGAAGGTGATCAAGTCACTTCTACCTATTGCTAAAGAAGGTAGAATACTGGAGGATAGTCATTTCACCTTGCACCGACCGCTCAATGGAGCTACGTAACTCGAAAGCCTGTGAGAAGTTCCCCTTCTTGGAGTAAGTAGTAGCTACGACCTCCTAAATATCCTGAGCAATGTCTATAGACAAGTAGCCCTCGCCAATCTCCGGAACCATAGAATGGATCAACCAGCCCAGAATCAAAGAATTGGTGATCTCCCACTGGTCATAACGAGGGTCTGTGATACTGAGTGTCTAGACCCTCCCATCAACATATCTTATCTTCCCTCTGCTCATCAAGAAAATAGTCAAACTATGCGACCACGCTAGGTAATTCTGACCATTGAATAGAGAGGTGGTGATTTTAAAGCCAGGGAGAGGTTATCAATCATAGTGGAAGGGATAACAGAACTCTCGCCCTGAGATGGCTGAGAGGTAATAGATTTAGTAGTCAAATCTGCCATGGAGACTCTACTAATTATTCCTCAACCACAATGTCAATCACAAACCCGAAAGATGAGAGTGGAGGAACAAGCACAATAGTAACTAGAAAAACATAAAGAATTAAGAATCATTTTTTTTTTTAACATTACCAGAATAAGTATTTTTTTTATAATTTTTTTAGAGAAGATGTTTAAAGGAGGTTTAAGGAACAAACAATACAAACGAGAGAAGAAGTCCAACAAAGGCTGACATAGGTTGGCCAACAAAGGCTGAGGAGCTGCCGACGGGGGCCAAGGAGGCTAGAAGGGCTGCCGATAGGGGCTAAAAAGGCCAGAGGGACTGCCTACAGGCCCTTAGAAGGCTAGAGGCCCCTAGAAGATCAGAGAGGCTACTGACTAAGCCTAATAGGCTATCAGGGAGCCCAGGAGGAGGGTCGAAGACCTGGGCAAGGGTGTCGGGGCTTTGGGTTGACTGTAGGTGGGCTAGGGGAGGGTCTACAGTGGCCGACTGGACTATTGGAAAGAAAGGACTACTGACAAGTGAAAAAGGGACTGTCAACAGAAGAGAAGAAGGGCAACGAAGGGATGGGCTAGGGTTTTGGCTCTGATACCATGTAAGTTTAGAGAAGAGAGAGAGATAGAGAATGAGTTAGACCTCATCCCCTAATAATGAGTAATTACAGGAGTGCCATAAGGCATAAATTATGGGCCAGCTCATTACACCAATCAAGGGAAAATAAAATCAAATAAGAATAAAATATAACAAATATTAATTCTTATTCTAATAAGACCTAGATTGACATGGACTAGTGTAGTAAATAGATATATGAATCTCCTTAATTTGACTAACGAAATGGCCTTGGATAGAATTGAGTGGAGAAGAAGGATTCATGTAGTTAACCCATTTGATGGGATTTAAAACTTGGTTTGGTTTGGTTTGGTTTGGACTTAAATGGGTGTGGGACCACACCCATTTGAGTATTGTGTAGAATATTTGATAGATATCTAGCATTTTTGTAATAACAAATAGGCCATGCTTGGACTTGTCAGACATTTGCCAAAAAGTGTCCGACGAGTGTAAATGTTTGACACGGACACAACACGTATACGACACCTTCTTAGAAGTGTCCGTACTTCTTAGCCTAATACCAACGAAAACAAAAAATGGAATTAAGATGCAAGGCAAAATTTATCTCTGCTTTGTCTATTTTAAGCAAGACTGCAAACATCAAGATTGAGAAACTTAATTTGGCCTGCAATGCCAGTGGTGCTAAATCAAAATCTTCATGTTTAGTCAACTTTGGGGTACATATCTCTGCTTTGTTTATTTTAAGCACCGCAGACATCAAGATTGAGAAACCGAGTAGCTTTTGGCCTCCAAGGCCAGTGGTGCTAAATCAAAATCTTCATGGTTAGCCACTTTGGAGACCATATCAACAGGTTTTCTCCCAGCCTAATTGGTTTAGTTCATTTGTTTCCAAGTTGAATACCACTCAAATTTCTAAAAAACAAATAAAAAAAAGACAACATCTTACATGTCCTTGATGAGTTTTCAAACCTCAATCTTCCACCCGACAATTTCCATCTATGAGAAGGGTCTTAATTGGAACCTAATTAAACACATAACAAAAATTAAGAATCAATTCTATAATTGAGGAGTGAAAAATGTTATAATGAAATAGATAATAACATAGAACTAACTGCTCATTTTCTTTTGCAGTGTCATTTAATATATCTAATCAAAGGAAGACAACTTACCATGAAAATGAGTACATTTTTTTAAACAATGTGTTCATGTCATAGTTTGCCAAACAAGTATTTCAAACAAAATTCAAAAAAATTAAAGCATTACCACATTATCCTCAGGCTTCCTCTTGTAATATGCAACTAATACAGTCTAGAGCACGAAGTACCGCATATGAATAAAGGATCTTCCGATCTTCCTCCGTCCATACCGAACCATCCAACCCTCGTAAACCACCTTCGACATGGCCAACTAACTGTACACTCACAATCCACAATTACACTATCTTTCATACTCCAGAAAAAACCACCAAAAATATCAAAAATCTCACAAATCCAGAAGCTCAGACTAAAATCCTCATTTCCGTCAAATAAATCTAACCTAAGTAATTTGATCAATCGTCGTCATCATGAATGAAGGAGATCATATATACATATTGCTTGCTTTGAATTCACACATATACAGGGGTTAGGGTTTTTGGGAAAAAATTGACTTTTTGATTTCTTAATTGTTTTAATGGTTTTTTTGGCCAAAAAAATTAGGTTATTTTAGGTAAAAAAGTTAGCTTTTTAAAACAACTCAGTTTTTTTTGATTAAAAAAGTTGAAAAGTTAAAAAATTAACTTTTCTGGCAACTTTCTAAAAGACTCCATAGTACATATAAATGTGCGTATATGGAAGTGTGTGTGTATATATATATATGGGTATGGGTAAATTACAAATACTACTTAAATTACATATTATTTTTTATAGTTTTAAAAATTATATTATGTCAAAGTTTTTAATTTCATAGTAGATAGGTCTTTTTTATTAATAAATCATCAAGTTAATTAATAATTTTTAATAATGTTAAAATTTATTTTAATTAATAATTCATATAATTTTATTATTGTGTAGGTAAACAATTAGAAATTTCATTTTTTCAATTAATTCTGTTAAATAAAAAATTTTGACAAAGAGGAATTTGTAATCTTTCAAATTATAAGTGACAATTTATATTAAAATAAATTTCAAGAATGAATTTATAATTTATCATATCTATATAATAAAATGTATAAAATGTATTTTTGAAAATGTATAAATGTATGAGAGACACATTTCCTTTGAATGGCTCAGATCAATTCTAATATCTACCATGGCTCAGATCAATTCTTCAGTTAATGATGTTCCCGCCCAACATAGCTGTTTCTCCACTCTTCTCCCTCAGTATCTAACATCTGTCTCCCCATCACAAATGATTTGCCTCCCCATCTACCCTCTGTCTACCCACCTTCCCTCTCTATTTCTCTGCCTACCCTCTCTATCTCTCTCTTCCTCTCCGTTCTTCTTCTTGATTTTTTTTTTAAAATCTCAGCTTTTGCCTTCATCAAAGCTTACACCGTTGTTCAAATCAGAGTCTTCATCAGAGCTTACACAAAGCCTTCATCAGAGCTTACACCGTTCTCACTCTAACCACTCTCACCGTTGTTCACTCCGGCTCGACATCACTTCGGCTGCTAGGTTAGTTTATCACTTTGGTACTAGGTTAGTTTTTTTTTGCTGGGTTAGAAGAAGAATAAAATTGACTCAAGTTAACTAATTTCCTGTCACGACCCAAACCCGGTACCCAAAGGCTCGGCGTCGTAACAAGATAAAAATGAAATAATTCAAATAATTTCTGTAGTCGCAGCGCAAGCAGATAAATTAAATAAAATAATTGGGTACCAAATGCTTATTTAAAAGGAAACAAAACATAGCCATTTGAACTTTATTGTATTACAAGAGTTAAAAAAAAAAAAAACAAATAGAAATAAAGAAGAATTTAAAAAAAAAAAAAAACAACACAGCGATTAATTTTCCATCTTGATCCCACTAAACCTCGTCACCTGAAAGGGATAATAGTTATAAGCACATAGCAGAGTGAGAAATATTATACTGTGAGTATAGGGGCACAAAATAGCCATGGATAGTTATTTAAGCTAAAATATTAACATAATTTGAGTTGAACACACAAATTAATTAAGTGACAAAAACTGAAATAAATAACTATAACCACAGTGCATAATAGAACATAACAGGGGTCACTAGAGTGACAATCAAGACAGGGGTCAATGGATTCATGACAAACAGGGGACCACAAAGTGGTCAAACATGGGCCACTGGTTATTTAAGTCCCCCAAGGCATGGGACTTCCGTGGTGGTACTTATAGAAAATAATTGTTTACAAGATCATTGCCAAATAATCTCTAAAATTTAAACAAACATATCCATGGGTTTTAATTTAAGTAAATAGAGTTCAGAAAATAATCCACGTAATTGAAACATTAACCTAACCATAAAACATAAATTATACATCAAATAAATTGTGGTAACTCAAAATATTCGTAATATATATTATAGTAACTTAAGAAATGTAAAAAACATATTATAGTAACTCAATATATAATAAAACTCACCTAAAAATTACTCCTAAATTATTCTGAGCTTGCTCTCCGTTTCTTGTGTTCCTAGCTCGAAAGCTCTATATTGATTATAGCACTGTGTCACTGTGTTTTGATGTCTTCTCCTACACCACCCTTCCTATTTATAAGGGATCAAGAGTGAGGCCCAAGCAACACGTAGGTACGTTCTCTCAATGCCACCTGTACATAGAGGCTTCTATTTAGGCCATCTGTTTGGCTTTGCTTTTGTCTCATGCATTCACCAAGGGCTAATGGCAGCCATGTTGTTTCTACTTTCCTGCCACGTTA
The DNA here is from genome assembly GCA_030407325.1 of Camellia japonica. Classification (NCBI taxonomy): domain Eukaryota; kingdom Viridiplantae; phylum Streptophyta; class Magnoliopsida; order Ericales; family Theaceae; genus Camellia; species Camellia japonica. Next base: position 115,576,622 of record JAPPVO010000013.1, on the reverse strand, counting down.
TTAGTTTGTTGGTATTTGAGGGGTGAAGCCACCTGTCCTATATCATGAGTCATCAAAATTAGTTTGGCTTTATAAAATTCTTAAGGGTTATCACTCCTTTGGTGATTCATAATGATCCCTAAAATTACGTATAATTATAAGTTAGGTTCACGTCTAAAAATCTCACTACCAAACTATAAAACATCGCTTACCACTTCCTAAAATATTTAACGTGTCGTGTCTCACAATTTATTTCCTTAACAATTTAATCGATTATTTTCCAATTTCCTAAATTATGCATTTATTTATTTTTTATTATTATTTATTTATTTATTTATTTTTGAGTTCTATTTATTGCAAATTTTAAATTTAAAAAAGAAAATTCGGGTGTCACATTTCCTGTTTTTTACACCGTGCCTTGAGTAAAAATTAAAGAGTAGTCATCAATCTAAGAATAAAAATTAAAGAGTAGTCATCAATCTGTTTTTGGTTGATTAACTGGTTTTTCCCTTTTCTAGTTTTTATCACTGGTTTATCTCTGAGACCGAAATAGTAGACCTGATTGAACAAAAAGGGCAAGACTTGGTGTATAGCTTAAGTCTAAAATAAAGGAAACAGATATTGAAACTAAAATACATATATTATATATATATGCATAGTGCTTTCAATAAATCATGTTAATTGACATCTGTGAGTCCTTGGAAGCTATCTCCTTATTCTCACATTCATTGACATCTACATATATTGACTCTTTGTTGATTTCAGAATTTTTTTCCAGATTATCTTGATTACTCTTTGTTGTATTTTTTTTAGTCAAATACAATGTGTTATCTCCTCTATTATTGAGTTTTCCTCTATTATTGTGTTTATTTATTCCTTTATTCCTTTAGTCAAATACATTGTGTTCCTTTGTTCCTCTACATTCTGTATATGATCTCATTTGACTGGGTTTGTTTTTGGCTCAAGGTTCTGTCTGTTTTTGGCTATCTTCGGCTCCCTTCGAACTCTCACTCGCAAGGTAAGACTTCGAACTCGCTGTTGTGTTTTTCCCTTTTTGAATTCTGAATTTTGAATCCTGAATGAGTTTTTGAGATTCTTAATTCTGAATTTTGAATTTGTAGCTTGAATTATGAATCCTAAATGAGTTTCTTATACCGAATTTTGAATTTGTTGTTTAAATTATTTGGAATTGTTGGTGATAGTTGCAAGTCTTATACTACAATATTTTTTGTTGCAGTATTTCTTGAGTTGTTGTGCTGTTGTTTAAATTATCTCTTGAGTTACTGTGTTGTTGTATTTTTTGTTGGGTTTGTGTTCAAGCCTAATGATGTTTGTGTTGTTTTCTAGGATCAATTACTCAAATCTCTTTTGTATTTGCTTGCTTGAATTGGTTTCTCTGGAAAACATATTAATAATATTCTCTATGCCCACCAACTTATCATTAAAATATTTGGTTATTAGACAGCACAATATTCTCTTATAATGTATTCATATCATTAATATTAAAGTATATTCAAGCATATCTAATTTAAAGTATTCTCTAGAGAATACTGACTCAAGTTGAAGACATAAACATAAACTGATATGGAATTGTTAAACTAAATATCATTATAAGAGAATACTTAAACTAAATATAAAATTGTTGATGGGTTTAATATTAAACTGTGCTGTCTAGAGAATACTGTCAAGTCTTCAAGCATATCTAATTTAAAGTATTCATATCATTAAAATATTATTAATTTTAATATCTAATAAACATATCTAATAAACATATTAATAATTTGAGATACAACACAGTTATTTATTTGTTGTTTGTGTTGTATACAACTTTGATGGGCTAAAGATATTTGAGTGACTTTTTAAAAATAGTTTGGATTTAATCATTCAAAAAGATGACATTGAAAATATTATTAATGATTTCTTAATGGTGGTTATCAAAATATAATTATCACTTGGCTGGTTCTGTTTTTGAATTTGTAATTCTGAATTTTGAATGTGTTCTTTAAATTATTTGGATTTGTTGGTGCATGTCAATGGTGATAATTGCAAGTCTTATACTATTCATAGTCATCACTTGCATTGCTTTTGCATGTTTTTCATTTCTATGTTTTTCATACTCAATTATATTTTGTTCTCATTATTAGTTATCAGGTAAGCTGTTTGAGTAGGTGATAGTTGATAGTTATATACACACTGAGAGAATGGAGGAGAGACAAAATTAAAGATAGTTGCTGAGAGTGTAATTTATATCTAAATTTGGCCGAGCTAAGGAGGAGACTTCCTTGGAAATTGGGCCGCGTAATGGACCAAGGTAAGGATAGATTTACTTCGGTCCAAGAACTAAACGGATATGGGTCGCGGTAGAAAAGACTAGCAAGTGGGCCGCGGTCCAAGTGTTAGTTCGGTCCAAGTATGGAAGGGAATTCTTCAAGTGTTACCTCGGTCCAAACGTAATTATAAGTTACCAACCGGAGTAGAAATAGTTATCTCGGCCATGGCAATCGGAGCCGAGGTAATGGCTTCTCTTGGTAGGCTTCGCTCTGGATAGCGCGGTAGAAGCCTTGAAGTTAGACCGGTCCAAGAGAGCCTTGAAGTTAGTCCGGTCGTAGAAGGACTTGAAGTTGGTCCGGTCCCAGAAGTGCCTAATGTTATCTCGGTCCAGAAGAGTACTACGGTTAGTTCGGTTGCCAGATGGCCACATTCAAAGTTAGTCCGGTTGCGGCATAGCATGACTAGCTCGATCGGACCTAGCTAGTTGTTAGTCCGGTTTAGCCATGCCATGGGTCGCGCATGAGAAGCCGAAGTAAGTACAGTGGGAGGAAGAGCCGAACTAACGATAGTTCGGCCTATTCTGCGGCTAACTACAGTCATGTTTACTTCGGTCATGTTGGAGTTCGGCCGTGGTAAAACCATCTCACTTGGTTTAAGCAATGAGGGGGGTGTTGAAGGATAAGCGTTATCCTTCAGGAGTATGAATCCTAGGAGGACTCTACGCAAGGAGGAGTAATCCTAGAAGGACTCTACATGGAGGAGTAAGAGTCCTACCAGGATTGTGCTACGCGAAACCTATATAAGCTCACCAATATCACCTTTGGAGAGGTAACACGACTTTTGCTCCCTGATTACATTGAGCTTTTGCCTACTTGTCTTGCTTTCTGACTTAGGCATCGGAGAGGTTTCCGGCACACACCCGCCGGCCAGCTCACGTTTGTGTTTTCAGGTGACAAAGCGACGTCGTACGGAGGAACGCAGACTTGATCAACAGGATTATACGAGAAGGTATATTTCTTTCCCGTACAGTTGCAAAAGAAGGAGGAGAGTCAAAATTCAAGTTGACTCTATTTTTTTTTAGTTGGCTCTGTGCTCATGGTGTATAGTTATCAGGTAAGCTGTTTAAGTGAGGTAAAGAAGGAAAGGAGGATTGGTACAGTTATCAGGTAAGCTGTTTTAGATTGGTAGGATTGGTTGATAGAAAGGAGGAGAGACAAAAATTGGTAAAACATAATTATTTGGCTATTATACACAGGAAAAACATATTTGGCTAAACATAATTATTTTCGTTAGATATATTTGTATAATAGCTGTTTGAGTGAGGTTATACACATTTGTATATTTGGCTATTAGAAGGAAAAACATAATAGATAAAACTGGTTTGGTGTTCAAAAAAAAAAAAAAAGGTTATACAGATTGTGTTTACTGTCAACTGTCATGGTTGATAAGGTTGGTCTCAAAATTATTTGGCTATTATACACAGGAAACACATAATAGATAAAAGGCATTATTCTTTCCAAAATTTTCACTAAATCAAGGATGAACAAAAAATTTCACCAAATCTCCAATAACAATACTTCGAATCTTTTTTGATAAAATTTTAAAATAGAGTTTGGATAAGAGATGGTTTTCTTTCATAAAAAATGGTATAGATAGGAGATGGTTTTTACACTACAAAAAAATTACTTTTTTGCGACGATAAAACGCCGTCGCAAATACCCCAAACGCCGTCTCAAAAGGTTTTTTGCGACGGTAAGTGGCTTTTTGCGACGGCAAGTGGGGGGTCGCAACAAAGGGGGTTGCAAAAGGGTTTTAGCGACGGCATAAAGCCGTCGCCTTTTTTTTGCGACGGAAAAATTTGGTCGCAAATAACGCGTGAAAATCTGAGTTTTTTTGAGACGGCACTGTGTTACCGTCGCTAAAAGGGTTTTTTGCGACGGCAAAAATACCGTCGCTAAAAGTTTATTTGAGACAGCACTTGATGCCATCGCTAAAGGACTATTGGCGACGGAAATAACACCGTCGCTAAAGGCCTTACTTTTCAACTGATTCCTCTATCTTTTGCAACAGTAAAGGTGCCGTCACAAAAAACCCTGGTTCAATTTTCTTTTTGAGACAGTATGTGTGCTGTCGTCTCAAAAAAAAAAAACTATATTAAAATTATTAAAAATATGAAAATAACCTGTATTAAATGAAAAATAACTATAAAAAAAACCGATAATTACATAATAATATAAATACATACATAAACAAAAGTTGGCACATAATGAAAATTCATAATGTTGTTCCATTCATAACAATACATAAATAAAAATTCATAACAATAAAAATTATCCCACTACATAATGTCGCATAATACATACATAATGTTGTTCACAAATCTAAATAACGTAAATCAAAACCAAAAGTTTTCGTCATGATTCTTCTGTGGGTTACAAAAACAAAAGTTGGTCATAATCTTTACATGCCCGCATTCCACAAGAAGCAAACTGCTACTCAGGAAATATCTGAAAATAACAAAATAAAAATAATTAATGACAATATAATGGTGTTAATATTTTAATTACAGAAAAACATAAAAAATTAACTATTACATAATTACAAAGATAGTTTAGTAAATAATTTTGGCTAGACAGAAATCTGGCCCTAACTCCCAAACCGGAAACCCGATTGGAGGTCCCGTCTTCTCCCACAAGTCTCTCTTGCCTAGGCGGTCGTGTGTGCCAAGTTTTGTGCTAAATCGACGTAGTTTGGTGATTTTGGGGGGTCAACACTTCGAATTCAAGTTTCTTAAGGAACTAGTTTGCCTAGACCGAAATCCGACTCTAACTCCCAAACCGGGAACCCGATTGGAGTCCCGTCTTCTCCCACAAGTCTCTCGTGCCTAGGCGGTCGTGTGTGCCAAGTTTCGTGCTAAACCGATGTTGTTTGGTGATTTTGGGGCATCAACACCTCGAATTCAAGTTTCTTAAGGAACTAGTTTGCCTAGACCGAAATCCGACTCTAACTCCCAAACCGGGAACCCGATTCGAGCGCCGTCTTCTCCCACAAGTCTCTCGTGCCTAGGCGGTCGTGTGTGACAAGTTTCGTGCTAAACCGACGCCGTTTGGTGATTTTGGGGCGTCAACACCTCGAATTCAAGTTTCTTAAGGAACTAGTTTGCCTAGACTGAAATCCGACTCTAACTTCCAAACCGGAAACCCGATTCGAGCCCCGTCTTCTCCCACAAGTCTCTCGTGCCTAGGCGGTCGTGTGTGCCAATTTTCGTGTTAAACCGACGCGGTTTGGTGATTTTGGGACGTTAACACGTCGAATTCAAGTTTCTTAAGGAACTAGTTTGCCTAAAGTGAAATCTAGTTCTAACTCCAAAACCGGGAACCCGATTGGAGTCTCATCTTCTCCCACAAGTCTCTCGTGCCTAGGCGGTCGTGTATGCCAAGTTTCGTGATAAACCGACGCCATTTGGTGATTTTGGGGCATCAACACCTCGAATTCATGTTTCTTAAGGAACTAGTTTGCCTAGACCGAAATCTGGCTCTAACTCCCCAACCGGGAACCCGATTGGAGTCCCGTCTTCTACCACAAGTCTCTCGTGCTTAGGCGGTCGTGTGTGCCAAGTTTCGTGCTAAACCAACGCTGTTTGGTGATTTTGGGGCGTCAAAACCTCGAATTCAAGTTTCTTAAGGAACTAGTTTGCCTAGACCGAAATGTGACTCTAACTCCCAAACCGGGAACCCGATTCGAGCCTCGTCTTCTCCTACAAGTTTCTCGTGCCTAAGCGGTCGTGTGTGCCAAGTTTCGTGCTAAACCGACGCCGTTTGGTGATTTTGGGGCATCAACACCTCGAATTCAAGTTTCTTAAGGAACTAGTTTGCCTGGACCGAAATCCGACTCTAACTCCCAAACCGGGAACCCGATTCGAGCCTCGTCTTCTCCCACAAGTCTCTCGTGCCTAGGCGGTCGTGTGTGCCAAGTTTCGTTCTAAACCGACGCCATTTGGTGATTTTGGGGCGTTAACACCTCGAATTCAAGTTTCTTAAGGAACTAGTTTGCCTAAAGTGAAATTCGGCTAGGCACGATTGCTTTTAAGTATTAAATAGAACTCTCAACCATCAAGTATTAACTAAAAGTATGCTTTTAAGTAAAAATATAAATAATGAGCTTTGATTAAGATGTTCTGAATTATTTTTCAAACTAATTTACAAAAATAAAAAATAAAAAAGAGCTAAGGCCAAAGATGGAGTTTACTATTATAACATATACGATACATTATTAATTATAATCCAAGATACAAACCCACAGCACAAAATACTAAGAAAACATCAATCAATCAGAAATTGAAGAGATTGAACTTACAGAAGCAATGATAGGGGGTTGAAGTATTTGCTCGAGCTTCAACTTCTCATACAAAAACTCTAAGAAATCTTTAATCTGCATCCAGACTCACAACATGTAAGAAACCAACAACCAACTTTAGTCTATAAAATAAGCAACAAGAGAGCACAATAATTAATGAATCAGGGAAAACATCCCAATTGAGCTGAATATTACTAAAAGGCTAAGCAAGGCATAAATTATAAAATTGCATAGCAAATTCAATGCATTCTGTCATTTTAATCCTAATAAGTTGTTGTAATAATGAGGAGATGAAATTGTAATCATTCATTGTGTCTTGCTACTAAATTGGTAGGGATGATACTTATCTACATATTGATACTTACAAGCTAATTATTTCTTACAAGCTAATATTATCTAAATCGCAAAGATAAAACATTTATCTTTTTAAATCGCAAAGATAAAACATGTTTTTTAAATAAATGAATCCCCTCAATATAAAACTTTTTTAAATCACAAAGATAAACATGTTTGTTTATAAATAAATAAAAAATAATAAATCACGTGCTCACTATAACTGCTTAAGTTATGTTATTCATTGTATAGACTACTCCATGTTTCAGACTACTATATCTACAAACCATATATAGCCTTCATCATCATGAAATATAATCAACAAAAATGTAAATTGGTTTAACCATGATGTCATATTACCACCAAGGAAGTCAAACTAGAAAACCAGAAAAGATATCTAATTGGTATCAATGGCAACCTTAAGCCGTCGAAATACATCCAACAAAGAGAGACAGAGTGACTACTGCACTAGTGGAAAAAATAATAGGATTGATATTATAAAATTGAGCTCCAAATATATTTCCAAATGAAACAAAAAACAAGAAAAAAGAAAAAAAGAGACATTGATCAAAAGGAAATCTTAAAATTATCACAAAATTTGAGTCCAATCAAATCCAGCACTCTGGTTAACTTCAAATTCATGGTAAACGAAAAATCAAGGCAAAAGGGAAGGGGAAAAAATAATATAAAAATCAGGCAAAGGTACAAAACTATGGTTCATATAACCCAGGAGGGACCGTGATGAGAAGCACAGTTCACCGTTAATATCAAACCATGTCCTGAAGGCAATCATAGAAATGAGAAATTTGGATCTTCTCTTTACCAGAGTAAATGGCTTCAGCTCCCCCACCATGTTCTCCTTGGGCAGCCATTTCAACCACCATGTAGAGCTTCTTAATTGGCATCTACATAGCACCATATCAAACAATCAAGAGTAAGAAATCAAAATCATCTCATCCCAATGTTTCCCAAAGTCAACCTGGTTATTGCATTTTTTATTAGTTGTAATAACTTGAGTAATTTTTACTAGAAGCCCCTGAACTTTACACCTTTGTTTAATTAAGCCCTTAAGCTGTTTTTGTTCAAGTAAGTCTTTCAACTTTCCAAAGCGGTCCAATTTAGCCTTCATGTTACATTTTAACCCAAAAATCCTTTTTCCTAGTATTAAAAATTCCATTGTCAACCTCAGAAACTTGTGCTGGTGAAGAAGGGGGGTTGGTTCTATGTAAATTGGTATCTAATTGAATCTTTACCAAGGAAGTCAAACTAGAAAACCAGAAAAGATATTGATTTGTTATTAATTGCAATTGACGAAAAACCTTTGTATTGTTACATGTTTCTAATAGGTTCAAAATATTCCAGAAACTAATTCCAGCTTCGCATCATGCAGTCCCCAGGTTCACATCATTCTGAGCAAGATCGCAGAGGACTCATCATATATACATAATACATGTGTTTATACATTAAAGCATGCATCTATATAAAGTAAATAAAACACTATTAGTATCTGTAAGATGATCTGCATCACTATGTTTCCTCCACAGAGAAGGTTGTCCACCCCATCCAATAGAGTCTTAACCAATTACCTGTTGTCAGATTCTCAACTATGCTTCTACATTGGGACGAAAAAGAAAGAGGATGTTCCATGAACAAGAGAGTAAAAGATAAACATAAACATGATGAAAACAATTACATACAGCATACCTTCTCATTGCCTGCCCTGAGAGCTAGTTTATCAATAAGATAGGTGGCAACTGCTATTTGCCGCCTTGTGATATCCTTATTGGCAAAATCTTTAGTATAAGCTGCTCTGATGCCTTGTATGTAGTCCTACAATCAAACAACGAATTATAATTATAGCTAAGGGACGGGAAGTTACTACTACATTGTCTAACACAAATAGAAATGGCATTCATCAGATGTGTAGGTAAAATTTTATGTAAAGTACCTTCAACATCCTTGATTTCTCATATTTCTCCTTGCCACTTTGCCCTTTCAAAGAACTGCTAGCTGCCAAGAACACGTATTTGAATTCCTTTGGGTTGATTCGATCATTCCAAAAAGCAAGCCATGTAACTGTGTTGTCATGCCTTATTTCTTTCCATCTGCAAAGATCAAATATTTGTAAAGTTAATTTATTAAAAATCTTAAAACAGAGACACAACTTTGTTCCTATTTTCCAATAAAATTATGGCAGAAACAACCACCTTTCACCAGGGATAGGGCATTCGGGAATTGGGGCATCCTTTCCAATATTTATAGTAATGTCCCTAAGTTGAATGCGTCTTTTAAGCTTTCCCATCTGAACCACAAAACCAAAAGTCAACAGCAAGTTCTGAATGAAAACTTGAGAACAATTGCAAATTCTTCTAGAAACAACTACAAAAAATCAAGCATTCCATCCTGGATTATTATAAATCCTTCATTGTTGGTAGAAAGATATCAATAGTACCTTTGGGTGCTCTCCACGGCCTCGGAACAACCCAGGTGGTTCAACTCTAAAGTTTCCAACTTGCAATTAAGAGATAATCAGATTCTATTTGCATGCTTTGAGAATGATGAGGAAATGCATCCAAAACAACTAGAGCGTGTCACAACCAGCAAACTGATAAATTTCACAATGATGAAAACCAACATGTAACTTTGGATATGCTTGAATGGCTGGAGTGGGAATTTCACTACTCTACTAGCAACAAGATTCCAATTTGACACAATTCAAGTGTTTGAACTGATATATTTCACAAGATGAAAGCCCAGGTGTAATTTTGGCTATGTCTGAAACTTGAATAACAGGAATTGAAAAGCAAGAATGGGAATCCCGGTACTAGTAACAAAATTCCTATGTTCATAGAATTTGTGTGTTTGGATTATTCAGGGAAAAAATGGAAAAATTTTTAACATTGTGGGCTCAACTTCTCTTTTTCCCCACTCTAGAATGCTCCAGGAATATAAGATTCCCATATGGGGTTTGAGAATGAGATACGCACTTAGTGTGGTAATCTTATTTAGCCTTAGGAAGGCAACCTTGAATTGTGCAAAGGCAAGATGAATGAGCCTTAGCATAAGATGCCCATAGCGGGTTGTGAGAATGAGATTCCCACATAGCCTTGGTACCTTACAACACAAAACGAAGTCAAATAGGCAGGAACTTCTTATCATACAAAAATCAAGGACATGAATACTACATGATATAAAGACCTTTGTCCCAAAACTATCCAAAATAAATTACTGTGGGCTTCCGAAAGAGAAGAGAGAGAGAGAGAGAGAGAGAGAGAGAGAGAGCATACGTACTGACTGAGCTCAGAGAGAGAGATCGTACCACGCCGTCGCCGCACCACCACTAGCCGTTGTCGCTCGTCGAGAGAGATATCGTCGGTGAACACTCCCCGTCGTCGCTGTGATCGTCGGTGAACTCGAACACCACTAGCCGTTACCGTCGTCGCTCGTCGAGAGACGGAGAGAGATCGTCGTCGAACTCGTCTCTAGGGATTTAGGGATTTTGGGGATTTAGGGATTTACACTATGTTTGGATTGAGTGATTTGGAGAGAAAAGAAAAGAAATGGAGTGATATGTATTTCTCTTATTTGTTTGGATAACCTAAGTAGAGAGAAATGGGAAGAAATTGAGAGAAATTGAGAGAAACTCATTTCTCTTATAAGCCTCATTTTCAATCTTTCCAAAAGTGGAGAGATTGGGAGAGAAAAGAAACCACTATTTTCATAATACCAATATTGTCCCTATAAAAATAAAAGAAATAAAATGATTGAAAATATAAAAAGGTTATTTTGGTAATATAACATGAAATAATTTCTTTTCTTTTCTCTTAATAAAATCTAACCAAACAAGAATGAGAGAAATCACAATCATTTATTTTCTTTTATTTTTTCCTTATCCAAACAAAAATAAGAGAAATCACAATCATTTCTTTTCTTTTCTTTTCTTTTCTTTTCTTTTCTTTTCTCTTATTACTTAAATAATCATTTCTTTTCTTTTCTCTTCTAGGTTCCCAAACATAGTGTTAGGGAGTTGGGGGGTTTTGAGGGAGAATGATGTTAGGGATTTTGGGGGGTTTTGAGGGAGAAAGGTGTTAGGGATTTTGGGGATTTTAGGGAATTTGATCGAGCGCCATTTCGGCTGAAGGAGGGAGATGAAATTTCAGACTATTTGCGACGGCATGGCAAAACCGTCACAAATGATCAAATCCATTTATAAAACGACGCCGTTTTATTAAGGGTTTTTTTTTGCGACAGAGCATTCCCGTCACAAATGTCCACTATTTGCGACGGTAAATTTCACCCGTCTCAAAAAAATATTTTTTGCGACGGTACACAGTGCCGTCGCTAATACTTCCGTATCTAAGTGACTTTTTGTTCTGTGCTTATTAGCGACGGGGAAACTGTCGTCGCAGAAAACAGTATTTGAGACGGCTTCATATGCCGTCGCAAAAGATCACTTTTTGCGACGGTATACACGCCGTCGCAAAAAGTTCCGTGTTATTTGCCCACTTTTCTTGTAGTGTTAGGATAAGTTTGGAATTTTTTTGAAAAGATTTGAAGATGTGAAGAGAGTAAGGATTGGAGTATTCCACATCAGATCAAGCTTTTAATCAAATTTTCACTCAAATTTCATGGTTTTCAATTTCATAACCATAACCATCATAAAATTGTTGTTGAGAGAGAAAGTTAAGTAATTTACTAATCATAACCATCATGGTTTTCAATTTCGTGGTTTCCTTATTGTTGTTGTTAGAACTTAAAGCTTGGATTAGGATTGGTTGTCCTGACTCTAGTGGGTAAATTGAAGTGTAAAACATTTGGTTGATTACGTCACTATTCATAAAATTGGTCTGTCTTAAAATTTTAAAATTTGGTCAATTTTGCTGCATTATTAGAAAGAAGTCAAGTAGCAAGTAGATACTCTCTCTCATACCCTAACCCAAGGACCTTCACAATTATTTGTGCACTGCCATTGGGCCCTTAGTGAGGCATAGTCGGGATGCTTCATCGTAGTTATGTGATTATATCTTTTGATGTAATGTAGGCTTCATCGTAGTTATGTGATGATATCTTTGGAACCAAATGTAATCCAAGGCATGTATCTTTCCATTAAAACTTCATGGAAATAAAAGCTTTTCATTAGTAATTTAAGCTAAATATTGGTTTGGTGTTCAAAAAAAAAAAAAAAAAAAAGGTTTTACATATTGTGTTTACTTATAACATTCAGCAAACAATGTACCGTCAACACCAAACGTTGTGTTTACTTCCAATATTCAGCAAACAATGTACCGTCAACACCAAATAATATCATGTTAATAATTTTTAAGTTATTTACACTAAGATTTTTTAATTATTAAAATAAATATTATTTTATAATTTTTATATATAAATGCCTCTATTTTGAAAATGAGGGGATTATGAGAGAATAAAATAATATTTGTTTATAATTAAAAAAGTCCATTAATCCAGTAAATTAAAAACAAAGCAAATATTTTGGCCAATATTTTTACACCCCCTCCACAAATGATTTGCCTAAGATACAATTCTTCCAACAGTCTAAATCTACATCAAAGTTAAACATCTGCTCAAGGTGGATTACATTCTCAACATTCTCACATGGTTTTGATTTATGAAATGGGTTTGATACTTTAATGGGAAATGGGTTTTAATTTAAAATTAGTTTGCTGTATGGTTACTTGATCTTAAATGGGTTTTGAACATCTGATCAAGTAGAAAGCTAAGCCACTTTTAGTTATAATAAAACCATCTGAATCATATTTGAACATTTGGATCATATTTAAATAGCAATTGTGTGATAATTAAATTTTAGACCCACAACAACAATGAAGGTGTGCTTTGTTTAGTTTGAAAGCTTTATTTAAAAGAAAGCTTTGTTTAGGTTAATTACAAGAAAGCTTTATTTTCTTTGTTCATCTTAATCAATAAATTAAATATTTTGGTGACAGTTTTTTGCCAATATTTGAGACAGATACTTTTGGCCAATATTTTGTGTCTTTGTTTTTATCTTTTTTTGTGTTTCTAAGGGTTTGTATTTTGTGTTTGTGTTTGCATACCCCAAGGGTTTCTAAGGGTTTGCATACCCCAAATGTTTGTATTTTGTGTTTGTGTTTGCATACCCCAAATGTTTGTGTTTCTAAGGGTTTCTAAGCTTTTTTTGTGTTTTAAAGTTTTTTCAGGGGCCAAAGAGCTGTAGCAAAACAACTTAGTATGAGCTTAACAACTTAGAATAAAGTGAAAATCAAAAATCAACCTGGTAGTTAAACAAACCCCTTCAGAAACCCATTTTAATATTTTTGAAATAAAAAATCATTCAAAAACACATTTAAATCTAATCATTTTCATAAAATATTTACATGAAAATCACGACATTTCCTCACCTTGCACCCAACACCACCTTTGCAACTTGCCTTGATGGATAACATGTTAAACAAAGAAATATCACCTCTCTTTTGGTGACACAGAAATATCACCTCTCTAGCAAGCCAAATATTAATTCAATTAAAGAAATCACACTTTCTAATTTTGTTTATCTTAGTTTGTTCATCTTTCTCTCAATTTTGTTCTAATTTTTGTTCATCTTATTTTTTGTTCATCTTAGTTTCTTTGTTCATCTTAGTTTGTTGTTTGATAGTTGACAGTTTTTGGCCAATATTTGGGTCAAACAGTTTTGGCCAATATATTTTGTGTTTCTAAGGGTTTGTATTTTGTGTTTGTGTTTGCATACCCCAAGGCAACCACAAACAAATCCACCATGAAACCATATGTAAGCAAAGTTTGTTTGCAGCTCATGAAAACACAACCTGTTTAGGGGCCAAAGAGCTGTAGCAAAAAAACTTAAAAGTAAAATACCTTGTCCACATAAAAATAAAATACCCTGTCCACATAAAAATAAAATTTCCACTAGCCATTCTTTCTAAGATTGCGTTATGCATGGATTAAGCATGTATCTTTCCTTGGTGTATGTTTTCATTTGACTATTGTAAATTGACTGTTCTTTTTCCCTTACCAATTCTTCTGATTATCTACCTTTCATTTGTTGACACACAACATCAAAATTGATCCTTTTTGTTCTAATTTAACCCAAAGGTTTGCTTTGAATCAAATTGGTTGTTTGTGCACCAAGTTTCTCAAATTGGTTGTTTGGCATAGATAGACCTTAGGCATAGGTTATGGGTTTGCTCAGAAAATGTGAGTTTGATTAGAGAGAGAGAGAGGTTATTTGGGACTTGGTTTGTGGTTAGTGCTCTATGTTGTAGAAATTGGTCTGAGAGAGTACAGACTGTTTGTTTCGAGCTATTTAAAAAGAAAGTGAGAGTGATTTGTTTAGCTGATCTTCCTGCAACATTTTTTTTTTTTTTGAATATCTAGAATTCCTAATTAAAAGAAAAAATTCGGAGCCTTGTCATTTTAACATTTATGTGTAATATGGCAAGAGATTTTTTTATTTTATTTTATTTTTGTTTTTTTCACCTTTTTCAGGGAGTATAATATTTTATGTTGTATTTCAAAAAATTCTGGTTAATGTATATGTGTGTGTATTACTTTAGTTGCCTTCATGAAATAATTATTCATTATTACTGATAAAATGGCTTTGTTATCTGGTGAATGGGTTTTTTTTTGGCATAATAAATAGTGAATTTCAAAATATTTATGATTATAATGGGTTTTGATTTTGGTTTTAATTTCATCTCTGACAGGGATAGGCCCACTAGGATCACGGCCCACAAAGGGTAAACTCAAGCCCACTATCTAGACCCCATTACACAACCCGGTTAGAAAAACCCAGCACCTCTGGAAGCCAACTGGGCAGGGAGGACCCATAATATCCAGACACATGGCGGATGCAGGAGAGGCCACATCAGCAGACAAAGATCTGCAAAGTTATTGCCACAGCACATCACCATTAATGCAATCCATCACAGCATTTATTGCGACAACACCCCTCAGCCGGAATGGCACCCCCTCACCCTGAACAAGACGAATGACGGCACAAGCTTTCGGCAAGGAACGAAATGATTACCAAGAGATATAAACAAAGCCTGAGGCAAAAGAGGAGGTTAAGTTTTATCTATCTCCTTCTCTCTCACCTTCTCTCTCGATATTTTTCTGGTCTATTACCTGTTCTAATTCATACACCGGAGGGTTCGCTGGGGGACTACCCCGTTCCCCGTTGAACTTATTTGCAGGTAGCCCATTGGATCTGAGGAGCTTGGATCGGTCTAGCCCATTCACCTAGACGAACTGCATCATCAGTTGGCGCCGTCTGTGGGAACTTGGTTCTTATCCGCGCGCCAGTTGTGTTCATTGTCGCCGGAGACCCTCGTTCCAACGATCCTTTACCTTTACCCATCAAGGTGTATGGTCACGACTAGATCCATGGCTTCTCACCACAATGCCGCTGACCACCAGACCGACCCTCCCAACCCAAACCAACCGCCACAATATTTCATCGAGCTCACCAATAGCATCAACCGCATGGCTGAGCAAAACCAAGCCCTGATAAATGCCTTGCTCCAAAGAAATCTTCCCATGCCGCCTCCGCCACCCCCAGATGATCCGCCTCATCCAGAACAAGTCCTGAGCCACACCATCCCACAACCCAACTTTCCTAACTTGGGAGGCTTGCAACCGCCTCACCCACAAGTCATTCCACCACCTCCACCTCCACACCCGTCGATCGCACCACCAGCTCCCGAGCAGGAAGCCAGCAGTATCCAGCATCCACCCCAGCCTCCATTCCCCTCCGGAGGTGACAACATTCCCCTCTGGGACGCTGAACTCCGAGCCATGAAGCTTCAGCTCCAAGGGGTCATGCAGAACATTCAACACAAACCCTCTACCACTACAAACTCACCATTCGTTGCCTCCATTCGAGACAAACCTCTGCCCGCCAAGTTCAAAATGCCCACCATTGACTCCTTCGACGGGACCACGGACCCAGTCGATCACCTGGAAACCTACCGCACCCTCATGATTCTCCACGCCTTTCCTGACGAGATCATGTGCCGAGCTTTCCCTGTAACATTGAAGGGGTCAGCTCGGCTTTGGTTCAGTCAGTTACCGGCGGACTCTGTCTCCACCTTCCAGCACCTCAGCGACTCTTTCCTCAGCCACTTTATCGGAGCTCAACGTCAGCGCCGTCCTGCAACCCAACTTCTCAACATCCGCCAGACCGAGGGGGAGTCACTACGCAGCTTTGTTACTCGCTTCAATACCGAAGCTTTGCAGGTGGCTGAAAATGATGACAAGGTCATCCTCACCGCATTCATGGCAGGTCTACGGTCGTCTGATTTCCTCTTCTCACTTTCTAAAAACCCCCCGACCTCCATGGCAACCCTACTCTCCAAAGCCCAGAAATATATGAACGCAGAAGACTCATTAGCCGCTCGGCAAGACCCGATCACTAAAAACCCGACCCCCAGAGATAAGAGGAAAGACCCCGAACCCCGAAACACTCAGTACAACAACCAAACACCCCATTATGCCGACCGGCCTCCGCGCACCGACCGACCGGCACCAGCTAGACCACCTGGTCGGTTCGAGAGGTATACCCCCCTTAACTCCCCCATGGAACAGGTCCTCCATCAAATCCAGAAAGACTACCCCCTCAAATGGCCCCTACCTTCACGAAACCCTTCCAGCCGGAAAGACCAGTCCAAATATTGCCGTTTCCACCAAGACCACGGCCATAACACAGACGACTGTATCAATCTCAAGGACCAGGTCGAAGCCCTGATACGTCAAGGGCGTCTCAGCCGGTTCACAAATATCCACCCTCAGCAGAGACAGAAGACTGAGCCCCTCAGACACGACCGTCGGCGCACCCCGCCCCGACACCAAGCCCCACCTGACCAGGGTCGTGATCGTCAACAACCACAACCACGACCCCCAGGAAATCCTCCTCCACCAGTTGGAGAAATCAGGGTCATTTCAGGCGGGCTCGCCTGCGGAGGACCATCCCGCTCAGCTCAGAGGGCCGAGCTCAGAAAAATCCGGCAGGGCTCGGACAACACGGTGGCCATGGTCGACAGACCTTCCAAGCAGCCAAAGCAGTGGATTGAACCCATCACCTTCACAGACGCCGATTGTGCAGGAATCCGCTATCCCCATGATGATCCCCTAGTGATCTCTTCAATCCTCTCCAATTACAAGGTCAGACGAGTCCTCATAGACAATGGCAGCTCTTCAGACATCATCTTCCTAAATTGCTTCCGCCAGCTTAAGGTCGGAGAAGAAAGCTTGACCCCGCTCCAAACCCCTCTAGTCGGTTTCACCGGCGACCGTGTGACCTCGATCGGCTCCATCGACCTACCTATCACCATCGGCGAACACCCCAGGCAGACCACTAAGTTGCTCACCTTCCTTGTGGTCGATTGCCCCTCTGCTTACAACATCATCCTTGGCCGCACGGCCCTAAATGCCTTCCAAGCCATCACATCCACCTACCATCTTGCCATCAAATTTCCTACTGATTCCGGTGTCGGGACAGTCAGAGGAGAGCAGACAGTGGCCAGGGAATGCTACGTCGCCTCCCTTAAAGAGGTTAAGCTAAAGGAAGCAATGATCATTGAAGGGCTCGACGCCCGGGATGAAGACGAGTTGGTCAGAGGAGAACCAGTGGAGGAGCTCGTCGAGGTCAATATTGATCCCACCAACCCGCTCAAAACAGCTAAAATCGGCAGCCAACTACCTTCCCAAGCCAAAGCCGACCTTACTGCCCTCCTGACCGAGCACAGGGACATCTTTGCTTGGACTCATGCTGACATGCCAGGCATTGACCCTTCTCTCATAACCCACCGCCTCAGCATCGAACCTCATTTCAAACCTTACCGCCAAAAGCAGCGAATCTTCCACCCAGAGCGTAATAATCTTATCGCTGCAGAAGTTGACAAACTCCTTGACGCCCAGTTCATCCGAAACGTGGACTATCCTAAGTGGCTGTCCAATGTGGTCCTGGTTCGCAAAAACAACGGCAAATGGCGTCTCTGCGTCGACTACTCCGACCTGAACAGAGCTTGCCCCAAGGATAGCTACCCACTTCCCCGCATAGATCTGCTGGTCGATGCCACGGCCGGTCACCAAATGCTCAGTTTCATGGATGCTTTCTCTGGGTACAACCAAATCATGATGCACTCATCCGATCGGGAACACACATCCTTCATCACCGACCGAGGTACCTACCACTACTGCGTAATGCCGTTCGGATTGAAAAACGCTGGGGCCACCTACCAACGGTTAGTCAATGCAGTTTTCCACCATCAGATCGGTCGAAACATGGAAGTATACGTGGATGACATGCTAGTTAAGAGCAAACTCTCCACCGATCACATCGCCGACCTGCGAGAGACATTTGCCACCCTTCGAAAGTATCAGATGAAGCTCAACCCCGAGAAGTGCGCCTTTGGCGTAGGGTCTGGGAAATTCTTGGGCTTCATGGTTAGTCAACGCGGCATTGAGGCTAACCCTGAAAAGATCAAAGCTCTGGTCGAGATGCAGTCGCCCAAAACGGTTAAAGAAGTTCAACGGCTCGCTGGCAGAGTAGCCGCCCTCAACCGTTTCATCTCCCGCGCCACAGATAAGTGCCTACCCTTCTTCAAAGTCCTCAGGCAGACCTTCGAATGGACAACTGAGTCCGAAGAGGCTTTCCAGCAGTTAAAACGGTGTATGGCCAACCCACCCCTCCTTTCACAAGCCATCACAGGCGAACCCCTCTTCCTCTACCTAGCAGTATCAAACACTGCTGTCAGCGCGGCCCTCATCAGAGAAGATGGCTCAGTCCAACGGCCTGTTTATTACATCAGCCGGGCTCTGAGGGGAGCAGAGCAGAACTACCCTTTGCTAGAAAAACTATCCTTGGCCTTGGTCACTGCATCCAGACGACTTCGCCCTTACTTCCAAGCCCACCCCATAGTGGTCCTCACCGACCAGCCCTTGAAGAAGGTCATGCAACAACCAGAACTTTCGGGCAGACTAATGCAGTGGTCAGTCGAACTCAGCCAGTTTGACATCTCCTACCGCCCTCGAACAGCAATCAAGGGGCAAGCTATAGCCGACTTCATCATGGAATTCACCAATCCTATGCCACCCACTACCTCAACGGCCCCATCAGCCCCTGCCGATCCTGAAGACCCCCATTCCTGGACTCTCAATGTTGATGGGTCATCTTGCAGGGCGGGTAGTGGGGCTGGCATCATCCTCGCCTCTCCTGAGGGTGGCTATTTCAAATGTGCTCTTCGCTTCCTGTTTGAGGCTAGTAATAACGAGGCTGAGTATGAAGCATTGATAGCAGGACTCCGCCTCGCCAAAGACATTGGTGTCGACCAGATCCGCGTGTTCAGTGATTCCCAACTCATCGTCGGTCAGATCACGGGGGAATTCGATGCCAAGGATGATACAATGCGAGCTTACAGAGACATAGCACTCCCCCTTGTTCGCCTCTTCAATACTTTCCAGATCAGGCACATACCCCGGACGGAAAACTCCAAAGCAGACGAAATGGCCCGGCTGGCTTCCGCCGACCATTCCGACCTTAGCGACGGAGTCACCTTGAATATCTAGCTCACCCGGCCATCTCGCCCGACCCACAAGAAGTGCAATTCCTCCAGACTGAACCCATCCCTTGGGCATCCGACATTCTCCTCTTCTTGACCGCTGGGGAGCTCCCAAACGACCAACAGCTAGCTGCCAAGGTCAGAGCTCGATCGGCTAACTACATTCTGGTCGATGGCATCCTTTATAAACGAGGTTTTTCGCGCCCATACCTGCGATGCCTCAGCCCCACCCAGGCAACCTATGTCATGCAAGAAATCCATGAGGGGATCTGTGGCAACCACTCGGGGGGCAGGTCCCTCGCTCAGAAAGTACTCCGCACAGGCTACTTCTGGCCGACTCTCAACCAAGATGCAACCGATTTTGTGCTTAAATGCGACAAGTGTCAGCGCTTCGCCAACATCCCACACGCCCCTCCTACCGAGCTGATCACCCTTTGCAGCCCTTATCCATTCGCCAAATGGGGGATCGACTTGGTTGGTCCACTCCCCACCGGCCGAGGCCAGACCAAGTTTGCAATTGTCGCCATCGATTACTTCACCAAATGGGTAGAGGCAGAACCCCTGGCCACCATCACCGAGCGAAATACGACCAAGTTCATTTGGCAGTCGATCGTGTGCAGGTTTGGCATCCCTCAAGCCATCGTCACCGACAACGGAAAGCAATTCGACAACGCCAAGTACAGGCAGTTTTGTGCAGACCTCCAGATTCAACCATGTTTCTCCTCCCCTGGTCACCCCCAAGCAAACGGCCAAGTTGAGGTCACAAACCGTTCTCTCCTGAAGATCATCAAAACCAAACTCGAAGCTGCCAAAGGCCTTTGGGCTGAGGAACTACCCAACGTACTCTGGGCCTACCGAACCACTGCTCGGACTCCCACTGGGGAAACCCCTTTTCGTCTAACATATGGCGCTGAGGCGGTCATCCCAGTCGAAGTCGGTCTGCCCACCCCCAGGGTCCTGCATCCAGACCTCGCCTCACTGAAGAGCTCCGTCGCACGGATCTAGACCTGATTGAAGAACTCAGGGAGACCGCTGCGGTCAGATTAGCCTCATACCAGCAAAAAATGAGGACACACTACAATCGCAAGGTCCGACCAAGGGAATTTGCTGTGGGGGACTTAGTGCTGAGAGAAGCAACCCTTGCCACCAAGAATCCGACCGAGGGTAAATTGGCCGCCAAATGGGAGGGACCCTATATTGTGAAAGCCAGACCGCGTCCAGGCACTTACCGACTTCAAGATATGGAGGGTCGCGACCTTCCCCACCCATGGAATGCTGAACACTTGAAACGCTACTTCCAATAAGCTGTTACTTTTGTATCCCTCAATTGTCGTACTTCCATTTTGACGCATGATGTAATTCTTGGTCATTGTACTACATTTCTTATAACAACAGTTTTTGTCTCCCAGCTATTCTCATCGTCCCAATTAAGTTTCAGCTTGCAGCACACATTCAAGACCCCAGACCGAGCACTTTCAAAAGCCTCAGTCCGACCTGAGCATTTACAAAAGCCTCGGCCAGACCGAGCACTTTCAAAAGCCTCAGTCCGACCTGAGCACTTTCAAAAGCCTCAGTCCGACCTGAGCACTTACAAAAGCCTCGGCCAGACCGAGCACTTTCAAAAGCCTCAGTCCGACCTGAGCACTTTCAAAAGCCTCAGTCCGACCTGAGCACTTTCAAAAGCCTCGGCCAGACCGAGCACTTTCAAAAGCCTCAGTCCGACCTGAGCACTTTCAAAAGCCTCAGTCCGACCTGAGCACTTCAAAAGCCTCGGCCAGACCGAGCACTTTCAAAAGCCTCAGTCCGACCTGAGCACTTTCAAAAGCCTCAGTCCGACCTGAGCACTTTCAAAAGCCTCGGCCAGACCGAGCACTTTCAAAAGCCTCAGTCCGACCTGAGCACTTTCAAAAGCCTCAGTCCGACCTGAGCACTCTCAAAAGCCTCGGCCAGACCGAGCACTTACAAAAGCCTCAGTCCGATCTGAGCACTTTCAAAAGCCTCAGTCCGACCTGAGCACTTTCAAAAGCCTCAGTCCGACCTGAGCACTTTCAAAAGACTCAGCCCGACCTGAGCACTCTCAAAAGCCTCAGTCAGACCTGAGCACTTCCAAAAGCCTCAGTCCGACCAGACCTGAGCACTCTCAAAAGCCTCAGTCCGACCTGAGCATTTTCACAAGCCGCAGTCAGACCTATGAATGAAAGCTTATAAAGCAAAACACTCAGTCATAGTCTAACTCTTAACCATAATTTCAAAATAATTTGACACTTAGTCATATTTTAAAGATGCTCCCCCATATTTCATTTGAAAATCACACCTTCAACATTACATTTCAGTCCACTTTTTCAAGCTAATTTGACACTTAGTCATATTTTAAAGATGTTCTCCCACACTTCAAAAAATTTGCCATTTCACTCTGTATTAGAAAATTCCTTGTCCTATTCTGGCTTGGATTCTGGCATGACTTTAGTTTCACCTTGCTCTACTGCCTAGCACAAGCATTTGCTGAAAACATCAGTGCACAAAATAATCCCAAGAAAAACAAAGCAAGGCCAAACCAGCACAAGGAGAAATACACTGGACTCCTCAACTAGAACCATAAATGCCATTTTATTCATTCAAAAATGTGTGTACAACTTACTTACATCCCTTCCAAAAAAAAAAAAAAAAAAAAAAAAAAACAAACAAGACGATAAATCGAAACTCCTAAGTCTACTCATCATCCAGCTCACTCATCTCCTTCACTTGAGGCCAGGTCTTCTTCTTCCACGCCTTCGTCCAGTGGGGTCTGGGCTACGTCATCTTCTCCAACCACCACACTACTCAGGTCTAAGTCTGGAAACAGCTCCTCCGCCTTGCGCTTGAACATCTTCCAACCGCTGTCCCAGTACTCAGCCATTTCGTGCTTGTAGTAGTCAGATTGCTGGAAACTGTTAATGATTTCAGACTCTGTCCTCACCCCAGCACCTGTCCCTGATGACCCAGCACCCCCAGACCCCAACCCAGCCAAGCTGGCAGCAACTGCGGCGTCGATCGCCATCTGGAACTCAGGAGACCCTTTGAATTGTGTCACAGCTGCAACATAAAGATCAGGGTAGGCTGCCCTTTCTGACGCCGCCTTCGCCTTCTCTTCGTTCAGCTCTTTTTGTAGAGCCTCCTTCTCAGCTGCAGCCTTGGCCTTCTCAGCCTCCAGCTCCCTCTGCCAGGCCTCCCCCTCAGCAGTCAGTTTCACCTTCTCCTCCTCCACCTCCTTCCTTAGCCTCTCCCTCTCCGCCCTCGCCTTCTCACCCTCTACTTCCAACTCCCTCCTCAGTTTCACCTTCTCCTCCTCTGCCTTGGCCAGCTTCTCCTCCACCGCCTTCTGCAGAGCCTCCACCTTAGCATCTGCCTCGTCTCTCTGCCTGACAAGATCCTCGTTATTATTCATGGCTTCCTCGTGCCGCTCGACCGCCACATCGCAAGCCTTTTTGGTCTCCTCCAACCTCTGCCGCTCTGCAGCAAGTTGAAACTCGAGCGACACGACTTGGCGGCGTGCACCCTCCAGCTCCAACTTGACTGCTTGCAGATCAGTGTGGGCGGTCTTCCAGTCAGCACTCTCCTTCTGCAAACTGGCCAATTGGGCTTTGGTCTCCTCAGCCTTTAGCTTGGCGGCCCCTGCTTTCCTGAGAAGAGCCCCCGCCAAGGTGGTCACCTCCATTTGAGCGGAGTATAACCCCCTCAGCAGGTCAGCCTCATTAAATCCACATGCCGACCGCAGGGCTGCTTCATCCACCATCTTCACTAGGCGGTCTGCCACCGACCTCGCTGGGCCTCCATCTCCCTCCAGTCTCCCAGCTACTGCACGAGCATGGTAAGTCGTGGCACCCAGACCAGCCCCCCTTTCCTGCGGCGCAGAGCCCCCTTGAGTCTGCTCCCTCCTACTTGGCTCAACCCCAGCCAACCTGACTTCTGTTGGCACCACTGAGGTTTTCTCCAACATCCCACTCGGCTCGCCCCCAACCTGCCCAGCCCCCACTTGTTCTACTGGGGTCTTCTCCACCACGTCCACCGTCGGACTGGCTATCGCCACTTCGGGGGTATCCTTTGTCGCAAGGACCTCTTCCCCAGCTGAGACGACCACCCCTTCTGGGGTCTGCTCCACCTCCCCGCCCTCACCCTCCACTTGTTTGGCCAGGCTGGCCCCCTCCATCCTTACCTCCTTTCTTCTTTTCTGGGCTGGCTCCTCCCCACCCCGCCTCAACCTTTTCTTCTTCTTCCCTACCCCCAGTGCCTCCATCTCCTTCAACGACCTCTCCTTCAGAGGATCTTTTGGAAGCAGCCGCAGAGCAGACTCACCCAAACCCTTCTCTCCCAAGGGTTTGGGACGAGGTCGAATCCTCTCCCTCGCCACTGGCTGAGGAGGTCGGTCGGCTTGGGCCTCCTTGAACTTCTGGGCTTTCACCAGCATGGCTTGATCTTCCGCCTCTTGCGCTTTTCTTCTTACCTCCAACTCTGATCGGTCGAGGTCCCCACCGATCGGTTTTGGGCCCAACCCAGCTTCAAACAAGACCGACGGCTGAACCAGCTCGTCCCACTTGACCTTTTCCTTTTCCCTCCACTCCTTCACCTTCTTAACCCTCTCCTCTGCCGCCGCCCCCAACTTTACCTCTGCATACTTGGCTGGCACCTTCCATATGGTGCGCACACCAACCCCTCCAGGGATGGACACATAGAACCACCGCGGCCTCCAACCTTTGATGGACGTTGGTAAACCAGCCACCAAACCCTTCCCTGCCAACGCCTGAAGGGTGATCCAGGTCTCTTGCTGTCCTGCAGCCTTGTAACAGCCGAAGAACTCCTCCACCGTCATGGCCGCCCCTCCGTTCGCCTTTGGCCAAGCACATGCACAAGCCAGCAGGATTTTCCATGCATTGGGCATCAGTTGCCCTGGTGCTACCTCCAGGTGGTTGAGCACCTCTACCACGATTTGCGGCAGAGGCAACCTCAGCCCACCTTTTAGAGCTTCCTCGTAGAGGGAAAACGCACCCACCCTGACATCGGAAGGTCTCTCCGTCGATTTCGGCAC
Source organism: Camellia japonica (assembly GCA_030407325.1). Taxonomy (NCBI): domain Eukaryota; kingdom Viridiplantae; phylum Streptophyta; class Magnoliopsida; order Ericales; family Theaceae; genus Camellia; species Camellia japonica. Next base: position 115,552,052 of record JAPPVO010000013.1, on the reverse strand, counting down.
CCATAATTCCACCTCCACAGGAATCTGATACTTCTCGCGGATAGCCCCCAACTCCGCCGCTGTAATAAGGGATCTATCAGCCCTCGAATGCCAGTGGTCTGGTTCCACCTGGCTGATTGGCTGTGCCGTTTCTACCAATTCCCCACCCCTGTTGGACCTATACTGAATCGCTAATTCCTCTGCATCATCTTCCCCAACGGATCCATCCTCACATCCCCAGTCCCTTCCTGCGCCATTGCTAAGTTGTGTTTGCGAATAGCTTCAGATGCAGGTTCCAGAAAATTGCAGAAGTGTTTTAATGGGGTATCGTGAGCAACGAAGGAATTGATATTTCGAATATTTTGAGTTTTTGTAAACAAGTAGGTGAATCGTATGATACCAAAAGCCCACGGTTTGCCCGTATTCCAAGGATCCAAATTAACGTTCGCCAGTTTGAAAACTTTTCAAATCATCCGCCAAAACTGTATCATCAAATGCCCATAATGATGCCCCTGACGCTTCACTCCTGATCCAACGCTTGACGTTTCCCCTTCCCCTGAAACCCGGCCACGTGTATGGTCCAGATGCACTGACTCCTGCCCTCACCCTGTCTTTTCCACTTCAAATCGCCACGTGACACGCCGCCTCTTGAGCCCCGTGCCTGTCCGCTCGGTCCCCCTTGCGGTCGGCCTCATCCGCTCGGCCACCCTTACGCTCGGCCTCATCCGCTCGGCCACCCTTGCGGTCGGCCTCATCCGCTCGGCCACCCTTACGCTCGGCCTCATCCGCTCGGCCACCCTTGCGGTCGGCCTCATCCGCTCGGCCACCCTTACGCTCGGCCTCGTCCGCTCGGTCCCCCTTGCGGTCGGCCTCGCCCGCTCGGCCACCCTTGCGGTCGGCCTCGCCCGCTCGGTCACCCTTGCGGTCGGCCTCATCCGCTCGGCCACTTCCGCTCGGCCACCCTTACGCTCGGCCTCATCCGCTCGGCCACCCTTGCGGTCGGCCTCATCCGCTCGGCCACCCTTACGCTCGGCCTCGCCCGCTCGGTCACCCTTGTGCTCGGCTTCATCCACTCGGCTACCCTCACGGTCAGCCTGGTCCACTCAGCCTACCGGTTGAATTCGTCTTCCTTATCATTATTCCCTTCGTTGGACTAAAGCTGCACTTGGGAATGGGGGACTACTGACAGGGATAGGCCCACTAGGATCACGGCCCACAAAGGGTAAACTCAAGCCCACTATCTAGACCCCATTACACAACCCGGTTAGAAAAACCCAGCACCTCTGGAAGCCAACTGGGCAGGGAGGACCCATAATATCCAGACACATGGCGGATGCAGGAGAGGCCACATCAGCAGACAAAGATCTGCAAAGTTATTGCCACAGCACATCACCATTAATGCAATCCATCACAGCATTTATTGCGACAACACCCCTCAGCCGGAATGGCACCCCCTCACCCTGAACAAGACGAATGACGGCACAAGCTTTCGGCAAGGAACGAAATGATTACCAAGAGATATAAACAAAGCCTGAGGCAAAAGAGGAGGTTAAGTTTTATCTATCTCCTTCTCTCTCACCTTCTCTCTCGATATTTTTCTGGTCTATTACCTGTTCTAATTCATACACCGGAGGGTTCGCTGGGGGACTACCCCGTTCCCCGTTGAACTTATTTGCAGGTAGCCCATTGGATCTGAGGAGCTTGGATCGGTCTAGCCCATTCACCTAGACGAACTGCATCATCAATCTCTATAAAATTAAAGTCAGTTAGGAAAGAGAAGAGTTTAAATTTGGACAATCGTTGTGCTCCGATTTTAATTTATCATTTTAATGTGATTGTTAAAATACATCTATTCTAAATGTTGGCTTGGCTCAGAAAATGTGAGTTTCATTATGGGTTTCTCAGAGAATGTAGAGAGAGAGAGAGAGAGAGAGAGGGGATTATTTGGGACTTGGTTTGTGATTAGTGTTTTGTGTTGTATAAATTAGTCTGAGAGGGAAGGGACTGTTTGTTTAGAGCTATTTAAAAAGAAAGGGTGATTTGTTTAGCTGATCTTCCTGCAAGAAAAAAAATTAAACTCACACACTCAAATGTAATATATTTGCTGTGTGATTCTAATGTATAGAAGAAAAAAAAAATTTATACCATTCAAATGTAATAAATTTGTTGTGTGATTCTAATGTACAGATGATAAATATTTTTCATATAATTTTTTTTTGAATATCTAGAGTTCCTAATTAAAAGAAAAGTTCCTATGACAATATAATTTTAATTTTTGTTTTTTGTTCAGTGTTTACACTTTTTTTTACTGCCTTTTATATTTTGATTTGTAATATTGGTGAACATTATAAATCTTATATGTTTGTTTCTTAATTTGCATTAAGATTAGGTGGAGTTGTCATTTTATTTGAGTTTTGTAGAGCGTGTAATACAAGTAAAATTGTTATAAGTTCATTAAGAAGAAAAATATTTCAATATATTTTTTCAGTATCTTTATTAAAAAATGACACAAACTTCACAAATTATTTATAACTGCATTTTAATCTTAAAATTATTTACACCGTGTCTTTATAAATTATAACTGTATTTTAATCTTAAAATTATTTATATCGTGCATTTAGACACGGACATACGTTAATATATATATAGAGAGAGAGATAGATGGGATCACATGATCTGTTCCGCCTGAATCATACTCGAAATCGGTTGGTATGGAGAGGGAGGTGACGGAACTGAGATTGTGTGAACGACAAATTAACTGTGGGATTAAAAAAATTAAATTAAAAATTAAAGCCGACTTGAAAACGTTTCACAAAATTATATAAACTCATCAAAAACAAAAAGCAAAAAAACTTTAACAAAAAATAGATTTTGTTAACACGTGGTTTTATGCACATGCTAACACGTGATCCTTGATGGCTCTTGGAGACTAAAATAGTAACAAAAAAAAAAAAGTTTGGAAAGAAAAAAGTTGGGTTTTTTTGGTTAAAATAGTCACAAAATACAAAGTAAATTTTTTAGTTTAATAAAACAAAACATCACATCTAACTCATAATCATTACATTTTTTCTCTCACAAAAAAGTTAAAAAGTTAAAAAAGTCAAAAGCCCTTAACCCCAGACTAAAATAACTAAAAAAGTTAAAAAATCAAAGAACCAACCCACTTCCCAGACCAATCCTTTGTCTCATTTGTTTGGTAAATTATTTACTTTTGACACTAAAAGTTTTTTTTTTTTTTTTATCGTCCTTTATATTTTTAGTTTCTTAAATTTATGTCTATAATTAAATAAAAAATAACACATGGATGAAACTAATATGTATCCAGTAAGTATATAAATATCTTTAATTATACTCATTATTTTTATATAATTTTTTAAATGTTTATTTTAATTAAATTAATTTTTATTTATAAAATAAAAAATAAATTCTTACTACTATATACCCAATAAGTATGCTATGGAAATCAATAATTTAGATAGAAAAAAAGTTTAAAAATTATAGATTCCAAATAAATAAGTCCATCTTTTTATCTTTTTATCTTTTTTGATTCATATCAATCAATATCTCCTCTCTACTTTTCTACACATCTTTTTATAAAAAGTCAAAAAATGTACTTATTTAGAATATCTCAAACCATAGATTGATAGTTTTATAAATCCACATAAAGAGAATAAAAATCCTAATGGTTGAATGAGTTGATAAAATAACGACTTGTGTAACTAAAATTTTTGGGTTCGAAAGTGCTTGATTGAAATTGGGAGGATGAGGGGTGAGTTTCTTGGCATCCTCTTCCAAATTAGCTTGTAGGATCAGGTTTAAAAGAACCCGAGCTTAAGGTTCTCAAGTCATTAAAATAAAAATAAAAAAACAATGAAACCATGTGGAGACCAATAAGAACCACACTATAAATGAAAAATACACAAAAATAAATAAATAAGAGCTTGAGAAATCTGTTTGATGATCTCTAAATAAGACCGCTATTTAGTTTAGTTAAAAATAAACTTCCCTATTAAAAAATATTTTTTTTTTTAGAAATCATCTAATTTGTTGAAAGATAATTTTAACAAAGGTTTCACAATATTATAAATTAGGTTCCGTTTAGGATGTGGGTTGATTTTTTAGTTATTTTAAGCCTCATTTGGCAAGTGGTTTTTTTAGTTAAAAAGTTAAAAATCACTAAAAAAATCAAAAAGCCAACAATCCATACAAAAAAGTCGAAGATTCTCTTTTCTCTCTACTTTTTGCACATCGTTTCCTAAAAAATCAAAAAGCCATCCCAAATATACTAATTTTTTTTACATCACATTTTAGCCAAAAAGCTAAAAAGTTATTAAAAAAGCATGTTCCCAAACAAGGCCTTATCTCAAGCTAAAATAACTTTGTTTGGGATGACTTTTTGACTTTTTTAATTTTTATGAGAGAAAAAATATAATAATTACCGTTTGAATATAACAATTTATAACCTAAGGTTAAAAAATCTATTTTATTTTTTTAGGACTAAAATAACCTCAATCTCATCCAAACCTATATGCCAAAACAGCAATTACTGTGGTAATTTTTTATAACAAATAAAAGATTGAAAAGATTCACAAAGCACGCTACTAATAGCCCCCTTCAAATTTATTGGACCTCTTCTATAAATTTAGAAATTTTTTATTTTTGTTTGAACACTCCATTTAATAATGAAACTACCATTCACTTTGTCAAGCTCTAACCCCGTACCCCATTTAATTATAAAATTATCATTCACTTTAGGCCTGTTTGGTAGAGCTTATAAGCTGCTTATTTCAGCTTGTAGCTTAATTTAAACAAAAATATTATGTGCCTGTTTGGCAGAGCTTAATTACAGCTTATTTCAACTTTCAGATTAATTTAAACTATTTTGATGTGTTTGGTTTAGCTTATAGCTTATAGCTTATAACTTTTTGGAAGTCAGAAATCAGCTTATTCTTTGAGTGGGGCAGGAGATGCTTTAAGAATAAGCTGGAAATCAGCTTAAGCTGAAAGTTATAAGTTATAAGCTGTTTAGGCATAAGCTATAAGTACTTTCCCACAGCTCTACCAAACAGGGTGCAGCTTAACTTAACCAGCTTATAGCTTAAATCAAGCTATTTCTCAGCTTATCTCAAAAGCTGGTTAGGAGGTGCTTAAATTTTTGACTTAAGCGCACAGCTGGTGTGGAGGGCTAAAATTACTTAAATGCCCTCGTCAATACCCAAATATTAATATTAATTAATATTAATATTAATTAAAAAAATAAAAAATTGTATATTTTTGAAGAAAAAGAAAAAAATCAATATTAATTGAAAAATAAATATTAATTGGTATTAATTATTAATAAATTCATATTGTATATTTTTATATTAATTAAAAAATAAAAAATTGTATATTTTTGAAGAAAAAGAAAAAAAATCAATATTAATTAAAAAAATCAATATTAATTGGTATTAATTATTAATAAATTAATATTGTATACTTTTGTAATGAATTAATTATTAATTGATACTAATTAATAACAATTGTTGATTATTAATATTAATTGATACTAATAAAAATTAAATATTAATATTAATTTATACTAATTAATAATTTTAGTATTAATTGAGACTAATTAAGCCATTAATTGATACTAATTAATAATTTTAGTATTAATTGATACTAATTAAGCAATTAATTGATACAAATTAATTTATAATGGAAAATAATTGTGATAATAATACTTCCATTACATTTTTGGCAAATGTATCAATTTTTATATTAATTGATACTAATTATATTAACTTTTATTAATGAAATATTTTTTTTTTAAAATTAAAACTGAAAAAAATGACAAAATAATCATTTTTATATCATATAAGGGCAGAAAGGACAATTATACAGTAAAAAGTTATTTTACAGCTTATTAACCAAACACTACTCTGCTGTTTAAATCCATAATCCCACAGCTGCACCAAACAGGTTAACAACTTATGCTCACAGCTATAATTTATAATCACTTTTTCCACAACTCTACCAAACAGGGCCTTTGTCAAGCTCTCACCCTGTTTCCTACAACATTTCTCTTCAGTTACCACCTACTATCATTACCTTTACTCTTCCTCACCTTATTCCAATTTTGGTCGCCACTCCTTCAGCCTTTCTATTACCCCCAAGCCCGTTTGTTTGGGATTATAGAGAGGAGATTAAAATTGATAGTGAGATAGGACTTATTATGTATTATGTTTATTTTGAGAGATGTAGAGGGGATTCCTTGGGATTAGGATAGGCCTTAAAAGAGATATTGGAATAGAAAAAGTGGAGGTGGTATTAGAAAAATAATTCGCCGGACTATTTTTTTATTTTTTTTACATGTCGAGAATTTTTTTTGAACATTAATGTTTAATTTTTTGTATTTTTTGTTAAGTAAAAATTATTGTTTTATTTGTTTTATTTTTTTTTAGAAATTTTTTATTATTTTTTACATGTTGGGTATTTTTTTAACATTAATGTTTAATTTTTTATATTTTTTTATTTGTTTTATTATTTTATATAAAAATAATTTAACAATCCCTACACCAACAACTATCATCAAAATAAATATAATTTTACTTAATCCCCTCACTATCAATTCTCATCTCCCCTCACTATGAATCCCCTCTATTCTACCTCTGAAAACAAACGGGTCCCTTTCCACTTCTAGCGCTATTCTTAGATTATGCTTAGTTGAGAGATTTGAAAAGAGAAAGGAAAAAGGTAAGTGAAATATGAATAAAATATACTTACATTTCACCTAATTTCACACACAGTTTCTTTTTTCTTTTTCAAATCCCTTCCAAAATCCTCCAACCAAACAGACCCTTAACCTTTATCTCTAGTCATTCTTCTAACCTCCACCTCCACGATTCCTACCTCAGCAACCTCAATAATCTCTTTTATCTTCATCACGCCATCCTAACCTTTTTATCCTCAAGTTGCATCACTATTGATTAAAAGTAAAATAAATCGACTAAATGAAAGAAAGGAAAAAGATAAGAGAGAAATTAGAAAGGTGGTATGATGGGTGGCAAAGACCAATTGAAAAAGAGTGGGTGAGAATGGACAGTTAGATAGTGCAAAGTTGGAAAATGGACATGAAGAGCCCGAAGTTACTGGTAATGGATGGTTTAAGATTAGGGTGCGAGAGGTTAGGATGGAAATAAAATTTATGGAGTAAAATTATAATAGAAAAAATATATTAAAAAGTAGATATTCAAAAAAAGAAAAATTTAGTCAAAATCCTTCAATTGGACCCTTATTTGGTGAAAAGAACAGCCCAATTTATTTTACTTCATAAACCCTTTAAGGAGAAAACGCATAATTGAGTAAGGACAAAATAAAATATTTTATTTTTTTCTTAGACAATATTGCTAGAGGAACATGTTATTGTAAACCAAAGTAACATGTTGCTGTCAAACAGAATAACATGTTACTGTTTTATCAATTTCGATGGTAATAATAATAATTTTTTTTTTTAAGAATTTCATAGTTAACATGAATCTTATTTGATAGAACTTGATAAGAGAATTCTAAAAATACTAATTTTATTAAAAATCGACATGTAAATCAAAAGTTATATTATTTTAAAGTTTAATATTTTAGTAATAGTAATATGTGTTGTACTTCTCTTTAATGCATCAAAGTTTTATTATGAGGAGATTTTGACCAAATCCCCCCACTACAAGAAAACCTGGCAAATAATTATTTTTATAACAATTATTAAATAAATTATTATTTTTACTTATAAAAAATAGAGGAAATTATTATTCAGTATAGACATAGGGAAAAAAAATGTACACATATGGAAATTAATAATTAAAATTCTAAACTATTTCATGTATTTGTAAATATTTTTTAAAACACCACTTAATTGTAATTTCTCTAAAAAAAATAAAACAAATGCTAACAAGTACCCCTTGTTTAATATTAGAATTAATATAAAAAGTGTTTTGAAAATAGTGAAAAAGTGGGTGTTTGGGAAGTGAGTTTTTATGTAGATTTTATGAGAGGTAAGTTTTTATGAGATAAAAAATTTTTAGTGTTTGGGAAGATAGTTAGGTTTTTATGTAGTTGGATGTGATGTTTGTGAGAGAAAAAGTGAAATGATTATGGGGTTGGATGTGATATTTTGTTTGGATGTGTTTTTTTTGGTTTTGTAAAACTTTTGTCTTTTAGTGAAAAAAATGAGAAAAAAATTTGAGAACTTGCTTCCCAAACACCAATGTATTGATTGAGTGAAAAGTATTATAAAACTATTGAAAAGTGTATTTTTTTTTTTTTTTTGGTACTTTAGAAAGGGAAAAAAGGAACAACAGAGCAAGAAAAACAAAAGCAAAGAAACAACAACAAACAAATAGATAGGAAGCTATGGATGTGAACACAGGCTTAGAGCCTCCTGTATGCCACTCCCACCATATCAACAAGGATTTGGCTTCGCACTTCAACAGGTGGTTCCCCTACAACCATCAGCAACTCAGATTGATCAGCTCCCATTTTTGCAAGCTTGTCTGCACATTGATTAGCTTCCTGCACTATGTGTTGAATGGTGTAGCTGCAACGTTGTATCAGGTGATGTGAGTCCTCTACAATGCTACGGTACGGGCAAATAGGAGGAAGGCCTTTAGTAAGCAGCTCTTCAACCATAGTGAAATTAGTTTTGATAATAACTTCTCGAAGTCCTTTCTCCAAAACAATTGTAAGACCACGGTAAATGTCCCAGATTTCAACTTCGAGGCTAAAACAGTTCTCAAGCTTCCCAAAGAAACCATACAGCTAGGTTCCCACTTCATCGCGGAAGTCTCCACCGAAACCTCCTTCTCTTGGATCGCCACGTGCACACCATCTGTATTGAGTTTAATTTTACCTGAGGAAGGATAAGACCAATGAATAAGCCAAGGTGGATGTGTGTGTGAAGTAAAATTCATGAGAAAAGCTTAATGTATCTCGTTAGCATAGATATGTATAAGGTGTAAAGTGCTTTGTAAAGTGGGATCCACATATTCAAAAACTTTTTTGTTCCTATCTTTCCAAATTTGCCAAGGAGAGGTAGCAAACACACAGTTCCAATAAGGATCAGTGCATTGCTGGGCTTTCAAATTCTTTTTAAGCCAAGAGTTAAGACTCAACTGACTATCTAAGGATAGCCAATGAGTTCCAGCCGCACTGCTTCAAACAACGTTGGATACCATACAGCTACGAAAAAGATGTTCAATGTCTTTAGTGTGGAACCCATACCTAGGACATTTAGCAATATCACTCAACCCTCTTTTCAGTCTCATATCATTGGTGAGAAGCCTCCTAATAAAAATCAGCCATAGAAAACTTTTAAGTTTTTGTGGAAGTTTTAACTTCCGCACCCACTCAAGATCTATGCTTCCATCCACCTGATTAGAAACAATATTATAAGCAGTAACAGTAGAGAAACCTCCCCCGATGGATCCCCTCCAATGAGGAGTATCAGGGAAGGTAACAAAACGCGACAGATTAACTTTGAGCACACAGTCAAGGGCCACTGGGAATTTTTGAGATTAAGACATTCATATCCTAAGTACCTTCTTCATCCAGCAGTGTATTGAATTCTACACTTATGTAGTCTTTTTCTTGTACCTTAAAATACTTGTTAACAAGACCCTTATAAAATATTTTTACATATTTGAATATATTTTTTATATATTTTTAAACACACAACAGTCCTAAAATTGTTTCTAGGGTTAATTACACTAATAGTCCCTATAGTTTGGGACTTGTGTCACTTTGATCCCTGATTTTTCAATTGTGACACATTTGACCATGAATTTTGAATTTTGTTCCAAATAAGGACAATTGAAAATATCATTAGAATTTTCAAGGGTAAAATCGTCAATTTGATAAAATATAAACTAATTTGACAAAAATAAATGTCAAAAAAATATTTTTAATTTTTTTAAAATTATTTTTATCCACCAATGATAAAATTATGTAAAATTAATAAAAATTACATGATTAATTTTTTTAAATTAATTTTACATGATCATCATCCAAATACATAATTAAAATTAATTTGGTAAATAAATAAATAAATGTCTAAAAGATTTATCAATTTTACATAATTTTATTTTTAGTAGCTAGAAATAATTTTTTAAAATTCAAAAATATTTGTTTGACATTTATTTTTGTCAAATTAGTTTATATTTTATCAAATTGACAATTTTACCCTTGAAAAATCTAATTATATATTCAATTGTCCTTATTTGGAACAAGATTCAAAATTCAGGGTCAAATGTGTCATAATTAAAAAGTCAGGGATCAAAGTGACACAAGCCTCAAACTATAGGGACTATTTGTGTAATTTGCCCTTATTTCTAATATATATATATTTTTTTTGGGAGATTGACCAATAAATCCTATATTTTGGACTTATAATCTATATAGTTCCATATTTTTTCTTGTGATTCATTTAGTCATGTTTGATGTATAATGGCTCATTTACCCGCCACATTGGAGTGTTACATTTGAAAAAAGTATACTAAAGAATTTTTTTTAGTATCACATCATACCCGCCACGTTAGAGTATCACATTTGGGAAAAGTACATAAAGAGTTTTTAATTTTTTTTAAAGTGTGACATCATACTCGCCATGTTGGAGTATCACATGTTACGTTTGAAAAAAGTACACTAAGGAGTTTTTAATTTTTTTTAGAATGTCACATCATACTTGTCACGTTTGAAAAGTACACTAAAGAGTTTTTATTTTTTTAAAGTGCCACATCATGTCTGCCACATTGGCACATGTCAAAAAATTACACTAAGGAGTTATTATTTTTTTTGAAGTGTCACATCATACTTGTCACGTTGTCACATTTGAAAAAAGTAGAGTGTCACATCATATCTGTCACGTTGTCACGTTTGAAAAAAATATACTGATGAGCTTTTATTTTTTTTGAAGTGTCACATCATACCTATCACGTTGTCACATTTAAAAAAAATATAATAAGAAGTTATTACTTTTTTTGAAGTATCACATCATACATGTCATGTTGTCACATTTGAAAAAAGTATACTAAGGAGTTATTATTTTTTTTGGAGTAAAAATTTTAGAGTGTCACATCATACCCGTCACGTTGTTTCATTTAGAAAAAGTACATTGATGAGTTTTTAATTTTTTTGAAGTGTCACATTGTTGGAGTATCATATTAATACCTGTCACATTGAAATATCACATCATACCTGTCACATTAATAAAAGAGCATAATTGTCTACCAAAATAAAAAATAAGACCACACGAAAAGAAACTATTCATTAATAGGACTTAACAGATTAATAGAAAAAATTTAAAACTAATTAAAATACTTATTTGTGAGATGAGATTTATTGGTAAATATATATATATTTTTTTGATTTATGTGTTTTATATAAATATATAGTTATTATTATTTAATGATGCCTGCATAATCCCGTTGTTTTTGGTTTTTCCTATTCAAACGGGACCCCACCGATAGGGATCTGATCCCCCCCACTTCCACCGTTTGTAATCACCACTACCTTTTCAATCTCTCTCTTTCAATTTCTTTTTTATCTCTGATTTTGATAACTTTGCTTTTGGATAGTAATCAAACGAGAATCAAAATTATTCGCCAACGAAAATCAAATAGAAAAATTGTAAGTACGTTCAATCAACACCCCTTAACCTTAACCACTCATCAATACTATCTCTCTCACTCTCTCTCTCTCTCCATCTATATATATATATATATGTTCATGGTGGTTCTCTACTGCTCTGTTCATGGCTTCACTGGTTGAAGATCTGTGCTTTTTTTTTTATTTACGATATTGCCACCGATAGGTCCTTTTTCCAGCTTCCGTTATTGACTTTTTTTGTATCCGTGTTTTCATTGTTGAATTTAAACTCTGATTTTGACTTTTCTAGAAATTAGATAAGATGATATGATAATTGGTGCAGAGTCTTTGAAAGGGTTTACGAAACTTCCTCAATTTCATCAATTTTTAAAGTATTGTTTCAACAAAGTGCTTTAGCAAAGTAATTTGATGGAAAATTACGACTTTCTTTGGAACAGGAATTGATTGTTTGGTTCCAAGAAAAGGTCGAGCCTGTGAAGATTCACTGTTGTTTGGTTTTCAAGAAAATAGATATTAGAGGAAAATTCAATTCTGGGTTTTGTGTTTGAAGAGAAGGAGAGAGAAAGAGGGAGTCTTGAAAAGAGAGACAAAGATGGGGTCTTTCAAGGGGCATGTTCTTCCAGGAACATTGTTTCTTCTGGTTGGTGTGTGGCATGTTTGGTGCTCGGTGTTTCGGTATGCGTCGGATCCTAAATCGTTTCGGGTAAGGGTTTGGAATCCGGTACCGGGTTGTGATGGTAGGCTTAAGTATTTGGAGCTTTATATTATAGCAATTGGTGCTTTTATCGATATGTGCATAGAACTTTTGTATTCTTCACACCTCAAGTTCTTTGTCAATGGTGTCTTGAACCCATCTCACATGAACGATTTTGAGCACTCTGGAATGCTTCTAATGTTCTTCATCTTCGGTGTGGTCACTCTGCTCTCAGAAAAAAAAGGGTCAGTCTTTCTGTTCCCGAACATTCTTAATGTTTCTCTATTTTGTTTTACATAATCTGTTTAGTTCTGTGAATAGTATAGGAAATAAAAACAATAGTTTGGGTCCTTGATTTTATTCATCATACTAAAGTTACTAAATATGCACTATGCTTGGACTAATACAACTTTGGGTTGCTTGAGTTGAGATGTTCACATTTGGGAAGCTAAAACAGTGGAAACACGGGTTATAAAAATTTATGTTTTATGTCATTTTCTCACCCTTTATTAGCAACAGAACTAGAGGGAAAATTGTTTAGGCATAAATTATATGGATGGAGATGTAAGATTTTAAAGTAATGTTGGAAAATATAGAATGTTGAAATGCCAATGACTGCCCTCAAAATTGCCAGCAATATCATTACAAAAAATTTGATTCGCATTTCTTTCATGCTGTAAAGGGGACAACCAACGAGAATGATTAGAGAATGGTAGGGTCCGATGCATGCCATTTTGCCATTTTATATTGGAAGTTGCGTATTTTGAATCCATTAGTTCCTCTCTCTCTCTCTCCTGTGTGTGTGCATACTTTTGCATTGTTTACAGGATTTTTTGCTTACTTTTAGCTTGTCCGATGGGGTTTTTGGGTGACCTCACAACTATATCAGAGATTCAGAATATCTGATGGAATGCAATTTAGCACTTAATTTTTCCATAAAGGTCGTATTTGTTAAAAAGAAATGGTGCCTTAAATTTCCTCTAGATGCATCTATTTATGTTATAATTGCTTTGGAGAATAGAGGGCATGACATTGTGTGATGGCAAGTGTTATAGGAACTTAGCCCAATATATATCAAGCTATCCAACAATCTGCCCCCAACATTGTGGTGTGGGTTTGAGTCACTAGAATAAGCCTCTTCAATAAAGAAAAGAAAAGAAAAGAAAGGGGTAAGATTGTCTACCTATTACTTCCCAGACCATACTGTTAAGTGGTAGCCTTGTGCATTTAGTACAATCTTTATTGAAATCATATCAATATTTGCTTTTATAAGACTATAGTGATACCTTATTAGAAATTTACGAAACCTGTTTCTTAGGAATATCAAAGTGAAAAGCATCTCCTAGTAATTATGAAGGGTACAATTGTTCTTGTAATATTTTCAGATTGATATCCTTTCTAATTCACCAAGTCTGAACTGTACACTCATGTTTTACCTCATGGGAATCAAATAATTCCACCTCCCACATTTGGCTAAATTATTGTATGAAATGTGTGCAAAAACTTATAATTACTTGTCCAGTTTGAATCTAGCAAATACATATGGCTTTCTAATGAAAGCCAAACAAATTTCTGTACCTTTTCAGGTTAAATAAAAGTAAAATAATTATTGTTTTCCTTTTTGTAATTTTAAGGATTGGAGGGCAATGGGCATAAGGCCATTCATTATATCTAATTAAATATTTGATAAGTCTTCTTAAACTTTGCTTGTACACATCCTTATTATATAGTGCTTTCATTTCTGTCGCTAGTTAAAGAGTTCACCCACCATTATGTTAGAGCCCTTTTCGCGCGATATGATTTATGACAACCCATTTTTGATAACTAGATTTTGTTTTCAAAATTAAGACTAACACATTTTCATTATTCAGCATTCTTCCCTTGCCAGAAGGAGCTCTGTGCTTGATCGCTGCCACAGCATTCTGCGCAGAGTATCTCCTGTTCTACTTTCACTCAACAAGTCACCAAGGCCTTGAGGGATACTATCACCTTCTTCTCGTCCTACTAATAGGCTTCTGCATTTTAGCGACTGTTACCGGAGCTTTCTTACCGACCAGCTTCCCTGTTGATTTGTGTAGTGGCATTGCAATAACACTCCAAGGCCTCTGGTTCTATCAGACTGCATTCACTCTCTATGGCCCCATGATGCCTGATGGTTGTCAACTTAAGGAAAATGCAATCTCATGCCATTCAACGGACTACCAGGTCCGAGGCGAGTTGCTTGCTAACTTCCAGCTGTTTGCCATGGTGTTTAGTGTCCTTGTTGCAGTTGTTCTATCATATATTTTTGCGGCTTCAAGATACGGGAATTCTGATCTTAAGAGCTTGCAAACTGATGAGGATCGGTTTGATCGCAGTAAAGTAGGTTCTGCGTCTTTACTTGATAATTTATTCCTTTAGTCATATACATATATATATATACCTTTTCTTTTTGCCCCTTTCATTTGTCTTCATTTCTTTTCCTAGTGGATTGTGGGGTCTCCCTTAGAAGCCATTCACATGGGCAATCGTTCAATATTGCTCACAATTTGAAAATATGTGGCATCTTATGCTACACAATCAATTGTGATCGCAGTCTTGAAGTTAGTTTCATAGAATTTTTTTTTTTCGTTATATTACAGTGTCACTTGTAAACATTACTCAATTTGATTTCCCAAAATAGTCATTTCATGGGATCCAAACTGCAATATATACATGTAATAGAGGTAATTCCTTTAAAATGCCATGTATATAGAAGGCTTCAGTTAATATTCCCTTGGGGTCTTTTCTTGAATAAAATTGGATTTTTACTCAATAACACAACTTACCTATTTATGGGATAAGTGAAATTATACCAAATTTCTATGTTGATTTATGTTCTTGACTTCATAACCAAAAATCCCTTAGTGCTCTAGCAGCAACCTTTTCTAATGATCAAGGAATTTTTGAAAGAATCATATCCAAAATGCGTAAATTGACAAGAATCTGTGAAATGAAAGTTCTCTTCAGTGGTTTTAAATTGACAACTACTACTGTATTAGTGGTTTTCGTTTTCATTAGAAGAAGATGATAGGCTTGACATTTGCATTCTTTGATGAGTAACAAAAGACCTTTTTGTTTTTGATAAATAAATGTAAGACGTATGGATCGCCCAAGTAGAAAAACTGATGAGCTTCACTTACAATTCTGAATCTTTTTCCTTTTTACTTCAAAAACTTAGCTTTAATGGTTTAGATATATTGCCTGAAAATATGTTCGAATGGTCAGTATTATCTCAATGGTATTTTGAGTTTTTTTCATATTTTTTCTCCCTTGGAGCATTACAGCCTGACTGCTGCTTTTTGGAGTTTGTAGTATGTTTATTTTTGGCCAATTTTTTATTTTTTTGTATAAGAATTATGTTTATAGTCATTGAAATTGTATTCATACTAAATGTTAATGTAAACTCACCTACTACCCCCACTCTACCTACTCCACCTCACCTACTACCCCCACTCTACCTACTCCACCTACCACTCCACTTACTACCACCTACCCTACACCCATCTCCTATATATAGAATCATTGTACAATCAAAATAATACACAGAAATACAGAGTTATTCATTTGCTCTCTCTCTTTCTCTCTCAATCAATTTATCTAACATGGTATCAGAGCTAGGTTAACAACCTAATAATTCCGCTTCACCGGCGGGCGGCAGCCTCGCCTTGACCGCCCGGCGGACCTCTACACATACCTTCACTCCGCTGCCACAAATTCTGATCATAGTCCACCTACCATCAAGTGCAACGACTCAATCCCAGCAACAAAATTCAATACTTCCACTCAATCCCAGTCACCATTTCATGTAACCCCTCAAACTCGGGCTACCCCTCAACCCTCATCACTGTCTTATATGGCTTCTAAGACTCAACCATCATTACAAGCAGCACAGCCTAAATCCCTACCTGCATTGCTGCCTCAGCCTGCAGTCCAGACATCCTCACTGCCTTCTTTGCCATCTCTCACACCCACTCAAGCACATCACGAATCCAGCTCCAGGAGTCTCACTTGAGTTCAGCAGAGAGGACGACGGGGAGCTCCTGCTGTGCCTTCCTCTTGGGGTGCATGGTACGGTTAACCTCCTCAGCTCCAAACACGACCTTGTAGAATTCTACAGCGTCGTTGGCCTTCGGTGCTTCCACGAATAGCTGAGACTTCATTGCCGAGCAGACGGTCCAATTTTGTTATTGCTCCTCCACCTCAATATACCGTACAACTTCCGAATCTCCTTGATGGCAGGCACACCACCATCTTTGTTTCCGCTGCCACCACGCTGGGCACACCACCATCTTTGTTTCCGCTGTCACCGCGTTCACCGGAGAACTCCCTACCAACTTGTCTGGTCACCTTTTCTCTCTCTAGACATGCTCTCTGCCGAGAGCTCCATAAAAGAAACCGGAGGACATCCTGTTGTTCATCCTCGCCAGTCTCTCTCTCCAAGCCTTCAACATTTGGAGGCATCACTTCAAAGCTTAGCAATGTCAGCAGCCCGCGTGGGACTAGATCCACACATACCAAAACATCCACCGCCCACATCCCTCACTTTCTTTAAACCCATCTTTCACTCACATGGGCTTGTTCCCATTCTCCCCTCATATTTTAAACTTTTTTTTCTAAACTTTTCCCAAAGTGTTTGATCTGCCAAAGACGTGGCTACAAACAAATACCAAACACACTATTCCCACTAAACTTTTCTTTTATTTATTTCTTTTCCTTATTTTATTCTCTTTATCCCATAATTGTCCACCACCACTTTTGCACCAACTTACCCCATTCCTAATTTAATATCCCCATATTTTTGTACCCATACCTCACTGCACCATCATCCTTTTTATTTTTTTTATTATTATTTTTTATTCCACCAAAAAAAAAAAAACAAAAACAAAATCCCCTTTGTTTCAACCTCAAATAGGTTTCTCTCTTCACACCTATTTGAGTTTGAGGGGGGTATTATACATATATCATGGTGAGCATGGTTACACACCATGCGAACCACCCAAGCCACCTCATGGCGCACTCCCTAAGTCGCCCCCTTGGTGCACCACTAAAGTTTCTACCAACGGTCTGACACGACCACACAGTGTCCTCTACATCGGTCCGGCATGACCCCGTAAACTGTCCCGACATTGATTCCGGTCAGCTTCTACATCGGTCCGACATGACTCCATAAACTGTCCCGACATTGATTCCGGTTAGCCTCTACAACAACGGTCTGACACTACCACACAGTGTCCGCTACATCGGTCCGACATGACCCCGTAAACTGTCTTCTACAACGGTCCGACATGACCCCGTAAACTGTCTTCTACACCGGTCCGACACGATCTCACAGTGTCTTCAACACCGGTCTGCCACAATCATACCATGTCTTCACCAACGGTTTGACACGACCAGACAGTGTCTCCTATCCACTTTTATTTTATTTGTCAGTTTATTTTCCTGTTTTGTTACTCTCTCCAAACTCAAGTTGGTTTGTGTCTATCCTCCTTGAGTTTGAGGGGGGCTGTTAATGTAAACTCACCTACTACCCCCACTCTACCTACTCCACCTCACCTACTACCCCCACTCTACCTACTCCACCTACCACTCCACTTACTACCACCTACCCTCCACCCATCTCCTATATATAGAATCATTGTACAATCAAAATAATACACAGAAATACAGAGTTATTCATTTGCTCTCTCTCTTTCTCTCTCTATCAATTTATCTAAGACTAAAGGTACTTGTGTTGTTTTACAGGTTTCAAATGCATTTGTCTTGGAAGATTAATACTGAAGTTGGTTGGAGGGACTTAAAAAAGTCTAGAGTTGCTAATTAACTGTGTTATGGAAGTCTATCATATCAAGAGGTAAGAAGCATGTGGCATAGGATGCATCCTCATCAGTTTTTTTCCTTTTTTTTTGGTTGGTAAAATGGATATGAATTTTATGTCGACACGACTCATTGGTTTAGAAATGGAAAGTTGCATGTGAAGAAAAACAGAGAATAGCAATAACCTCTCTGTAGATTACGAGAAGGGAGGCTTTCTTATTTTTCATTTATTTGGCATAGAAATTTGAGCATAAGAGGGTGAGAGAGAGAGAGAGAGAGAGAGAGAGAGAGAGAGAGAGAGGCTGAATAGCAAATGTATTTTATTTTCCTTTTTGAAATAATTATTTACTGAATCTAGCTAAACTAAGAATCTCATTTTAAAACTTTTACATGAATAGTCTGAGCAGCAGCATTATATCTATATGAAGTTCACAGTAATGTCAAGAGTTTATTGCCCTCTTTTCTCCCATTTATGAAGAGATTGCTTCAATTATTATTGAATTATGCATTTCTATAAATATTATTGCAGTGTTGAATCATGTATGTTGTTGGAATAGTTTTAAAATATTAATAATTAATTATTACCAAATCAAAATAAATTATGACTTGTGTCCCAAATTAAAGTGATTATTTGATAGTCTTAGAGTATTGTTTTACATCATTTATCATTTGACATTTGCCCAATTGTTTTTTAAAATATTAACAAAAAATATTAAATTTTACTATTTTAATCAATGAATATCAAGTTGGTGCAGCACATAAATTTGCCTGGGATGGTGAGGCGGAGGCATTTTACTTCCTCGACTCATAATTTAACTTAGGTCAAGTTTGACATCTACTAAATAATATAAAAAGTCAAAAAGTCACTATCTTATTTAAGTCACATAATCTTATTTAAATCACATCACCTCTCTAACACATCAAATTCAATCTAAATCCAATCCATATAAGTCAAAAAGTATATTTTTTTAGAATATCTCAAACCAACCGTTAATATTGTCAGCTTCGATCAAAATCAGACATATGATGTGGCTTGTGTGGGATGAAATAATTATAAAAGTAAAGAGTTTTTCTATGTTGCCTAGGTAATGCCTAGCTAATACATTGGTATGATCCCAAATTTATCGTACCTATTAGATTCAGATGGGGACAGAATTCAACCATTAATTAATAATGATTAAAATGGGCTCCAAATGATGAGGTGATTTAAAAAAAAAAAAGAAAAAAAAAAAAAGAGAAGAAGTGAGAATTTAACCATTGATTACTAATGATTAAAATGGGCTCCAAATGATGAGGTGATTTTAAAAAAAAAAAAAAATTTGGAATCAACCTATAATCAAAACTGATTTTAGTTGCGTCGGTGGGATTTATTACAAATTTTATTTTAATAATATAAATTATTTATTATTTTATGTAAATTATTTATAATAATAATAATAATAATGGATCCCATTACAAATGATAAACGTTTTTCTTATATATTTGTCATTTTTTTTTTATATCATCCAGCTAATAAGATAAAAAAAAAACCGAGAGAACCAAAGACCATTCTATCTATAATTTTTATTTGTTTAGTGGTTTGTCTTAAAGAATTAAGGACCGTCGTAATTTTTTTTATTCATTTATTTTAATTTTGGCCTTTAGTTGATGCTTAAAACTTGGTTTATTTTGATGTAAAATATATATTTTTTAATTTTTTAATATTTAGTTGAAAATTAAAACAAAGCTTTCACCTTTTAAAGATCAATGTACTAAAAGGATCAAGTTAAAAATAAGCTTTTTAAAATTTAATTTACAAAATTATTAATAATAAATCATCTTTCAAACTATTTCTAAAATTATTTTTTCCGTCCAACCAAAAAAAAAAAAAAAAATGTAAAATAACAGAGCTTATAATTATAGAATTACAACATTTTATTACTGTAAACATGCCAAAATGACCATCATTATTAGAAAATAACCTAATGCTAAGCTCATGCTACATATAGATACAGAAAATGTAAGCAACGCAAAAGAGCAACTTTTGCCTCGGAGTCAACTTGGGTAGGCAAACACGCTTTGAAGCCTCTCTCGCCCCCCCCCCCCCTCTCTCTCTCTCTCTCTCTCTCTCTCTCTAACTCTCCATTAACAATGGCAGAAAGTGCAGTGACCTTCTTGCTCAAAAAGCTTTCAAGCTTGGTCGAAGAAGAGTTGAAATCATTGGGTGGAGTTCAGGCAGAAATTGTGTTCATCAGAGACGAGCTTCAGAGCATGAGTGCCTTCTTGAGAGTTGCTGATGCAATTGAAGACACTGATCCAGAGCTCCAAACTTGGGTTCACCAAGTCAGAGACCTCGCTTATCACACCGACAATATTCTCGATCAATTCACCGTTCGTTTCGCTCCTCATCACCATCGCCATGGATTCTTCTATGAATCTGTCTACAAAATTTATTATCAAATTAAGAGCTTCAAAGTTCGTCGTCAAATTGTTTTTGAGATAAAAGACATCAAAACCAGAGTCATCGATATTGCACAGAGGCGTCAGAGGTACAATTACAAATTCAGTACCTTAGAGCAAGGCTCGAGCTCCAATGCGGCAAACAATGGAAGATGCCATGATCGAAGAGGTGATGCACTTTTGTTAGAAGAAGCTGAGCTTGTTGGCATTCAAAAACCCAAAAAACAACTCATTGATTGGGTCCTTGATGGTGATTCTGCACTCAAAGTGATTTCAGTGGTGGGAATGGGGGGGTTAGGGAAAACTACCCTGATCAAGAAAGTTTATGAGGACAGGGAAGTGAAGAAACATTTCCAAAACCATGGTTGGATCACTGTTTCTCAATCATTTAAGATTGAAGAGCTTCTAAAAGATTTGATTCAACAGCTCTTTGATGAAGTCAGGCAACCTCTCCCTCAAAGGTTGGAAACCATGGACAACAATAAGCTGAAAGCAGTGCTCAAAGAGTTTCTTCAAGAAAGCAGCTATCTGCTTGTCTTTGATGATATTTGGAGCATAGATGCATGGGATGCTATCAAAATTGGATTGCCAAACAGTAACTGTGGCAGCCGTGTGTTGCTCACAACGCGTATCGGTAATGTTGCTTCTACCTCTTGTAGAGAATCCCACGGTTATACCTATGAAATGAAAACTTTGTCTCCAAAAGAGTCTTGGACTCTGTTTTGTAAGAAGACATTTCAGGAGCTGGATTGTCCTCCACATTTAATTGAACTTTCAAATAGTATTTTAAGAAGATGTGAGGGCTTGCCATTGGCAATTGTGGCTATTGCTGGTGTGTTGGCATCAAAGGACCAAGGAAGGGTAGATGAGTGGGAACTGGTGAATCGCAACCTCGGTGCTGAAGTTGAAGGCAGTGATATGAAGAAAATACTGCTGCTAAGTTACAATGATTTGCCTTACTATTTGAAGTCTTGTCTCTTGTACTTGAGCATTTTCCCAAAGGATCATTTGATTGAATGGATGAGCTCAATTCGATTATGGATAGCAGAAGGATTTGTGGAAGTACAAGAAGGGAAGACACTTGAGGAAGTCGCTGAGGGTTACCTCTATGAGCTCCTTAATAGAAGCTTGATTCAAGTAGCGAAAATCAAGTATGACAGGATTAAATGTTGTCGTATACATGACCTTTTGCGTGAAATTATTCTTTCAAAGTCAAAAGATCAGAACTTTCTAACGATAGCAAGAGAAGGAAGTGTGAGGTGTCCTGAAAAAGTTAGACGACTGTCAATCCATAATACTTTGCCAGAGATACCACAAGGCAAGTGTTTCTCCCAACTGCGTTCTTTACTCTTATTTGGGGTAGATGAACCCATGTCTGAGTCCTCCATTCTTTTGTTGTTCAATGATGGGTCGAGTTTGTTAAAAGTTCTAGACTTGAGAAATATTTCTTTGGAGAGATTTCCTGGTGATGTGGTCAAATTGTTCCATCTAAGGTATCTAAGCTTGAGAGGAACAAAAGTGAAAGTGCTTCCAAACTCGATTGGATTGCTTTGGAACCTAGAGACATTAGATCTTAAAAACACGTATGTGAAGGAATTGCCTGTTGAAATTCTAAGGCTCCAAAAGTTGCGCCATCTTTTGCTATATCGTAATGAAATTGGGCATATTTATCTTCCATTTCACCATAAACATGGCTTTGAGGCACCATCTAAGATAGGAGACCTACAATCCCTACAAAAGTTGTGTTTCTTAGAGGCAAACCATGTCAACGGTAGCGCCATAGTGAAAGAGATTGGAAGGCTCACCCAATTAAGGAGGTTGGGAATTTTGAAGTTGAGAAAAGAAGATGGAGTGGGTTTGTGCTCATCCATTGAGAAGCTAATCAACCTTCGCTCATTAGATGTAAGTTCAATAGAACAGGATGAGATCCTTGATCAACAATCTCTGTCTCCAGCTCCTCAATTTCTTCAACGACTATACTTGAAAGGACGTTTAGAGAAGTTACCACAGTGGATAACTTCTCTTCATGGCCTCGGGAATGTATGTTTGTGGTGGAGCAAGTTAAGGGATGATCCGCTGAAATGCCTTCAAGATTTGCCCAATTTGGTTATTCTTTCACTTGTTAATGAAGCATATGAAGGGGAGGGATTGTGTTTCAAGGCTGGTAAATTTCAAAGACTCAAGCTTTTAGTCCTTGGAAGATTAAAAGGATTAAGATGGTTGACAATGGAGGAAGGTACAATGTCTCGACTTGAAGATCTATTCATCTGGAATTGTGAATTGTTGGAGGAGTTGCCTTACGGTATTAAACATCTATCCAAACTTAAATTACTTGAGCTGACCGACATGTCTGATAGATTAATTTCTAAGTTGAATCGAGACATACAAGGTGGGGATTATTGTAAAATAGAACACGTCCCTTATGTACGGATTGGAGACTCAAAAGATGGTCATTGGAAAGGAAGTTATCTCTAGAGAGAGGGAGTTTTTTTTTTTTTAAATGTTTAATTGACTAGGTTGGATCATCATCACATTTAGTGTCGTTTCTTTTTCATGTTCTTGTTAATTGATTTGGGGCTTTGGGACTTTGGGGTGTTTTTGGTTGCTTTAGAGTCTATTGTGCAGATTCCAGCGAGTCATGAGCTGGGGTTGGTTTCACTTGTTGCAACAATGGGGTCTCTGGAATTCAAGTCTTGAACCTGCAAAGCGCTAGGACTCAAAATGATAAAAGTTTCGATAGATGGTGATATGACACTATTGATGCAATGTTACACATTCAGGTTGTATAACTGTGTAGTGGTGTTTGGCAATTGTACTCATTAGTTTCAAAGATCATGTGGCAGTTGTGTTTTTTATTTTGGTTTAGCTCTGTACTTATTTAGATCTACTTAATAGATTATGCCCTCTTTGAAGGGTGTGTTTGGCTTGTACTGAGCTTTTATTGTATATATCTAATTTTTTGGTATTAAACCTGTGACTTGCATACCCAAAAAAAAAAGAAAAAAAAAAAGAAGAAAAAGACCCAAGTTATTCATTTCTTTATTATTTTCCTTTCTCTTTCAAATCCAAAATTCAAACATAATATAAATGAAATTGCTTTTGCACCAGCAAGAGTTGGTAAGCCTATATAGATGTTTCTGATACCACAAAATAGGTTGTCTTCACTCTATACTAATCATAGGATCCATGAGCATGGTAGTCGGGTCTGGAGCTCCCATTTCTTTTACTGATGGCATGGCTCAGCAAGCAAAGCAATTGGGTTGATTGGTAGAAATTTAGTTTGATTTGTATTTGGCTGCTTTGCGCTCTATTGTCATTTTGCAAACAGCCTTGGGCGACAAAGGCCGCTTCATTGCTTTTCATTTTCTGATACATGGGAAGACAAAACTTTGGCATGAAAACGATTATATACTTAAATCATAGAGTAGTTACACACTGCATTAATAATATCAATTGCTACCAAGCATCTCAGACACTAGAGGAAGCCGCGAAGTGAAGGGATGACAAGCATCGAAAAGTGTCATATTTGGCTGCTTTGCGCTCTATTGTCATTTTGCAAACAGCCTTGGGCGACAAAGGCCGCTTCATTGCTTTTCATTTTCTGATACATGGGAAGACAAAACTTTGGCATGAAAACGATTATATACTTAAATCATAGAGTAGTTACACACTGCATTAATAATATCAATTGCTACCAAGCATCTCAGACACTAGAGGAAGCCGCGAAGTGAAGGGATGACAAGCATCGAAAAGTGTCATATACATGACCTTCTGCGTGAAATCATTCTTTCAAAGTCAAGAGATAAGAACTTTCTAGCGATAACACGTGAAGGAAATGTGAGGTGGCCTGAAAAAGTTAGACGCCTCTTGTTTGGGTTATTGGATCCCCCGTCTGAATCCTCCATTCCTCTATTGTTTAATGGTGGGTTAAGGTTTCTCAAAGTTTTAAATTTGAGAGGTGCTTCTTTGAAATTTCCAGTGGAAGTGGTGAAGTCATTTCATCTCAGGCATCTAAGCTTGAGAGGAACGCAAGTGAAAGTGCTTCCAAACTCAATTGGAAAGCTTTGAAACCTAGAGATGTTAGATCTTAAACATACGTTTGTGACGGAGTTGCCTGCTGAAATTCTAAGGCTCCAGCAATTGCGCTATCTTCTGTTACATTATATTGAAACTGAGCATTTTTATTACTATCCGTTTCATTGTGTTCATGGATTTAAGGCTCCATTTAATTAAGATAGGAGTTTTGAAACACCTATAGAAGTAGTGCTACATAGAGGCAAATGATGTCAACAGAAGCACTGTAGTGAAAGAGATAGCAAAGCTTACCCATCTAACGAGGTTACATTGTGAAGTTGAGAAGAAAAGACGGGGTGGCTTTATGCTTTTCAATTGAGAATTTGAGCAACATTACAATCTCTATGTCACGCTCATTGTTTTCTTTGACACTTATTTCTAAGAGGACATTTGGAGAAATTTCCATATTGGATAACTTCCCTCTATAGCCTTTCCACAATAATTTTACAACGGAACAAGTTAAGGAATGATCCATTACAATCCCTTCAGGATTTGCCCAATTTGGTTCATTTCACGCTTTTCCAAGATGCATATGAAGGGGAAGGATTGTGTTTCAAGGCTGGTAAGTTTCAAAGCCTTAACAATTTGAGACTTACGAAGAAGGCTTGAGACGGGTGATAGTGGAGGAAGGCACGATGCCTCGTCTTGAATATCTATTCATTGAGGATTGCAAATTGGTGAAGGAGTTGCCATTTGGCATTAAACATCTATCCAACCTTATACATCTTAACTTGTCTGATTTGTCAGATGAATTGATTTCAAAGCTGAATCCAAGCATACAAAGTGGGGACTACTGCAAAATAGCACACATTGCTACTCTCTGGGTTGGAAACTCCAAAGATGGTTATTGGAAAGAATATTATCCATAGAGAGAGATTGAGGAATTTTTTTTTATCCCCTTCTTTTTCCTCTCTTGTTTTGTTGACCAATCATCATGATTAGTGCCCTTCTCTTTCCATGTTCTTGATATTTGAGTGTTTATTGTGGGTTCGTTTGGAAAATGGGTTGCCATTTTGACTTTTTGACTTTTTTAGTTTGAGCTAAAAAGTTTCATTTGGGATGGATTTTTTTGACTTTTTTGACTTTTGTAAGAGAAAAAATATAATAATTATAGGTTGGATGCGATGTTTTATCTTACTGGGTTAAAAAGCCTATTTTGTTTTTTTTGGCTAAAATAACCAAAAAGCCCCGGGCTTTTTCTTCCCAAACAAAGCCTGTATTTCTCTCTGTGATTCAAAATTTTCATTTGGTATGTCTTTTTTATTTTTATTTATATTTTATTCGCTTGGTAATCTGAATGTTAGCTCCTTAATTGATCCTAAAGAATTGTAGTGCCATTATAGAGTAGTTGTTTTATGAAACTTTACATAGCCTCCTTTAGTTTTGTGATTTGTAAGATTCACAATGTTTTAAGCATTTTTAGGGAGTAAATTCAAATTTCGTCAAAATCTATCCAAAGCTAGAAATTCCCAAATTATACTATTTGTGATGAATTTTTTTTAAAGTATTGCTATGTGAATAAATTTGACATTTTTTCCTCTTGCTGATGTTGCTCATATATCCTGTTAAAAATTTCATTATTATATGGCATATCACTTAGTAAAACAAATTAATTTTTTTAAGAAAAATTACCCAAAAATCCCATTTGAGAAAATGTTGCTTCATTTAGTTCTAAAAGTTTTCTTCCAAACCGATTAGTCCTTTTATTTATGGCATATTCTGAAGTTTACTTTTTTGTCCTTGAGTGTGATTTTGGTTGTGATTTTTTTCTTAATATTTGGGTGGGTTGGTTATGGTATGGTGTTAATTTTTCAAATTTTTGTGAGGATTGCGTGAAGTGATTTGCGAGGTTAGTGATGTTTAGCCATTTGATGTGGAGGAGCTGATGTGGAATCGTGATATTGTGGTTGGTTGTTATTTTATTTTTTATTTTTTTTGGTGACTGACGTTGGGATTGCGTAGTGTAATTTTTGGAGTTGATGTTGTTGTCGTTCCATGCGGTTTTATGATGTGGAAACATGGGTTGTTGATGTAGGGGCTTTTGATTCGTTTTTTTTTTTTTCTTCAAATTGCTGCTTCAGGTGCAGTTGAAGGCAACGAAACCATTTACAACAAATACATCAAAACCCAATCAAAAAAATCACATTTCCATGGGCTTCACTGAAACATCAAAAACATATACAACCATCATAAAATTCCACACCACTAACATTGACATATAACTATCTCCACAACCTGACTACCATGTATACAATTGGGAAAAAAACAGGGGAGTCCTTGCAGCGTTGCAACAAAACAAGGCACCCAATGTTGACATGATTCCACCATTGCACTGATGACAATCTATGCAACCAACAAACACGTAACAATACAAAGACAAGCATGGATGGCCCATTACATTACTTGACCCATTATTACATGACACAGTTACAAACCCACATAACCAATAATATCACATAACGTCATCAACCACATAAAAACCCCTACACACCCATTACATACACATACATACTCCAACATTACCAACACTCTAGTTGCGGCACGACGCTGGACTACAAGAACAGGGAAACGAAATGTCGAAAGCCACATACTTGACACCAGCGTTCACCAAAACAATCGACTCCTATGATTGTGGATGTGAGATCGAATCCGTCGGAGTGACACCGCTAACGTCACACAGTCAAATGCTTGAGTGTTCTCAATGTTACAAGCATCTACGATGGTTTTCTCATTTCTAGGGCTTGTGATTGAAACCTACCCTTAGTTGGGGCAACTACGAGTGATATTCGAACATTACCAAAACGACATTGAAATTCGAAACATTGAAGATTACTCAACATAGTAACATTGGAAATCCACAATTTGCCAAATTAATCTCTTCCTAATTGATCGGAAGAGGGGGAAATTCAAAAATCTCTACAGTGTGCTTTTTGGACAAATACGTAAATTTCACATCACCAAAAATCCCTTCATACCCTTAACTTACGTGCAAATAGACAAGCCACCGATGCACATAAATGTCTTTAACATTGATATGAGACTTATTAGTCTACATGTAAAAAGATAGGACTAAATGGTTCATAAGATTTAAACTTATGATTTACTGGTGCTTTACCATTTTTTTTTATTAATTTGTATAATATTGTCCAAAATATCAAGCTCTATTGGGAGGGCACTAAGCTTTAAAATTGGATTGACATGTGTATTAGTCAAGAAATCACTAAATAAACAAATTCCAAACAGCTACTAACATTTGTCGTTTCTCATTTTACTTTCCTTCCACCTTTGAGATGTTTCAGAGAAGTTTGCATTTTATTCCAAAAACGCGTATGTAGTAACCATTCTTCTTTTGATCCATCAATCATGCTCATTTGGTTTCCTGCTTTTTTTTTTTGGTTCCTTTTACATCTTTGTTTTCCCACCACAACTTTCACTTTCTCTGTTGGAACACAGTTTTGCTTTATTTTATTTTAATTCCTTTCTTCCATGTTTTCATTTCTCAATATTTTCTTGGAAAACAATTTACAAACTAATTATTATATAAAAAAATTATCGAGCATTCACATTTTGTAGTCACTTTTGGTATAAAATACATGACATATAACCAATTACCAAATAATTCCTCCTTCGTACCTCTAAGTCTCTGATCTGCTGTTCATCAACTTTTATCTTTCCATGCGAGAGAAAATTAAGAGACGGAAAATGCTGTGACATTCTTGCTTAGAAAGCTTGGAAGCTTGGTTGAAGAAGAGTTGAAATTGTTCGGTGGCGTTAAGCGTGAATTTTTGTTCATCAGAGACGAGCTGGAGAGCATGAGGGCCTTCCTGAGGGTTGCTGATGCAATTGAAGACAGTGATCCAGAGATCCAAGCATGGGTTAAGCAAGTCAGAGAAGTCGCTTAGGACACTGAGGACCTTCTTGATGCATTTACGCTTCGCTTTGCTCATCGTCATCCTCGGCATGGATTCTTTGGATCTTTTTCTAAGATCTATTATCAAATTAAGAACATGAAAGCTCGCCATCAAACTGCTTCTAAGATTCGGGAAATCAAAGGCAGAGTCGACGATATTGCACAGAGACGTCAGAGGTATTATTACAAATTCAGTAGCTCAAAGCAAGGCTCAAGCTCCAACGTGGCAAACAGTGGAGGATGGTATGATCGAAGAGATGATGCACTTCTATTAGAAGAAGATGATCTTGTTGGCATTGACAAGCCCAAACAAAAACCCATTGATTGGGTCCTTGATGACGCTGATTCTCGACTCAAAGTGATTTCGGTGGTGGGAATGGGTGGCTTGGGTAAAACCACCCTAATCAAGAAAGTTTATGACGACCTGGAAGTGAAGAGACATTTTCAAAACCATGCTTGGATCACTGTTTCTCAATCATTTAAGTTTGAGGAGCTCTTAAAAATTTTGATTCAACAACTCTTCAACGAAGTCAAACGACGTCTCCCCCAAAGTTTGTAAACTATGGACAACAATAATCTGAAAGTAGTGCTCAAAGAATTCCTCCAAGAAAGCAGGTACATGCTAGTCCTAAATGATATTTGGAGCATAGATGCATGGGATGCAATCAAAATTGCATTGCCAAACAGCAAACTGTGGCAGCCTTGTGTTGCTCACAACGCGCATCGGTAATGTTGCTTCTACTTCTTGTAGCGAATCCCATGGTTACATCTATGAAATGAAAGCTTTGTCTCCAAAAGAGTCTTGGACTCTGTTTTGTAACAAAACATTTCAGGAGAAGGATTGCCCTCTACATTTAATTGAACTTTCAAAAAGTATCCTGAGAAGATGAGAGGGCTTGCCGTTGGCGATTGTGGTGATTTCTGGGGTGTTGGTTTCAAAGGACCAGGGAAGAGTAGATGAATGGGAGTTGGTGAATCGCAGTCTGGGTGCTGAAGTTGAAGCAGGTGATATGAAGAAAATATTGTTGCTAAGTTACAATTATTTGCTTTACAATTGTTTTCATGGGATCATTTAATTGATTGGATGAGCTCAATTCGATTGTGGATCGCAGAAGGATTTGTGGAAGTTACAGAATTGGAAAGACACTGGAGGAAGTTGCAGAGGCTTACCTCTTGAGCTTCTTAATGGAAACTTGATTCAAGTAGTAGGACGCAAGTATGAAAGGATTAAAAGTTGTCGTATACATGACTTTTCGTGAAATTATTCTTTCAAAATCAAAGAGATCACAACTTTCTAATGATAGCAAGAAAAGGAAGCATGAGGTGTCCTGAAAACGTTCGACGACTATCAATTCATAACACTTCACCAGATATACCACGAGGTAAGTGTTTTTCTCAACTATATTCTTTGCTTTTGTTTGGGGTATATGAACCAATGTCTGAGTCCTCCATGCCTGTATTATTCAATGGTGGGTTGAGGTTGTTAAAAGTTCTACACTTGAGAAATGCTTCTTTGGAGAGATTCGCAGGCGATGTGGTCAAGTTGTTCCATCTAAGGTATCTAAGTTTGAGAGGAACACAAGTGAAAGTGCTTCCAAATTCGATTGGATTGCTTTGGAACCTAGAGACATTAGATCTTAAAAACACGTATATGAAGGAGTTGCCCATTGAAATTCTAAGGCTCTAAAAGTTGCGCCATCTTTTGTTATATCATAATGAAACTGGGCATATTTATCTTCCATTTCACTGCAAACATGGCTTTAAGGCACCATCTAAGATAGGAGGCTTGCAATCCCTACAAAAGTTGTGCTTCGTAGAGGCAAACCTTGTGAACAGTAGCTCCATAGTGAAAGAGACTGGAAGGCTCACCCAATTAAGGAGGTTGGGAATTTTGAAGTTGAGAAGAGAAGATGGGGTGGGTTTGTACTCATCCATTGAGAAGCTAAGCAACCTTCGCTCATTAGATGTAACTTCAATAGAAGAGGATGAGATCTTTGATCTACAATCTCTATCTCCAGCTCCTCAATTTCTTCAATGACTATACTTGAATGGGCATTTAGAGAAGTTACCGCAGTGGATAACTTCTCTTCATGGCCTCACGCGCCTATGTTTGTGGTGGAGCAAGTTAAGAAATGATCCACTGAAATCCCTTCAAGATTTGCCCAATCTGGTTTTTCTCTCACTTGTTCATGAAGCATATGAAGGGGAGGGATTGTGTTTCAAGGCTGATAGATTTCAGAGACTCGAGTACTTTGGCCTTAAGAGCTCAAAAGAATTGAGATGATTGACAATGGAGGAAGGCACGATGTCTCGACTTGAAGAACTAATTATCATGAATTGTGAATTGTTGGAGGGGTTTTCCCTACGGTATTGAACATCTATTCAATCTTAAATTTCTTGAGCTAAGTGACATGTCTGATAAATTAATTTCAAAGTTGAGTCCAAACATACATGGTGGGGATTATTGGAAAATAAAACGCATTCCTAAGTATGGATTGGAGACTTAAAATATAGTTATTGGAAAGGAAGATATCTTTAGTGAGAGAAAGGAAAAGTTTTTTCTTTTTTTTTAAAATTTTTTTGTTTATAATGTTTAATTGACTAGATTGGATCATCATCGCGCTTAGTGCCGTTTCTTTTTCATGTTCTTGTTAATTTATTTTTTATTTTATTGTATTTCTCACAGTGATTTAGAATTTTCATTTGTATCTATTTTTATTTATTTATTTATAGTTGGCGGTTTACAAATCTAATATGTAATCTCCTTAATTGATCCCAAAAAAATTATAGCGACTTCATTAAATTCCAATTTAGAATTGCATTGTTTATTTTGCAATTGTAATGATTTAATTTAGTAGCTGTACAAGTTAAACAGATCTTGAACTTAATTTAATCTTCATTGATTTTCTGATTTTCAAGAATTGCACTGTTTAAGCGTTTTTAGGGGGCTAAATTCAAATTTTGTGTTATATTCATGCACTTTTGAGTCGATTTGTATGCTTTTGCTACAATGACTATATTAAATAAATAAAAAAAAATCTCAATTCTATCCGAGGCTATGTTTACAGGAACTCTCCATTTAAAAATGCAATGATATCTCAAATGATAGATTTGAATATCACAGCATATATATATATATATATATACCTCACACAGATAAAGAAAAGCCCACAGCTGACACAATTACAAGAACTCACATTTCAAATTTATAAATGTTTCTGATACCACAATATTGTCTTCACCCTATATACTAATCATAGGATCCACCTTCACCTTCACTGTTCCACGAACATCATGGACAACTCTGGAGTTCTCATTTCTTTTACTAATGGCATGGCTCAACAAGCAAAGCAGTTGGGTTGATCGGTAGAAATTTAGTTTGATTTGTATTTGGCTGCTGGCACTCTCTTGCCATTTTGCAAACAGCCTTGGGTGACAAAGACCGCTTCATTGCTTTTCATTTCTGATCCATGGGAAGAACGAACTTTGGCATGAAAACGATTATAGAACTTAAATCATAGAGCACTTGCACACCAATTACCAAGCATCTCAGACAAACTCTCTAGTCAATCACTAATGTAACAATTTTTTTTAATTATAACATCAGCTTGTTGTGTCTCTTGGATAGTTGATTCTATCGGAAAGTGCCCACCAGTTTAGTAAGGGACAACAATGGATTCTACAAACTCTTGAAATGGATCTAGCTAGCTCCTTCTTGTCAATCAGCCCAAATTTCTGCACAGAAACAATATAGTGAAATTTCTAAACAGCATCAGGATATGGTAGTTACAAACATCATCTAAAGGTAGCAAAAATTTGCACAATCAGTTTTTAGAAGTGCACAATCAGGCTCGAAACAAGAGTCATGCTTGGTGATTAGATAGACTGACCAGATGGTCAACAACTGCTATGAAAGTTCACAATCAGGATCCATGAGATTAGATGAAACTGTTTATAACAAAATTACATGAAAGTGCACTATATAGGACCGATCAAGAATCACTAACCAAAACTATACAATTGAGGCATAAATATAAATTACAAATGGCTGAAAATAATAATCTTTTTTTTTTCCTATGATTTATCTTCTACTCATTAAAGGGAATTTTTTTTTTTTATCCTCCCAGATATTACACATACACAGAGAGAGCAATTGTGTGCTTAAAGAACCAACTTTCTTTTCCTATCCAATCCAAGGCACCGATGGGCTTTCTCCTTTACCCACAACCTGAGCATGAATGACAAGATGAGACTCCATCCTAAATCTCACATATGGGATGACTTGTTAATACCTTCAATAATTCTTAGGTAATGTTTGGTTGACTAAAATGAAATAGAATGAAATGATCATTTCATCAAAATATTCATTTCCATGTTTGGTTGACTAAAAAGATAATGACAAAATGATTTGCAAATAGAATTATCATTCTTCATTTCAAGAGAACAGTCATTCCATATGAGAATCTAAGAAATAATCATTTTATTTCATTTCAACTCATTCCACTGAACTAAATAAAACATTATTTCTATTCCCATTCATGGATACAATCGATTACCTACCATCACATAAAAATTATAACTCAAGACAACTCTTATTGGGACTCTCATCCTCTCCATTTCATATATGTAAATAGAAGATTTTCATTACATATCTAATGGCTCTGAAATAGGAATGTAAATTTGTACTTATTTTAAATTAAAAAGGATAATTATATAATGAAACATCTTCATTACATATATGCAATGAAGAGGATCACAATCCCTCTTAGTCATACTCATAATATCATAATTCTATTCTAATTACGGTCACCCACTACAACATTTTCTTGGTTTAGTGACATTTGAAAGTGTCACAAAACTATTCTTCTAATGATATTTTTTAGTTTTGTGACATTTTGAACAAGTGCCATTTATACTTGTGCCACAGTAGATACTAGTGCCATGGTAGATACTTGCAAGTGCCACTACACCTTCATGGTTAAAAACTTTCAATGATATTTTGATGTCGTGATAAATACTATTTGTGACACTATCAAGCGTCATTAAAAAAAGAGTTAGTGGCACTTTAGTGACACTTGTAAGTGCCATTACACCATTAGGGCTAAAAACTTTCAGTGATACTTTAATATCATGGTACACACTACTCGTGACGCTATCAAGTGCCATTAAAGAAGACTTGCAATCAAAAAAATGCCACGATATGAATTTTTAATGACAGTTGTTATGTCACAATTGATATTTATAACAACTTCATAAATGCCACTAAATCCAATTTATTTGTGTCATTAAATGTATATAAGTGCCATTGGAACTTATTTTAGCGACATTTTGCAAAAACTATTATCACTGCTACAAAATGCCACTTATATGTTATTTTCATTGACACTTTTAAAAGTTACAACTAAGCATGCGTAAATGCTTATAAAAATTTAATTGATTTTATAAACAAATGAATATTAATTGCCACATCCTATATTAATTTGACATCCATTCATCCTTTAATATTTTTATAATAATAAACAAATATTACCACCATAGGATCATCACATCAAAAAAAAAAAAAAAAAAAAAATTCAAACCACAATCAATTATTTATTACTGAAATATAAATTTATTTATATTGTAATAAAAATCCCTTGCCAAAATTATAAAATATTCTACCACTAACAAAGTTAAAGCAAAAAAAATTTAAAAGAAAATTATTCCTACCATAAGTTATGAAAAACCATAGTGATATCCATCTTTCGGAGAAACAAATTATCAAAATAAAATCAATTCCCAAATTGTTAACCTCACTTGTATAAATATTCTCGGCTAGCATCCATAACTTGTGAAATCTGCATCCAAAACATAAACATATAAAGGTAATTGAAACTATATTAAGTTAATATAAATTTGTTAACGAAATTAATATTTACGAAAGAAATATACTACAAATGGAGCAGACCAAGAAACATGAGCTCTAATAGCTTGTCCAACTGTTTTGACAAGTCCATATGATCGAATCAAGCTCTCATTAGGTTTGATTGACACTTGAACATGTACCTCCCAATAGTCAGGTCCTAGTTCTTCCCCTTGTACTTCTTTAGATGGATCTGTGCTTTTAAGTACTCCAATTGCAACTGTTCTATTGGCCTAATGATACTTCTTAGAACTATATCTCCCACCTGTAAATCAAGATTTAACCACTTAAGTAATTATATATTTACAATTAATAAATAATATGATCACAACCAAAAGCAATATGCATTTCTCTAGTAGATAAGTAAGCCACATGATTTAATCACCTAATTGGTTCACCACACTACAACAAATAATATAAAAATAACAACTGTAAGTCTTTAGATCATATCAAACAATAGCTTAAAAAATCAATAACAACCAAAGGCATCAATGAACAACAATCAAAATCACACCCATTATTAATATCAGGATCCCCTAAACTCAATAATGTAAATCAAATGTAATTGTGAAAAATGACAATCAACTAATTACTTTAAAGCAAGATTTTCAGGGAATCAGAAAGAGCCCATGGGGTAATAAATGATTGAGAGACATCTCGTTGAAGCTTCACAAAAAAAAAAAAAAAAAAAAAAAAAAAAAAAAAAAAAGCACAAGCTTTCTTTGTATACCAATTCATGCTCTCTCTCTCTCTCTCTCTCTCTCCTCCATTTTATCTCTCTTTCAAAAACTTGACCAATTCAACTTCAAACCTGTGTCCACCAACCCACCATCTATTACCTCAGTATTTTCCACCTTTCATTAAAATAGGATAGATCAAAAAAATAGAAAGGACTTCAATACATCAAAAATTAATAAGATAATCACATATAAAGTATTAGATTGCACAAAACAAGGTAAGACACAAATTTGTTCCCATTCAAAATGTTTACTAAGAAGGCCCACCTAAAAGCCAGCATATTAAGTGGCAATAATGGGATGAGATTAACACACATACAGGAGTAATCAAATTTCCTAAATTTGAAGAAAAAATTTCAATTGATATTCTCCATTGGTACAAAATGAAATACTCTCATTGGGCTCAATTTAAACACAAATGTCGTGTATGTAAAAGCTTCATCATTATACTGGATCTAAGAGCTAAGATGAGGTTCCTACTAAGCTCAAAAGAGAATGTCCAATAAACAAGGTGTAAAGCTAACCAGATGCCATACTCCACGCACAAAACCATCATAATGAGCAAGAACAAAAAACAGAACAAAAAACAAAACAAAAAGTGTGACAGTTCTAGCATGATGTATCTTACCAAGCTTTGTTCCAACAAGAATTATTGGAACACCTGGTGCATAATGCCTCAGTTCAGGAATCCACTGAAATAGAATCAAAACAGAAACAAGTGGTCAATACACATAAGTACACATCAAATAATAGCCCCTGAAATAGGACACATCCAAGGGTCTCAAGTATCAACCTTCTTTGCAACATTTCATAACTGGCCTTGCTAATGAGAGAAAATGCAAGAAGAAATACATCTGCCCCACGATAACTCAAAGGTCTTAATCTATTGTAATCCTCCTGACCTGTTAAACCATTAATACGGTAAAACCCAAAACAAGAAAAAATGAGAAAGTACTGAAACAAAAAAGAACACCTGGTTTAAAAACAAGCTATTTAAAATTACCAGCAGTGTCCCACAAACCTAGATTGACTGTGCTCCCATCCACAACCACATTTGCACTGAAATTGTCTTAAACAGTGGTTCTAAGCTTTGAAAGAGAGATAAAATGGATTGATAGGTTTCCTGTGGGAATCTAATACTAAGGAACTTATTAAAACTGGTCAATTGGTATATCATCAGAGAGATTATACTTGTCCAAGACAATGTATTTAAGCTGACTTCCAGACTAACCTTAATTATTTATTCTGGTATATCTGTGAGCATTCAAAAACAAATATAGGGCTCAAGGGCCAGAGGAAACTAGAAAATTATGAAAGTGAAAACTATGGACAGTAGAGACATTCTTTTTGTCCAGGGGTGAAATCCGCACAATGGATTGGAGACCAGCTGGGGGTCTGATCAACCAAGGTACTAATCCAAACTGGCTCTTAGAAATGAGTGCATTTTTCAAGCTGCTACACCTAAGTTGGAGGACTTGTGTGATTTGATTAAGATAAGAGCAGCATTGTTGTTGAACCAAAGATTCAAGGATTTTCATTTCACTGTACAGGATTTCTTGACCAATTTGAGGCAAATTAGATGCTATTTGGGGAGTAGATTTGTACTGGGCTGCTGAACTTCAACAACAAGAGTTATCATAAAACCCTAAATCGATCGAATTAATGTTTTAACAAATCCCAAACAAAAACAAAAACTTTTCACTTTTATTTTCCTTTTTCCCCTATATTTTCTCTGATTTCTAAATGGGTTATGCAAAATCGTACCTAGCGTGAATGATCTTAACACTGGCTTTCATGTTGGGTTGGGACCAATTGTAGGCAATTGAACCCGCTATGCCGCTTAGCCACAAACATCCTTCAAACAAAATTTGAAACCAAAACAATCAAATCAAAATCAAAATCAAACCCAAAACCCAAACTCCATATATATATATATATAGAGAGAGAGAGAGAGAGAGAGAGAGAGAGAGAGAGAGATTACAAATAGTGCGAAGCTTGTGATTGACGACCCATTCCCTGATAGAATCAAAGTGTTGTTCTTCGTTTCAGCCATTTTCATCAATTGCTTGGAGATTTTTATTTTGGTTTGTATTTGTATATTTGTAGGGTATATAGGAAGGGTTCACGAATACGACGCCGTAACGTGACTCATGTCGTGGCATTCACCTAACACATGTTTGATTAATGTTACACTTGTGTTGTGCCTTTTTTTTATATATTTGATTATTTGATTTGGGGACACCAACAGGGTTGGTTTAGTGATAAAACTTTTGAATTCTTCACTTCGAAGTAGTTTGAATCACTATAATCTTTTGTTGGGGGTTAAACATTAGTACTTATCTTTTTTTCAATAATTTTTTTATTCAAGCAAGCAGCGTTACTACAATGCAAGCAGCAACACCATCGTTACATGCTTTTTATATAGGAAGCTTTTTTGATAATTTCCCTTTTTAAAAGTTTTATTCCATCAAACTTATATTTTTTTTTGACTATTTCTTTAGGTCTTATTTGAAATAAGAAGAGCAAAACACCTTTAATCTCTCCTGTCCCCATTAATGTTGATATTTAATGTTGATTGTCATTATGTTTTAGTAGTTCCCGTAACCATTCCTATTCTCCATATCTTCACTCCAAAAAAATGCATTAAGTACACATCACTATTTAATGTTGATATATATTACACACACAAAATTAAACATGGTTCTTTATTAATTGTCATTATGTTTTGGCAGTTCCCATGCATCCAAATGTTAACTGTATGCGATGACGTGAATATGAATGTTTACATCAGATGACGTTGTGATAAAGGTAATGTTAAGGTTCATATCAGTATTGCATCAAATTACACAACACGTTGGGAAGACTTCTCAGCAGCCTTCTATATCCTGCCATTGATGCCAAGTAGTTTTGTTTCCTTCTTTTACTCCTTGTACCTTGTACTTTGTCCGTCTTTGTATGCTTTTAATCCGGCCGACGTGCCATTTTTATTTTTCAATATTCAGGCCGAAGTGTCTTCTTTCTTCTTTAAATGCATTTCTCTGATTTCTTCTTTGAATGTATGTCATCTTTTTTCTGCTCTTGTATGGTTCTATACTTAGAATAATTTGTATGCCTTCAAAGTACACCATGACTGTGCAATCTCTTCGGGTAAAATACCTCTGTCACAACTTTTAATCTTGCTCATCTCGACCTTGTCCTAACACTTGAAATTATTGTAACAAATATTTTCACAAATGTTGCTTAGGACTTGTCACTTTCTCAATGTCTTCTATCAAGACTTCAGTTTTCTATATTTCAAGTTTTGACAACCTGGTAGTCTTGGCAAGTACGCAGATATTGCTTGAGCTTGACTTTAACTTGTAAATTTTTCTCAAAAATTTCAACAAGTGTTTAACCATCATCTTTTATTATAACATCGGCTTAACTTTAGCTTGTAAATTCACACAGAATTTCAACAAGTGTTAAATATCACATCGGTTTAACTTCAACTTGTAAATTCACACAGAATTTCAACAAGTGTTAAACATGACATCGGTTTAACTTCAACTTGTAAATTCACACAGAATTTCAATAAATGTTAAACATCATCTCGGTTTAATTTCAACTTGTAAATTCACACAGAATATCAACAAGTGGTAAACATGACCTGGGTTTAACTTCAACTTGTAAATTCACACAGAATTTCAACAAGTGTTAAACATCATCTCGGTTTAACTTCAACTTGTAAATTCACACAGAATTTCAACAAGTGTTAAACATCATCTCGGTTTAATTTCAACTTGTAAATTCACACAAAATTTCAACAAGTGTTTAACCATCATCTTTTATCATAACCTAGGCTTAACTTCAGCTTGTAAATTCACACAGAATTTCAACAAGTGTTAAATATCACATTGGTTTAACTTCAACTTGTAAATTCACACAGAATTTCAACAAGTGTTAAACATGACCTCGGTTTAACTTCAACTTGTAAATTCACACAAAATTTCAACAAGTGTTAAACATCATCTCGGTTTAACTTCAACTTGTAAATTCACACAGAATTTCAACAAGTGGTAAACATGACCTTGGTTTAACTTCAACTTGTAAATTCACACAAAATTTCAACAAGTGTTAAACATCATCTCGGTTTAACTTCAACTTGTAAATTCACACAGAATTTCAACAAGTGTTAAACATCATCTCGGTTTACACAGAATTTCAACAAGTGTTAAATATCACATCGGTTTAACTTCAACTTGTAAATTCACACAGAATTTCAACAAGTGTTAAATATCACATCGGTTTAACTTCAACTTGTAAATTCACACAGAATTTCAATAAGTGTTAAACATCATCTCGGTTTAACTTCAACTTGTAAATTCACACAGAATTTCAACGAGTGTAAAACATCATCTCGGTTTAACCAACTTGTAAATTGCTACAAATTTCAACAAGTGGTAAATATCATCTCGGTTTAACTAACTTGTAAATTACTACAAATTTTAATAAGTGGTAAACATCATATCGGTTTAACCAACTTGTAAATTGCTATAAATTTCAACAAGTGGTAAACATATTCTTCTTCTCTCTGCCCCCTGCATGGCTTCCACATATTCCTTTGCGAACCTTACAAAAAGTCTTCAACCTAGCTAACTGCAGTCCAACCTTGTGTGTTTTCTTTTTTATCTTCTGGGATCTGAGATTTGCTCACTGAGCTCTTCTCTTTTCGGACTTAAGTGCCGAGATCTTGTCTGCTAGAATCTTGGATTTGCTCACTCAGGTTGAGCTCTTCTCTTCTCGGACCTACTCATCTAGGCCGAGATCATGTCTTCTAGGATCCGAGATCTGGAATTCGGGATCTGCTCACTTAGGCTGAGCTCTCGTCTTTTCGGGCCTACTTGTCTAGGCTGAGATCATGTCTTCTCGGATCCGGGATCCAGGATCTAGAATCCGGGATCTGCTCACTCAGGATAAGTTCTTCTATACTTGAATGTTATCTCCTTGGGAGTGCTCATGCCCCCTGTCTTTGCATCCCTTCTGGAAGGGTCTTCGTTCCTCCGCAGGTATCTATCCTTCCATACCTGGAGGTCATCTTCGTTGTAGTATCCACTTCGATCTGTTGTCTTTGGTGCGTCACCTTCCTGGCCGGTGTCTTTCACTCCGTGACTCTGGTCACGAGTTTCTGTGTTGCGGTTGTCCCCTTCAACGTCGAGGTTAATAGGTCTTCCATTTCCAGCAGGAGCGTTGTCTCCAGTCTGATCCTTCTGTCCGTCATTAGCCATCTATTCTTCTTTCCTTCATTGGCCATCTATTCTTCTTTCTTTCCCACAGACGACGCCAAATTGTGTGAGTGATTTTCTGATCACACTGCCCGCTTAGTAATCAACTGGAGAGCACCGGCAGAATAGATGGCTTTTAGCTAACCTGCAACAGAAAGAGAAGACTCCGGTGGTGGTTCGCCACCCGGGGGTACTTCGACGATCAAGTCAGTACTCAATATCTCTCAAAGATAATCAATAGTGCTAAACTCACTAGCTTGAGCATAAAAAGCATACCTTAGACCCATGGGGGTGCCTCTCTTTTATAGCCAACATAAACCTAGTCCCAATAAAAGCCTAACTTCTATGGACTCAGGATTACTGCTAATCTTGGACTCCTAGTAAGATTAGGATAAACTCTCTAAGAGTCTTATCTTAATACAAACTGAAGTCTTCTCTCATTCTAGGACTCTTGCCCCTCATTCGCTTATCTTGGATTCTAATATCTTCGGAGGTAACCTCGGCCTATCCGAGATGACCTCGGCATAATAACCAGGACACGTGGCACCTCGGCTGACACGTCGGCGTCACCTTGGCCACATGTTGGTACTCAGAAAATATATCCCTACAACTGCCCCCTGGGTTCTATTACCTCGGCATTCTGAGGTGATGGAACCTACACTGTTCGTTCATCTGTGCACCTCTGTCCGAGATCAAACTCGCTGACCTCAAAGTTCCTTGGACTTTACTGTCCACTTCTGTCAAGTATCAAGCTTCATGCTTTCCAAGCTGCTCGAGATCACACCTCTTAGTCGAGGTTCTTGTTCCATTAATTCGTAAACTCTAAGAGTTTTGCAACTGCTCCACTTACATTCTTCGGTGGGTTCCCGACTTCCAGTCATCTATTTGACTCCGGCGATCTTCATATCGGTGTTCATTTCTCTTGGTAGGTTCATAAACTCTTTTATTAAACTCAATCTTTCATAACTCTTCTGAATCCGTTTACTTGCCCTCTGTTGTCTTCTATTTTCGTCTGTTTTCAAGTTTTGAATTGTTTGAATGTCTGGCACTGTTCTTGCCATATCCGCTTTCTGTTGCTAGCATCGTGTCTGGGTCATTACTTTCTTGTTCTTCACATACTTACTTAGTGCCTGTGCACTTGGCTTTATTCTTGAACTTTGTCGTTTTCTTGACTATTTTTCTCTTTTTTTATTCAATCCTCTGGCTTTTTCTCTTTCTAGCTCTTTTGCTTAAATCCGTCATTGTTCCAAGCTTTCAAGCTTCTGCAACTGTCTTTGTTCCTCTCCTCCGGTGAAGCTTACGCCATTCTGTCATTGTCGTCAGACTTCGACAATTCTCATTCCGGCTTCCCTTTTTCTGGTAAGCCATTGTTCCTCCTGGTTTTATTTCTTGTTGCTTTCCAAGAAGCTCTGCTTCATTGTTAATCACCATTGCTATTTTACCCGTTGTTTCCAAATCATCTTCTTGAATACACACTGTTCACATATCTGTTGATTTCTGCCACTGTTCTTGGCTTGACACACCTGTGCAATCTTTTTGTCTTGATTTCCTGATAGCTTCATCACCATTCTTGATTACTAATTACATTCTTATTTCTGTTTTCTGTGTCTTTTTCTAGATTCTTGCTTTCAATCCTTGCCTTCAAACTCCGAGGTGCCAATCGCCGAGAAGAGCCTTGATCAAACTCTTTAGGAGATCGATGCTGAGCTCGAGGCCGAGAAGGCTGCTGAGAAGTCTTCCCAACTGTCTTCTATATCCTGCCATTGATGCTGAGTAGTTTTGTTTCCTTCTTTTACTCTTTGTACCTTGTACCTTGTACTTTGTATGCTTTTAATCCGGCCGGCGTGCCATTTTTATTTTTCAATATTCAGGCCGAAGTGCCTTCTTTCTTCTTTAAATGCATTTATCTGATTTCTTCTTTGAATGTATGTCATCTTTTTTCTGCTCTTGTATGATTCTATACTTAGAATAATTTGCATGCCTTCAAAGTATACCTTGACTGTGCAATCTCTTCGGGTAAAATACCTCTGTCACAACTTTTAATCTTGCTCATCTCGGCCTTGTCCTGACACTTGAAAATATTGTAACAAATATTTTCACAAGTGTTGCTTAGCACTTGTCACTTTCTCAATGTCTTCTATCAAGACTTCAGTTTTCCATATTTCAAGTTTTGATAACCTGGTAGTCTCGGCAAGTACGCAGATATTGCTTGAGCTTGACTTTAACTTGTAAATTTTTCTCAAAAATTTCAACAAGTGTTTAACCATCATCTTTTATCATAACCTCGGTTTAACTTCAGCTTGTAAATTCACACAGAATTTCAACAAGTGTCAAATATCACATCGGTTTAACTTCAACTTGTAAATTCACACAGAATTTCAACAAGTGTTAAACATGACCTCGATTTAACTTCAACTTGTAAATTCACACAGAATTTCAACAAGTGTTAAACATCATCACAGTTTAACTTCAACTTGTAAATTCAAACAGAATTTCAACAAGTGGTAAACATGACCTCGGTTTAACTTCAACTTGTAAATTCACACAGAATTTCAATAAGTGTTAAATATCATCTCGGTTTAACTTCAACTTGTAAATTCACACAGAATTTCAACAAGTGTTAAACATCATCTCGGTTTAACTTCAACTTGTAAATTCACACAGAATTTCAACAAGTGTTAAACATCATCTCGGTTTAACTTCAACTTGTAAATTCACACAGAATTTCAACAAGTGATACTTGTAAATTCACACAGAATTTCAACAAGTGTTAAACATCATCTCGGTTTAACTTCAACTTGTAAATTCACACAGAATTTCAACGAGTGTAAAACATCATCTCGGTTTAACCACCTTGTAAATTCCTACAAATTTCAACAAGTGATAAACATCATCTCGGTTTAACCAACTTGTAAATTGCTACAAATTTTAATAAGTGGTAAACATCATATTGGTTTAACCAACTTGTAAATTGCTACAAATTTCAACAAGTGGTAAACATATTCTTCTTCTCTCTGCCCCCTGCATGGCTTCCACATACTCCTTTGCGAACCTTATAAAAGGTCTTCAACCTGGCTAACTGCAGTCCAACCTTGTGTGTTTTCTTTTTTATCTTCTGGGATCTGAGATTTGCTCACTGAGCTCTTCTCTTTTCGGACTTAAGTGCCGAGATCTTGTCTGCTAGAATCTTGGATCTGCTCACTCAGGTTGAGCTCTTCTCTTCTCGGACCTACTCATCTAGGTCGAGATCATGTCTTCTAGGATCCGGGATCTGGAATCCGGAATCTGCTCACTTAGGCTGAGCTCTCGTCTTCTCGGGCCTACTTGTCTAGGTTGAGATCATGTCTTCTCGGATCCGGGATCCAGGATATGGAATCCAGGATCTGCTCACTCAGGATGAGTTTTTCTATACTTGAATGTTATCTCCTTGGGAGCGCTCATGCCCCCTGTCTTTGCATCCCTTCTAAAAGGGTCTTCGTTCCTCCGCAGGTATCTATCCTTCCATACTTGGAGGTCATCTTCGTTGTAGTATCCACTTCGATCTGTTGTCTTTGGTGCGCCACCTTCTTGGCCGGCGTCTTTCACTCCGTGACTCTGGTCACGAGTTTCTGTGTTGCGGTTGTCCCCTTCAACGTCGA
Source organism: Camellia japonica (assembly GCA_030407325.1). Classification (NCBI taxonomy): domain Eukaryota; kingdom Viridiplantae; phylum Streptophyta; class Magnoliopsida; order Ericales; family Theaceae; genus Camellia; species Camellia japonica. The sequence continues at coordinate 115,507,952 of JAPPVO010000013.1, read as the reverse complement.
GGTTGATAGGTCTTCCATTCCTAACAGGAGCGTTATCTCCAGTCTGATCCTTCTGTTCGTCATTGGCCATCTATTATTCTTTCTTTCATTGGCCATCTATTATTCTTTCTTTCCCACAGACGGTGCCAAATTGTGTGAGTGATTTTCTGATCACACTGCCCGCTTAGTAATCAACTGGAGAGCACCGGCAGAATAGATGGCTTTTAGCTAACCTACAACAGAAAGAGAAGACTCCGGTGGTGGTTCGCCACCCGGGGGTACTTCGACGATCAAGTCAGTACTCAATATCTCTCAAAGATAATCAATAGTGCTAAACTCACTAGCTTGAGCATAAAAAGCATACCCTTAGACCCATGGGGGTGCCTTTCTTTTATAGCCAACATAAACCTAGTCCCAATAGAAGCCTAACTTCTATGGACTTAGGATTACTGCTAATCTTGGACTCCCAGTAAGATTAGGATAAACTCTCTAAGAGTCTTATCTTAATACAAACTGAAATCTTCTCTCATTCTAGGACTTTTGCCCCTCATCCGCTTATCTCGGATTCCGATATCTTCGGAGGTAACCTTGGCCTATCCGAGATGACCTCGGCATAACAACCAGGACACGTGGCACATCGGCTGACACGTCGGCGTCACCTTGGCCACGTGTTGGTACTCAGAAAATATATCCCCACAACTGATATAAACTGAGATGATGTTTACCACTTGTTGAAATTTGTAGCAATTTACAAGTTGGTTAAACCGAGATGATGTTTTACACTCGTTGAAATTCTGTGTGAATTTACAAGTTGAAGTTAAACCGAGATGATATTTAATACTTGTTGAAATTCTATGTGAATTTACAAGTTGAAGTTAAACCGATATGATATTTAACACTTTTTGAAATTCTGTGTGAATTTACAAGTTGAAGTTAAACCGAGATGATGTTTAACACTTGTTGAAATTATGTGTGAATTTACAAGTTGAAGTTAAACCGAGGTCATGTTTACCACTTGTTGAAATTCTGTGTGAATTTACAAGTTGAAGTTAAACCGAGGTGATGTTTAACACTTGTTGAAATTCTGTGTGAATTTACAAGTTGAAGTTAAACCGAGGTCATGTTTAACACTTGTTGAAATTCTGTGTGAATTTAAAAATTGAAGTTAAATCGATGTGATATTTAACACTTGTTGAAATTTTGTGTGAATTTACAAGCTGAAGTTAAGTCGAGGTTATGATAAAAGATGATGGTTAAACACTTGTTGAAATTTTTGAGAAAAACTTACAAGTTAAAGTCAAGCTCAAGCAATATCTGCGTTCTTGCCCAGACTACTAGGTTGCAAAACTTGAAATATGGAAAACTGAAGTCTTGATAGAAGACATTGAGACAGTGACAAGTCCTAAGCAACACTTGTGAAAATATTTGTTACAATATTTTCAAGTGTTAGGACAAGGCCGAGATGAGCAAGATTAAAAGTTGTGACAGAGGTATTTTACCCGAAGAGATTGCATAGTCAAGGTGTGCTTTGAAGGCATGCAAATTATTCTAAGTATAGAATCATACAAGAGCAGAAAAAAGATGACATACATTCAAAGAAAAAATCAGATAAATGCATTTAAAGAAGAAAGAAGGCACTTCGGCCTGAATATTGAAAAATAAAAATGGCACGTCGGCCGGATTAAAAGCATACAAAGTACAAGGTACAAGGTACAAGGAGTAAAAGAAGGAAACAAAACTACTCGGCATCAATGGCAGGATATAGAAGACAGTTGGGAAGACTTCTCAGCAGCCTTCTCGGTCTCGAGCTCAGCATCGATCTCCCGAAGAGTTTGATCAAGGCTCTTCTCGGCGATTGGCACCTCGGAATTTGAAGGCAAGGATTGAAAGCCAGAATTTAGAAAAAGACACAGAAAACAGAAACAAGAATGTAATTCGTAATCAAGAATGGTGATGAAGCTATCAGGAAATCAAGACAAAAGGATTGCACAGGTGTGTCAAGCCAAGAACAGTGGCAGAAATCAACAGATGTGTGAACAGTGTGTATTCAAGAAGATGATTTGGAAACAACGGGTAAAACAGCAATGGTGATTAACAATGAAGCAGAGCTTCTTGGAAAGCAAAAAGAAATAAAACTAGGAGGAACAGTGGCTTACCAGAAAGAGGAAAGCCGGAATTAGAATTGCCGAAGTCTGACGACAATGACAGAATGACGTAAGCTTCACCGGAGGAGAGGAACGAAGACAGTTGTAGAAGCTTGAAAGCTTGGAACAATGACGGATTTAAGCAAAGGAGCTAGAAAGAGAAAAAGCCAGAGGATTGAATGGAAAAAGAGAAAAATAGTCAAGAGGACAACAAAGTTCAAGAATAAAGCCAAGTGCACAGGCACTAAGTAAGTATGTGAAGAACAAGAAAGTAATGATCCAGACACGATGCTAGCAACAGAAAGCTGATATGGCAAGAACAGTGCCAGACATTCAAACAATTCAAAACTTGCAAATAGACGAAAATAGAAGACAACAGAGGGCAAGTAAACGGATTCAGAAGAGTTATGAAAGATTGAGCTTAATAAAAGAGTTTATGAACCTACCAAGAGAAATGAACGCCGATATGAAGATCGCTGGAGTCAAATAGATGACTGGAAGTCGGGAACCCACAGAAGAATGTGAGTGGAGCAGTTGCAAAACTCTTGGAGTTTACGAATTAATGGAACAAGAACCTCGGCTAGGAGGTGTGATCTCGAGCAGCTTGGAAAGCATGAAGCTTGATACTTGACAGAAGTGGACAGTAAAGTCCAGGGAACTTTGAGGTCAGCGAGTTTGATCTCGGATAGAGGGGCATAGATGAACGAACAGTGTAGGTTCCATCACCTCAGAATGTCGAGGTAATAGAACCTAGGGGGCAGTTGTGGGGATATATTTTCTGAGTACCAACACGTGGCCAAGGTGATGCCGACGTGTCAGCCGAGGTGCCACGTGTCCTGGTTGTTATACCGAGGTCATCTCGGATAGACCGAGGTTACCTCCGAAGATATCAGAATCCGAAATAAGCGGATGAGGAGCAAGAGTCCTAGAATGAGAGAAGACTTCAGTTTGTATTAAGATAAGACTCTTAGAGAGTTTATCCTAATCTTACTGGGAGTCTAAGATTAGCAGTAATCCTGAGTCCATAGAAGTTAGGCTTCTATTGGGACTAGGTTTATGTTGGCTATAAAAGAGAGGCACCCCCATGGGTCTAAGGTATGCTTTTTATGCTCAAGCTAGTGAGTTTAGCACTATTGATTATCTTTGAGAGATATTGAGTACTGACTTGATCGTCGGAGTACCCACGGGTGGCGAACCACCACCGGAGTCTTCTCTTTCTGTTGCAGGTTAGCTAAAAGCCATCTATTCTGCCGGTGCTCTCCAGTATTACTAAGCGGGCAGTGTGATTAGAAAATCACTCACACACTACCCCAGATGGATTTCCAACACAGTCGTGGTGCCAAAGAAGAATGGCAAATGGCGTGTCTGCGTCGACTATAAGACAGTCAACAAAGCATGCCCAAAGGACAGCTTCCCCCTAGCACGGATAGATCAACTGGTAGACCTAACGGCGGGGCACAACCGACTTAGCTTTCTTGATGCGTACAGAGGCTACTATCAGTTCGCCATGTACGAACCAGACCAGGAGGTCACGTCCTTTACAACTCTAAGAGGACTGTATTGCTACAAGGTCATGCCTTTTGGCCTAAAAAACGCAGGGGCAACATTCCAGAGAATGGTCACCAAGATGTTTGAGCCATTGTTAGGCAGAACAATGAAGGCTTACATCGACGACATGGTGGTCAAGAGCAAGGATGAGAACGACCATCTAAGGGACCTAGGTGAGATGTTCCAGATTCTGAAGAGGCACAAGTTGCGCCTTAATGCATCTAAGTGCGTGTTCGGTGTAGGATCTGGCAAATTCCTGGGCTTCCTGGTGACCAACCGGGGTATAGAGGCAGACCCCTCCTAGATCAAAGTTATTCAGGATCTGGAGAGGCCTAACTCAGTAAAAGAAGTGCAGCATCTCACTGGCATGGTAGCTGCACTAAATCGATTCATTAGCCGGTCGTCAAACAGACTACGACCATTTTTTCAAGCATTAAAATCCAAGTTCGAGTGGGACGAAGAATGCGACCGCGCTCTGGAAAATTTGAAAGAATACATGTCTTCTCCACCACTGCTTGTCACCCCAATACCTGGAGAAGAACTCTTCCTGTACCTGGCAGTCTCTCAACACGCAATTAGCGCAGTGTTGGTCCGTGCAGAAGGAATCCAACATCTGCCCATCTTTTATGTCAGCAAGACATTGCTGGGCGCCGAAACAAGGTACTTGCCACTGGAAAAACGGGCTTTGGCCTTGATGATGGCCTCAAGTAAGTTGTCACACTATTTTCACGCCCACACCATAGTCGTCCTCACAGCTTTCCCATTAAAAGCTTTATTTGAGAGGGCAAACTTTTTTGGGCGAATCTTGAAGTGGGCAGTAGAGTTGGGACAATTCGACATCAAGTTCCAACCCAGAACCGCGATAAAGGCCCAAGCTTTGGCAGACTTTCTCGCAGAATTTACCCCAAGAAGTCATCATATTTGCTCAGTCGACCTGACTGACACAGCCGAACTAGGGATAGAAGTTGACGCCGGAATAGCGCAACCCCTGGTGCAGGACACTCAGTCAGACCCCAAGGCAGACCAGAGTAAAGAAAGCATGGAAGAAGCAAACCATGCTACACTAAGCCAAGACTCACCAACGAATAAAGAATTGGTACAATCAGATAGCGAAGGGCAGACAGCAAGCATGGACCTTGAAGAAAACACCAGCAACATTCTTGACCCCACGGCATCATCTGACCCCTCCACTTGCTGGAAGTTGTTCGTTGGAGAGATGTGGAAGCTCTTCGTAGATGGAGCATCCAACCGGCACGGCGCAGGACTTGGCATAGTCCTCATCTCACCAGACGGCCTAGTTGTGGAGCAAGCAGTCAACCTTGGCTTCCCAGCATCAAACAACGAAGCGGAGTATGAAGCGCTTCTTACAGGTCTCAAATCAGCATTTTACATGAAGGCCACCGAGCTAATGGTTTACAGCGACTCATAACTGGTGGTAAACCAAATTTCAGGCGACTACGAAGCAAAGGATGACAGGATGGCTAAATACCAAGACTTAGTCAGAAAAGAGATCAAGAAATTTGAAGTAGTAAGGATAGAACAGATTGGCAGGGAGGAAAACAGCAGAGCAGACGAACTAGTAGGCTTTGCTTCAATGGCAGATACATCCATCCCACATCCGCTGCTAATCGACTACCTACCAAGACCAAGCATTGAAGACCCCGAAGCAGAAGAGGTATGTTGCGCCGAACTAGGCCCCTCATGGATGGATCCCATCATATTATTCTTAAAAGATGACGTCTTACCGGAAGAAAAGAAAAAAGCCAACAAAATTAGAGCAAAGTCGCTACGATTTTGGCTCTCCCCTTCTATGGCCTTGTACAAAAAATCATTCTCAGGACCTTATCTAAAGTGTGTTCACCCCAGCAAAGTGGAAGCATTCTTGTTCGAGATATACGAAGGTGTGTGCAGAAGCCACCAATGAGGAAGATCATTAGCTTACAGAGCCATTTCGCAAGGATACTGGTGGCCATACATGCAAGCAGACTCAGAAAAGTATGTGAAAAAGTGCGAGAAATGTTAGAAGTTTGCACACCAAATACATCAGCCAGCTAGAGAGCTCCTACCATTGACCAGCCCATGGCCCTTCGTAATGTGGGGCTTGAACATTGTAGGACCACTTCCAACAGCACCCGAAAATAGGAAGTTCTTTCTCGCAGCAACAAACTACTTCACAAAGTGGGTGGAAGCAGAAGCATTGGCATCAATCAAAGAAAAGGATGTAAAGAAATTCGTTTGGCAGAATATCATCACTCGGTTTGGCATACCAAAGGCTCTAATAACAGACAACGGCACTCAGTTCGACGGCAAAATCTTTAGAGGCTTTTGTGAAGATACAAGATAGAGTTCTACAATTCTACACCGGCATATCCCTAAGCAAATGACCAAGCAGAAGCATCAAACAAGGTTGTCCTAGATGGACTGAAGAAAAGGTTACAAAAGGCAAAAGGCAAGTGGGTTGAGGAACTTCCTCATGTTTTATGGGCTTACCGCACTACACCTCGACGATCAACAGGAGAAACACCATTTTCCTTAGCCTACGACATGGAAGCAGTAATCCCACTGGAAGTTGGCCTCCCCACAATTAGAAGCGAAAATTTTGATCCAGACTTGAATGGAGAAGCCATAGCATTGGAACTCGACCTGGCCGAAGAAAGAAGAGAAAAAGCACTGGTTCACATTGCCTCGTACCAACAAGAGTTGTCCAGAAAGTATAACAAGACGGTGCATCCAAGGAAATTCAAGATTGGAGATTGGGTACTGCGCAAAGTGATGGGAAACACCTTGGTACCGGGAGATGGCAAGTTATGGCCTGATTGGGAAGGACCTTACAAAGTGGTCGGATTAGTTAGCAAAGGGGCATACCACTTAAAAGATAAGGACGACAAAGCAATCCCCAGGCCATGGAACACTGCCAATCTCAAACTATTTTATTTTTAGCCTTTTTTTAGAATATTTGTAATTTTTCTTTTCCCCAATAAAACAAGTAGTTTTCTTTTCAGCATAAGTGTTTTATTCTGTAAAAATTGTTTTAGTGAGTTAGGAGCATTGAAAACACGGTTGGCTGGAAAAACCAACACTCTTCCTAAGCCTAGGATAAGGATCCAGGCTGCAGGACGTTTGGTCGGAATAACCAACCACTTTGCTCTAGGTTGGCTGGAAAAACCAACTTAGAGGTTGGCTGGAAAAACAAACACCCTTCCTAAGCCCAGGATAAGGATCCAAGCTGCAGGACGTTTGGTCGGAATAACCAAACACTTTACTCTAGGTTGGTTGGAAAAACCAATACCCTTTCTAAGCCCAGGATAAAGATCCAAGCTGCAGGACGTTTGGTTGGAATAACCAAACACTTTATTCTAAGATGGCAGGAATAACCAATTTAGAGGTTGGCTGGATTAAACCAACTCTTAGATAATCTTCAGCCGAGGTAAGGATCTCGGCTTAAGAGTGGTTGGCTGGGTTAAACCAACTCTTGGTACTCTTCAGCCGAGGTAAGTATCTCGGCTAAAGAATGGTTGGCTGGATTAATCCAACTTTTAGGTAATCTTCAGCCGAGGTAAAGATCTCGGCTAAAGAGTGGTTGGTTGGATTACACCAACTCTTGGTACTCTTCAGCCGAGGTAAGTATCTCGGCTAAAGAGTGGTTGGCTGGATTAAACCAACTCTTGGTACTCTTCAGCCGAGGTAAGTATCTCGGCTAAAGAGTGGTTGGCTGGATTAAACTAACTCTTGGTAATCTTCAGCCGAGGTAAAGATCTTGGCTAAAGAGTGGTTGGCATGTATACTTATAGTTGCAATATTAAGACCGGGATAAAGTATCTCGGCAAGAGAATGTTGTACCTCATCCAAGACTTCAGTTAGAAAGTAAAGTACAAGCATAAAGATCAACCGAAATAAGAGTTGGAACAAAAAAGCAGACTTCATTGAAAATTCAAAGCAAGTACAAAGGGTGGGGCCTCAGCCCAGTTACAATTTGTGTCCAAAAGCAAAAAAAAAAATAAAAAAAATACAGAAATCAAGCAAAAAGAAGAGAAATGCAAAGTCAAGAAAACAGATCATCAAGATCAGCATCAAGTTCAACTCGCAGCCTGGTTTCAGTTGGAAGCTCGGTTTTGGTCGGGAGTATGGTCTCGGTTGGAAGCACGGTTTCAGTTGGTAGTTCGACAGTCAGGTCTTCCACCGTTGGCTTCGCCCGAGCTGACTGATTGGCAGGTTCATTGACGACCGGGGTATCGTTGGGTACGGTTTCTTCTTCATCATCCGAATCTTCAAGAAATTGTTGCTGAAGGGTCGCAGCATACTCTGATAGTGAGCTCGGAATGAAGGATGGAGGAGGATTGAAGACCTCGGTCTCAGGTCCATGACCGAGCTGCACCACGGCCCCCCTCCAACCGCACTTAAAGAAAAGATCCTTCGCAGCTTCACATTGCTTGATATAGAGGGCTTCGCCTTCCCTAAAGCTGTGGGTCTCCGCATCCTCCAGCTGCTTCCCAAGCTTTGTTATCTCGGCATTCTTCTTCCCTTCAAGCTTAGCCAGTTCACGCAGGTATTTGTCTTTTATCACGGCAACAGCCTTTTGTTTGTCTGCTTCAGCCGAGCTAACAAGATTGGTCAGACGACCGTTCTCGGTTTTTAGCTCGGCTATCTGCTTCCTGGCCTCTTCTAGCTCGGCTGTTTTCTCGGTTACTTCGGCCATGGCTTGCCTTGCTGTTTTACGGAGCTCCAACACACACTTGTGAGCAATATGGCTCTTTTGCATGGCCTGAAAAAGAATGGGAACAGACTTGTATTAAAACCGAGCAGAAAGTTGTGCAAATTAGAAAAATCAGCAAATGAAGCTACTTACAAGCACCATGGATTTTGTGGCCGAGCAGATGACCTTTAGTTCGGAAAAATGTTTGTGGTGCTCCATGTCTACTGGAAGGCAAACACTCTTGGCAAGGTTGAATGCCATTAAGTGATCTTTTTCAGCGACCACTGAGTTAGTGTCCTGAATAGCTCGGTTCTGGAAAGTGATTTTGGGTGCCCACTTGGAGGAGCTAGCTCGGTCGGAACGCTCCGGTTGCAGGCTTGGTGAAAGAATGGTTTCGTCTTCATCAACAAGGAGTTGCACGGTTGGGGTAGTCCGCGCACGCTTGTTTGGACGAGATGAGGAGGGTTGTTGGGATGGAAGGGCCACCACGGTTTCCTGAGTCTGGTTGGGCGGTGGTACCTCGGCTCGGTTCGTTTCGGTCAGGAGGGCCCTTAATGCTCTCTTCTTTGCCATCTCTTGTTCAGCAGTTAGAGGGATGAGATTGATTTGGGGCAAGTTTGGGTCCGGTTCAAGAAAGGCTTCTAGCAAAAAGTCAGTTACCTTCGCTTTTCGTCGGCTGCTATATCTGTATGTCAGTTCAAAGTTCAGTAGCTTGGCCCAACTTCTTTCGGGGTATCGTAGTGCGGCGCGAAGTGTGTTCAGATTGGGGTAACTGTATAGTGACTTGAGGTGGGCTGAATCTGCATAAAGAAGACAACAGTTAGATCGGTTCAGGAATTGGAGACCGAAATAAGAAGAAGGCAACTGTTAGCTCGGTTCAAGTATTGACAACCGAAGTAAAGAAAGACATGCAATGGAGCCGAGATAAACCTACCGACTACACCCTTGTTCCAGTTTATTCTGTTACCAGGGATCTGGGCTTGTTGGTCCTCAAAATTCCCAGATACCTAGAAAAAATCATCATCATTGACATCTTTATCCGGAGTATCCTTTATTATCTTTTCGCGCCGGCGTCTTATTCTTAAATAATAGACCCATCCATCTTCGGTGGAGCCTGTAGAATATTGGTGGAAGAGCTCAGCTAAACTAAAGTTAAGACCAGCCCGACGATTTAGCTCGGCAATGCCATTTATTATGCGGTAAGAGTTGGTGGAAAGTTGGGTGGGGCAAAGGTTGGTCTGCCTAAGGAATTCACAAAGAAGAGGCTGTACAGGGAATCTTAGGCCGGTTTCTACGATGGAAAGAAGGGTAAAGGGAACAAAACCGGGGTTTCCCCAAGGTGTGATATCTAGGTCGGCTAAGGTGAGGTGAACATCATCAGGGATGTTATAATCCTTTCGGAATTCAGCCATACCACCAGGTGTGTTTACTAAAAACCTATACTTTCCCATTTATGGTTTAAGTGATGAATAAATTAAATCTGGGTTTTAGCTCGGTCGGAGAATAATGCTGAGTAGCTCGGTTGAGCGCTCAAATGAGTGCCTGGGCAACCTAAGTCTGCAAAGTGAAAAAAGAAAAGTGTTAAGCACTGATCATTGGACCGTGCTACAATAAACAAAGGCAAGATAAATGAAGTCCTAGCTCGGCTATGATAATTGCTTCGTGTCTTAGCTCGGTTTAAGGAAGGGGTCTGTTAGCTCGGTGTGAACAAAGGGATCTGTTAGCCCGGTTGAGCCTCTAGAGGCAGCATTCTTAGTTCGGTTTGAACTAAGAAGGCTGGTTTAGCCCCAAGTTGTAGCTCGGTCATGGTCGAGGCTTTCAAGCATACTATTACAAACCTAGTACGGTTCGATAGCTCGGCTAGTTAACTAAAAAGGAGGTTTTACTTGTTGAAACTACAAGTATAGCATGAAGAGTTAGTTCGGTTGGTTAGTCTAGCTAGTTTGACATCAACTACAAACAACTTCCCAGTTCGGTTATATTGTTATTTGGGATCAAACCCAGTGTTTCTACAGATTGTTTTATGAGTTTAGGTGGTTCTATTACTAAGTTTTTTTCCAGAAAACGCATGACCAAGCAAAAAATGTGTTTTGCAAAAAAACAAACAGTATGCCATGGATTGTAAAAAACAAATGCGAAAACAACAAAAACAAGACAGATTTGCGTAGCTTACCAGGACAAGAGGAAGAAACTGAATATGGAAGCAACGACAGTGAAGAACACGAACTCAGCAAGCTCAGGGTTGAGGAGGATCAGAAGCATGGAAGAAAGAGGAGATGAATAGTGATTCGAGTGATTCAAAAGATATTGAAAGGGTTTGTTTTAATGAAAAGCCCAAAATTTGGGCGGGACTGTTCAAAAAACACGAGGTACGAAGACGGCGTGACAGCTGCCTTCAGCCAATCAGAATGTGCCACGTGCCCTTGGAATGAGAAGCGATTCAGTTGCTGTGATTGAAGAGACATTTTGACCTGATAGGTAGAGCCCGGTGTGAATTTAGCTCGGCTGGAAAGGCTAAAAAGTTTTAGCTCGGCTGGAAATGCTAAATAGTTAGCTCGGTTGTATCGCTAGTTTTTTCAGCTCGGCTGGTAGACAGGTAATCCCTATCATGCTGCACAGATGGAATTAAGGGGCAATTGAGAGGGTAATTTATATGAAAATTGGGCCGAGCTGGGCAATGGGCCGTTCTGTGGGCCGTGATGAAGAGGCTTGAAAGATGGGCCACGGTCAAGTGTTAGCTTGGTCCAGAATGAGGCTCTTACCGCCAGACTAAGTAAAGAAGGCTTAGTAATTAGTCTGGTCCTAAAGAGCTACGGTTAGCTTGGTCACCGCGATTAGGACAAGTAGCTCAGTCATATCACTTTGAGCCGAGGTGTTCTAAGTTTTCCTGAGGACCTAACTTGTGTTTAGCTCGGTCCAAGCTTGATATGGATAGCTCGGTTTGAGCAGGTGAAACCGAGGTACAAGCTAAGAAGGAAAGGACCGAGCTAGACGAAGTTCGGTTGTTTTAGCCAATTTAGCATGGCTATGTTATCTTGGTAGTATGGTCATCCAACCGAGGTAAAAGCCATCTCACTTGGTTTAAGCAGTGGGGGGGTGTTGAAGGATAAGCATTATCTTTCAGGAGTATGAATCCTAGGAGGACTCTACATGGAGGAGTAAAAGTCCCACTAAGATTGTGCCACACGGAACCTACAAAAGCTCACAAACATCACCTATGGAGAGGTAACACGTCTTTGATTCCCGAATTCACAGAGCTTTTTGTCTATTTGTCTATTTTGCTGACTTAGGCATCGGAGAGGTATCCGACACACACCCGCCGGCTAGCTCACGCTTGTGCCTTTAGGGAGTAAAGCGACGACGTACGGAGGAGTGCAATCTTGATCAACAGGATTATACGAGAAGGTTTATTTCTTTCCCGTACACCATGCATCCAAATGTTAACTGTATGCGATGACGTGAATGTGAATGTTTACATCAAATGATGTTGTGATAAAGGTAATGTTAAGGTTCATATCAGTATTGCATCAAATTACACAACTACTACTCTCAACTTTTATTTGAATATAAACATGACTGTATGTGATAACGTGAATGTTTACATTAGATCATGTGAATGTGAATGTTCACATCAGATGACGTTGTGATAAAGATGATGTTAAAGTTCACATCAGCATTTCATCAAATTACACAACCACAACCCTCAACTTTCATTTGAATATAAACATGATGTGTGAATGTTCACATCAGATGACGTTGTGATAAAGGTGATGTTAAGGCTCATATCAGCATTGCATCGAATTACACAACCATAACTCTCAACTTTCATTTGAATATAAACATGACGTGAATATTTATAATAAAAAGGGGGCAATTACATTATGTGTTGTCAATTACATGATGTTGATATTTAATATTGATTGTCATTACCAGTAGTAATCACAATCACAAAAAGGGGGAATATAACATATTATCACTACTTAAAAATAAAAATGTTCACATGTTGTGAACGTTCACATCACTATATTAGATAAGAGATAATTTTTCGAAAGGTGTTGTGAACGTTCACATCAGATGAAAGAGAATTCTTAGGGTGTTGAATTGAAGCTATTAAAGAACTTTCCGGAAAGGTGTTCATTTTATAAAATTATCAAATTTTTTAATAAGTTTGATGAAAAGGGAGCTTTTTTGGTTTAGGGATTAGGGACATTAAATATCAACATTAAAGTTTGATGAAAAGGGAGCTTTTTTGGTTTAGGGTTTAGAGATATTAAATATCTATATTAAATATAAGGGCATAAGAGTCTAAGAAAATAGTATAAATCAAGAAAAAAGACTTTATGGAATAAAAATATATATACATAGGACTAAGTGGGTTAAAAAATTCTTTCATGGACTTCTTGGGTTAGAACATTTTTAAATGAGATTTATCAATAAAAACCCCTTTTATGTAGGTTATAGATTTAAAAAAAAAGAAAAGAAGGTGGAGTAATGAAGTAAAGCATGATAGTAGTGTACCAAAAATTTATTTATTTATTTATAAATAAATTTGTTCACATTTTAAATAAATAAATATTAATTTTGATCTTTATAATTAGATAATTTTTTTTTTTGATCAGCCAAAAAAGAGGCTTTATTGATAGGAATAGCAAAATATATGCAAAAATATATCAACAAAGCAGGAAAGTACACGAAGCATCAAAGCTAACCTCAACAATCCCAACTAGGTTGGCACCGCCAAGGAAATACAATCATATGCTAGCACTTGACCTAAAATTGGTGAGAAACCAATCAAGAACAACAAAAAATAACCTAAACAGAGCAACACTACAACAAAAGCAACAGACAACAAAACACAGCAACACCAAATAACAACACATCTGAAACACCTCCTTAGCAGCTCAAAAATAGTGAGCATCCAATAACAGTGACATCAACATTGTGTCAATTTGGTCCAATTAATAATACCGTTAGTGTTTTTGACGAAAAATGATTGTTGGATTTGTTCAGATTAACTCACTGAGTTGAGCAAATTTATTATTTTGCCTCTAATAGAATGACATATGTCACTTATATGCATATTTGTCATTACAAAATGCTATTAATTAGGGCAAATTACACTATTAGTCCCTCTATTTTGGCTTTGTGTCATTTTAATTTTTGTAATTTCAATTGAATCGATTTTATCTTTGAATTTTTTATTTTGTCTCAAATTGATCCAATTGATAGCATGTTATATTGACTTCAATTTATTTTTTATATTTATTTTGTGCATTTTAAAAAAATTTGGAAGTATATTGACATTTTTTGTTTTTTCAAAAAATGACATTAGATAGCTTGAAATTTTTTTGGTTTAGTGACATTTATCAAAATGCCATAAAATATTAATTTATGACACTTTTTATTTAATGCCATAAAAGGTAATTTACATCTATCTAGTTTAGTGACATTTAAAAAAAATGCCATTAATACTAAAGTTTAGTGGCATATTTTGATAAATGTCATTAAAATAATTTCTTGTGTCATTCTTTTATAAAATGTCGTAAAAGTTATGCTATTAAATCACATTTTTGTTGTAGTGATGTGGCACTTCTTTATTGAAATGCTACTAAAGCCTTGTATGTTTGTGGCTCTGTGACATTTTTCTAAAACATGCCACCAAATATTCTTTTTGTGACATTTTTTAAAAACATGCCACTAGTATAGTGTTACTAAAGTGTATTTTTGTTGTAGTGACCATTGTTCTTACGTTGTGATTAGATCATGAATTTGAATAGGAATTTCGAAAAACATTAAAAAAAAATTAGTTTATATTTTATTCACATTTACCTCATCTTTTCTTCTTTTCCTTTCAAATCTCCATTGAAATTCAAATCTTTTCCCTTTTAAAAATTCTTCTATTAACCCACAATTTCATGAGAATTTATGGTGTATATGGAACGCTCCCTAAGTTTTTAAATTCTTTTGGTTGACCCTCTATTTTAAGAGTATTTGTACACTGTGTATGAGTGGATCCAAACTATTTCACTGTAATACTATCATCACTGTCATCAGCAACACTGTCGCACCATGTGGTTTATTAGTCATGCGGTTTGAGATGTGTGAGGACATAATTTTGAGTTGTCCACATGGCCTAAGTTGTTAGCTGAAGTTACACGTGGATGATCTTGGTTAGCTGAAGTGTGAGGTAATCACACTAGAATCCGAGATATTTAAATAGAGGACAGGAGTCCCAGACGATGTAAGACTACCTGTTTGGGTAAGATTGGACTCTTGAGAGATTTAATCCTAATCCAAGTAGGAGGAGTCCAAGATAGGTGTTATCCTTGTAAAGGATAGAGTCTTATGAAATAAGACTTCTAGGGAAAGGTAGGCACTATTCATTATGTAAGGAAGACACCCCGTGGATCTAAGGTATGTTTGGAAATAGAGTGTGTTTGTACCCATGTTTGTAAAATTCCTATCGACAAGTGGATTAATCAAATAATGACACACGGCAGTGAAGTCAAAATAAAGTCTTTCAACAGTCAAGGGGCTACGTGGTGTGAAGGAATTGATCGTGTATATCAATTGGTTAAGAAGGTCATGGGGTAGTTATCAATTAGTTAATTGGCTTGGTGGGTTGATTTATAGGAGAATATATTTGTGAATTGGAAAGTTTTCCTCTACCAATCATGCTCATTAATTGAATGGGAAATGTGTGATGATGTGGCTGAAGGTTTAAAAGTGGAGTTGGGTCAAAGATAAAAAGTTTAAAGAAGCAAAGGAGGTCGCAAACAGTTATGGGCCTTAGGAAAATGGTTTCATCTGTCAAGGGCAATGCTAGAGATCATGGGAAACATGTAGCAGTTCTGTGTGAAGTACTGGAGAAAGGTGAAGAAGTAGTTGCAGCAGTTGGGAAAGGATTGGCCAACAAATTTCATGGAAGATGGGATCATGGGCTAGAGTGTCAAGGGAAAGTATAAAAACTGAAAGTTCGTAGAGAGATAAGACATCAACAACAATACAACAACTTAGTTTCTTAGTTTAGCATCTATCTTAGGAGTAGTTCTCTCAAATCTAGGAGTAGTTTCTTTAATAGCTTGTAGCTTGTAACCTTTGTGAACTTTGGTAGTTTCATTTCGAAATTATCTTTTGTTTACTTTGTAACTGTCAAGTTATTCTAAAGAAGTCCTTATTTCTTTAAGGCATTGAATCAATTTACACAATTGTTTGATCATTTTGGTTTGATTATTTGTTTAAATCGTTGCTTGCCTTTGTCAATCAAGGCCTAGCATAATTTTTACTAACAGAGTGTTATTGTTTAGCTGATATATTTGTGAGATTATTTGACTGACTTGATTATCAGAGTGTCCCCGAGTAGACGAGCTATCAGTCTTGTTATCTTTTTGTATGCAGGTGTTGGACTTTTCTATTCTTGCATGTACTCTACGACTTAATTTCCAAAATCTAGACGAAAAGATTCAATTTGATAGTGAGATCAAAATTCAACACCTATAAGATGCTACAAGAAATGGTTAAATGACTGGGAGACCCACTACCACGTGAAATGGAGAAAGTCTGGCTACCTAAATAAACAAAGACTTTAGGAGGCACCATAACTACCTAAACAACCCATAAAAAATTCAATATAATAGAGATATCGCATGAGACATAATAGGAAAATTTTAATATCCACATTTTTTAAAAGGAGTGTATCAAATGCATTTTTAATTATGTAATTTTTTTTAGTTATGACTAATTTTCTTCTTTAGTTATGATATTATTTGAATTATGACTCATAAGATCTTTAGTTTTGTCTCATATTATGTTTGGTTATGACATTTTTTAAGTATGAAATTATATAATTTTCTTATTTAATTATGAAGATACATATAATACACACCTTTTAAAAAATTTATACCATAGTATTTGCTAACATATAATAAATTTATATTGAAATAATTAACTCTACTAATCATCTTCTCACGTGGGCTCAGGGCTGTCACGGCAAACGGTGCTGTTTGCATTCCTCTTTTTTTTTTTCTTCCTTCTGTTTGTGCAATTTGTTTTATTTTTTTTTTGACCATTTATTTTATTGTCAATTTTTTTTAGTAAATTATAAATACACTTCAGTGAATATGGATCTGCCATTTCCAATTTCAGTGTTATCCTATTAGGGCAACTTGATTCTGGTACTTGATTGCTAATGCATTTTGTGCTTTTGATGTGTTTTAACTTTGCACTTCTCGGTGATTAGATTTGTTTGGCTTTTGAGAATATGTATGAACTTGAAGATTTCGTTTTCCTTCTTTAAGTTTAAATAGATTGGATCTTTGATATTTCATTGTTTTGGATCCATACGCGTGGTGCGCCTCTCAAGTGTTATATGAAACCTCTCTTTCCTTTTTCTTTCTTTCTTTTAATTGTGTTTTAATAAATAATTTTCCATAGAATTTAGAATAACATTAAAACATTGTATTCAAAATGCTAATTCTTTAATTTCACTCTGAATCTGTGTTTTCTCAGCAAGCAAGTAGACAACAACAATGCCTGCAGAGGACCATCGGAGAAGAAGACTCCATTGATCCAGCTCCTTATGGATAGTTTTTGTTTTTGTTTTTTTTTTTTTAAGCTTCTGAACACAGATCCAATTCCTTTTTCTCTCCTGCTTTCTCTTTCATTTTTTTTTTTGGGTTAGTTATTGATGTGTTGTTGTGGTTGATGATGAAACAAATTGCAACAGAAAGTGGTGAATGAACAGATAAAATTAAAAATTAAATAGATAAAATCAAAAATGTGTGTACTGGATTATATTTGAATGTTGGTGGTAAGAAATTTCAATAGATGGGGAGAGAGAGAGAGAGAGAGGGATTGCAACAGATACTGGTTTGGTGTGTTTCAACATATAATAAAATAGAATAAATTTTTTCCAGGGTAAAGGAAAAATTGAACGGATAATAAAATTTGGATAAATATTTGAACAAAGAAAAGAAAAAAAATTGAGTAGTCAAAAAATTAAGTAGGCAAAAAAAATTAAATAGATAGATAAAAAAATATTTCAAGAGATAAGAATAAAGAGAATCTTATAGAATTTGAATAGGTAGAGAGAGACTCATAATTTGAACGGATAGGGGGAAAAGATAAATATGAATTGAATCAATAATAAAAAAAGTTGGACATATAAAAAATAATTTAAATAGGTAAATATAAATTTAAACAGATAATTAAAGAAAAATCAACTGATAAATTTAAGAGTAAAATTAAAAATGAAATGCCCTTAAAAATAAACAAAAAGATTTTTCATCAAAAAAGATGAGTCTTTTACCAATAAAACATATTTCACGGTACCTAATATTTTATACTGCCCTTTTCAACAAATTTCTTTATAATTTATCAGAAATGACTGGTAGCTCGAAAAGTTTGGCTCGAATTTTGGCTCGACAGCCCAAAACGACGACTGTCTTTTTTTTTTTTTTTTTCCTTTTTCTTCTTTATTTCTTTCCTTTTCATTCTTTCCCCTCCATTCTTTCGAACACAGAGACAGAGAGGGAAGAGAAGAGTTTGTTTGGAAATTTGTTTGATCAACACAAATGTTTGATTCGATTAGATCAAACACAAAAAATCAACACAAATTTGTTTTTTTTTCTTTTTTTCTTTTTTTCTTCCCAGTTTTGTTAACCCAGTTTTTCTTCCCAGTTTTGCTAACCCAGATCATCTCTATTTTTTTTTCTTAAATTTATCAATCCCCAGTTTTGTTGAAGATGATCCGGATTTGGAGCTTTTTTCTGCAAACCCAATTTCAATCAATTTCAATCAATTTCCAAACCCATTTTTCTGCAAACCCATATTTTGACTTGAAATTGGGTTATACTGAAATTGGAGATTTTTAAAAGGATTATCTGCAGAAAAATGCAGAGAAAAGGAAGAAGAAGAAGAAAAATGCAGAGAAAAAAAATGCAGTTCGGGCCATCATCTTCATCAACAAAAAAAAAAATTTTCGTCTGCAGATCCGGTTCATCTTCATCATCTTCAACATCTTCAACATCATCATCTTCAACATCATCTTCATCATCTTCATCAACAACAACAAAAAAATTCCTCTGTAGATCCGGATCAACATTATCATCATAAAAAAAAATTTTTTTTTTTGCAGATCCAGACTTAGAAAAAATGCAGAATTTTTTTTTTTTTTTCAGATCCAGATCTGCGATCGCCGCCACCATCACCGACCATCACCGCCGATCGCCTCTTCTCTTCTCTCCTCTCTTTTCTCTCTCTCTCTCTCTCTCTCTCTCTCTCCCTCCTCTTCTCTTCCCTTCCCTCTCTGTCTCTGAAGATGATGAAGATGATGATGTTGAAGCAAAAATCGCCCCTGATGAAGAAGATGGGTCTGCAGAAATCGCCCCTGTTGAAGCAAAAATTTTCTTTTAACAATTTGTTTTTTTTCAAGCTTCAGATCTTTAAAAATCTTAAAAAAAAAAAATTTCTTCAAGCTTCAGATTTTCTTCAAGCTTCAAATTTTGATAAAAAAAATTTGATGTTGATGAAAATGGATCTGCATCAGATTTTGAACAAAACTTGTGTGTACGAAAAAATGGATCTGGAGGGGAAAGAATATAAATTTGTGTTGATTTTTTGTGTTGATTTGGAGGGGAAATTATCCAGACGGAAAGAATATAAAATGGATCAACACAAACTTGTTGATTTTTAGACCAAGTTATCCAGATCCATCAACACAAAAATTTTAGACGGACGAACTAAATTAAACCCGAACTTCAAATATAAAGACCAAGTTATCTCTCTCTCTCTCTCCCCTTCTTTCTTCTTTCTTCTTTCTTCTTCGTCTCATCTTCGTCTCAGTTTCAGACCAGACCAGAGAGAAGGGAAAAAAGAAAAAAAAAAAAACATCAAAACGACGTCGTTTTGACGTCGAGCCGCTCCGATTTCGAGCTACGAATCGGAACTGATAATTTATTCATAAATTAATAAACAAAGAAGGAACACGCCGGCCTGTTAGTGGAGTTAACTTGGGAAGGCAGTAACACGCCTTGAAGTTTCCCTCATTTCTACTGCCTGCTCTCTGTCTCTCTCTCCATTAAAAACCACATCGATCCACTTCTCATCAGATTAGTACACACTACTACGACACAGGCGAGACATGTTTCAACCTTTAAAAGAGAGAGAATATGGCAGAAAATGCGGTGACCTTCTTGCTTAGAAAGTTTGGAAGCTTGATTAAAGAAGAGCTGAAATCGTTGGGTGGAGTTAAGGGGGAAATTGTGTTCATCAGAGACGAGCTGGAGAGCTTGAGGGCCTTCCTGAGGGTTGCTGATGCAATTGAAGACAGTGATCCAGAGATCCAAGCATAGGTTAAGCAAGTCAGAGACGTCGCTCACGACACCGATGACGTTCTTGATGAATTTATGCTTCGCTTTGCTCGTCGTCATCGTCATCATCGTGGATTCTATGGAGCTGTTTGTAAGATCTATTATCAAATTAAGAACATGAAAGCTCGTCGTCAAATTGCTTGTGATATACAGGACATCAAAACTAGAGTCATCGATATTGCA
The DNA here is from genome assembly GCA_030407325.1 of Camellia japonica. Classification (NCBI taxonomy): domain Eukaryota; kingdom Viridiplantae; phylum Streptophyta; class Magnoliopsida; order Ericales; family Theaceae; genus Camellia; species Camellia japonica. Next base: position 115,488,036 of record JAPPVO010000013.1, on the reverse strand, counting down.
GAGAGACGTCAGAGGTATGGTTACAAATTCAGTACCTCAGAGCAAGCCTCAAGCTCCAATGTGGCGAACAATGGAAGATGTTATGATCGAAGAGGTGATGCACTTCTATTTGAAGAAGATGATCTTGTTGGCATCGGCAATCCCAAATAGCAGCTCATTGATTGCGTCCTTAATGATGCTGATTCTCGACTCAAAGTGATTTCGGTGGTGGGAATGGGGGGCTTGGGTAAAACCACCCTCATCAAGAAAGTTTATGATGACATGAAAGTGAAAAGACATTTTCAAAACCATGCTTGGATCACTCTCTCTCAATCATTTCAAATTGAAGAGATCCTCACAGATTTGATTCAACAACTCTTCGATGAAGTCAGACAACCTATCCCTCAGAGGTTCGAAACCATGGACGACAATAGTCTGAAAGCAGTGCTCAAAGAGTTCCTCTGAGAAAGCAGGTACGTGCTCGTCCTGGATGATATTTGGAGCATAGAGGCATGGGATGCTATCAAACTTGCATTGCCAAACCGCAACTGTGGCAGCCGTGTGCTACTCACAACACGTATCGGTAATGTCGCTTCTACCTCTTGTAGAGAATCCCATGGTTACATCTATGAAATGAATGCTTTGTCTCCAAAAGAGTCTTGGACTCTGTTTTGTAAGAAGACATTTCAGGAGAAAGATTGCCCTCCACATTTAATTGAAATTTCGAAAAGTGTCCTGAGAAGATGTGAGGGCTTGCCCCTGGCGATTGTGGTGATTTCTGGGGTGTTGGCTTCAAAGGACCAGGGAAGAGTAGATGAATGGGAGTTGGTGAATCGCAGTCTTGGTGCTGAAGTTGAAGGCAGTGATATGAAGAAAATATTGTTGCTAAGTTACAATGATTTGCCATACTATCTCAAGTCTTGTCTCTTGTACTTGAGTAATTTCCCAGAGGATCATTTGATCGATTGGATGAGCACGATTCGATTGTGGATCGCAGAAGGATTTGTGGAAGTTAAAGAATTTGGAAAGACACTAGAGGAAGATGCAGAGGCTTACCTCTATGAGCTCCTTAATAGAAGCTTGATTCAAGTGGCAATGAGAAGGGATGACGGAAGGATCGGAAAGTGTCGTATACATGACCTTTTGCGTGAAATTATTCTTGCAAAGTCAAGAGATCATAACTTTCTAACGATAGCAGGAGAAGGAGAAGGAAACATGAGGTGTCCTGAAAAAGCTCGACGACTATCAATTCATAATACCTTACCAGATATACCAGAACAAGATAAGTGTTTCTCTCAACTACGTTCTTTGCTTATGTTTGGGGTAGATGAACCCATGTCTGAGTCCTCCATGCCTCTATTGTTCAATGGTGGGTTGAGGTTGTTAAAAGTTCTACACTTGAGAAATGCTTCTTTGGAGAGATTTCCAGGCCAAGTGGTCAAGTTGTTCCATCTAAAGTATCTCAGCTTGAGAGGAACAAATGTGAAGGTGCTACCAAAGTCGATTGGATTGCTTTGGAACCTAGAGACGTTAGATCTTAAAAACATGTATGTGAGAGAGTTGCCTGTTGAAATTCTAAGGCTCCAAAAGTTGCGCTATCTTTTGTTATATCGTTATGAAACTGGGCATATTTATCTTTCATTTCACTGCAAACATGGCTTTGAGGCACCAGCTAAGATAGGAGGCTTTCAATCCCTACAAAAGTTATGCTTCTTAGAGGCAAACCATGCGAATGGTAGCACCCTAGTGAAAGAGATAGGAAGGCTGACCATTATATGTAGGAGGTTGGGAATTTTGAATTTGAGAAGAGAGGATGGGGTGGGTTTGTGCTCATCCATTGAGAAGCTAAGCAACCTTCACTCATTATATGTAACTTCAATAGAAGAGGATGAGATCCTTGATCTACAATCTCTATCTCCAGCTCCTCAATTTCTTCAGCGACTATACTTGAGACGATGTTTAGAGAAGTTACCGCAGTGGATAACTTCTCTTCATGGCCTCATGTGCTTATCTTTGTGGTGGAGCAAGTTAAGGGATGATCCACTGAAATCCTTTCAACATTTGCCCAATCTAGTTTTTCTCTCACTTCCTTATGAAGCATACGAAGGGGAGGGATTGTGTTTCAAGGCTGGTAGATTTCAAAGACTCAAGCGTTTATTCCTTGGAAGATTAAAAGGATTGAGATGGTTGACAATGGAGAAAGGTACGATGTCTCGACTTGAAGATCTATTAATCTTTAATTGTGAATTGTTGGAGGAGTTGCCCTTAGGCATTGAACATCTATCAAATCTTAAAAATCTTGAACTGTCTGACATGTCTAATGAATTAATTTCAAAGTTGAATCCAGGTGTACAAGATGGGGATTATTGGAAAATACAACACATCCCAAAAGTATGGATTGATGACTCAAAAGATGGTTATTGGAAAGGAAGATATCTCTAATGAGAGAAATGATTTTTTTTTTTTTTTTTAATTTACCAAATTGATCATTATCATGTTTAGTGCCGTTTCTTTTTTCATGTTCACACTACAAGAAGTAGGGCGTACGACAACGCTTCTTTTATGGCGTTTAGGAAAACGCCATTATAAGTTAATGGCACACAACGTTTTGAAAACGTTGTCTCTGGATCTCAGTTACACGGCACCGTTTTGGGTCAATTAGTTCACACCGTTCAAAACTCCGTCCCTTTCAAACCGTCTCGCACTCTCACTCTCACTCTTTCACAGCTCACTCTCTCTCCAAAACTCAGAAACCCTCGATTTGAAGCTCGATTTCAAACAAACTCACTCTCTCGCTCAGAAACCCATTCAATTTGAACCTTAGAAACCCTCACTCTCATTGATTTGAAGCTCTCACTCTCGCTCGATTTCAAATGAACTCAATCGATTTCAAACACTCTTTCTCGCTCGATTCAGAACTTGTTGCAGATTTTGGTCACCAGATTTGCGCTTATCTTCTGATTTTGGTTCTCCTCTCTTTCGATTTTGTGAGTTTCGATCTTGGTCCTTTGGTCAATCCAAATTTTGAAGCTCGTTCCCCCCCTTTTTTGTTTGAAGATCTGTAAGTTTGTTGTTGCTCTGTTTTGTTGCAGATCTCGCTCAATCAGTCGTTTCTTTTTGTTGCAAAACTCAGATTTGTAAGTTTTTATTGTATATGCATTTGTTTTGTACGAACTCAGATATCTGATTTTTCAAATCTATTTGATATATATATATATATATATATGTGTGTGTGTGTGTGTGTGTGTGTGTGTGTGTTCTCATTGTTTTGAGTTTATTGTTTTGGATTTGGTGGATGTATCTCACCTATCTCTCACGCACACACATCAAGCTGCTAAATGTTTCTTTCTAATCTACTCAATCTTCTTTAAATTTGGTTTCGTTTACATTTCTTTTGATAATTACCCCGATTATAAGTCTAGGTTGTGCTGCTACTTTATTTTTATTTGGATCCATAATTGCTATTATATTTTTTATTTTTCTGTGATTTTGTTTTAATACTAATGATAAAGAAACATTTTAGGTGTAGAATTTCGCAATGTTGGATGGACAAAATGTTATTGTTTGATTGTAGTTGAACATTGGAATAGAAATTGACCTGTGAAATAGATTTTAGAAATACATATCCACATAAATCAACCACCCAAACAGAAAATTATGTCCTGATAGAAATTGAGGGTTGAGACCAAGATGGAACACACAGCTTTGTCATAGTGCAGCCTTCCTTTGACTAATCTTTTTTAAAAAACTTTTTTTGGCATATTGAGGGTTGAAACCAAGATGGAACACACAGCTTTGTCATAATGCAGCCTTCCTGCGACTGATCTTTTTTAAAAAAACTTTTGTTACATTGGTGAATAATAACATATAAAAAAACAGCATCTGAATTCAGTGATGTTGCCCATAACCTTACTACTTATTTGAAGAGAAACAACAGAAAGAAAACCAAATGCCACACTTCTTGATATGGCAAAAGTAGAACAGCAACCACCTAGTAGCTACGATACCAAACTTAATGTAGAACAGCAAGGCGATATTTATGTGTTAAAGCTAGGTGGATATGGTTGTTAGGAATGGTTTTCTAGGTATTTTAAAGACGAGGCAAAAGGATTTTTAGGTTTATAATGCAAGAAACATAAAGTTTTGGCGATGTAAACAGTAACTACAAAACACCTTTGGCTGACTCGTGTTTTTTAAGTGCTTAGAGTTAAATCTTTATGGGAATGAACTATGGTATGATTATGGGAGTAAGTTTTCATATTGAACAATTATTGAGGTAATGAGCTTTAGTGATTTAAATTTAAAGTGAAAAGTTCTGCTTGCTATTTGATCCTCGTTGGCAACATACAGGACATTGAGGGTTTTGGCAAGTAACTGGGCTGGATCCCTTTCTACATCCTATTTGAGGTGAGATTGGAGAGGTGAATTTTGACCTTTATTACCCTCAATCTACTTCTCCCTGGTTTGACTTTTTCTTTTTTGAATTGTTTTGACTTTGATTGTTCAGTCCCTAAATAAATAAATTAAAAAAAAAGTGTATTTATGTTTTGATATTCCCCTCCTTTTTTCCAATTTGCAATCTTGTTGTAAGATTCCAATTTTCCAGGCTTTGTTGATAATTTGTAGTTTTTTCCCCCTCTCAGTATGCTAAATGTTTTTGTTTATACTTGGATAATTTTTATATCTTCTTTTGTGATGTATATATTTAGTTTTTACCCAATTTTCTTATGAAATTTTTGATTTCTAGTTCCTGTTTTACATTTTTAATAATTGAACTTTGGTTACCTTTTTCTGTCACTATTTATAAATTTTTATTGATTCTTTTCTGAGTTTCGTAACTGTGCAATGATTATTGATTATCTGTACTTGAGAGAATATACCATTATCATTCTGACAGCAATATATAATTTGTTTTTTTTTTTTTTGCTGCTATTTTTATTGGTCCTGGGAAACACTTGTAATTATAAAAAGCTCTTTTACACAATCGTGATTTGAGTAATTCTAATTGGTGGCCTAGATCGAAGAGGATGTTTTAAGTGGGTTAGCAAGAAAACAGAATTATTTGGCTCGTGCAAGTTTTGGTTCTATCTACAAGCTCTCCTATAATGCTGAAATTTGTAGAAATACTCATCCCTTCTATATGATCTCAAGAGCTCTGTCTGCTGATGCTGCTAAAGTAACCAGTGAAGGTTTGCTTCTTATGATATTCTTTTTACCTTTTTCAATCTAGTTACAATAATCTATGTCAAGACTGATAGTGTAAAGGGGAAGATTTGCGCCTTGGAGAATCCCTCCTCTTGAATGCAGAGGAATAAAAGAATGTATATTTCATTTACCAAAAACGTGCACATTATCTATGTCAAGTTCATTACCTTTTGCTAAGTTTATAACATGGTTAACTTGGAAAGGCAAGATGAAAACATTGGATTTCCTGCATAAAATTGGTGTGTTAAGGAGTAATGTTGACCTATTGGATTGGTAGGGATTGTGTTGGGTTTTAACTGGGTCTGTGGAGAGTTTGACGCAATGGTTAGCATCATTTTTTTGTGAATAATTATGTTAATAACATTTTCTTTGCTTCTATATCTAGTGGTGACCACAACTATCTCATTCTTTTTATTTCAGGAGAGAAATGGGGATGCTAAACATCATGATTCAAAGCTGCAACTCCACATTCACTTATAAAAATGGGTTCAAGGTTAGTTCAATTATTATCATCACCTGCAATTAAGAGGCAAATAGTGTTCCAATTTGCAATTTCTGGGGACCTGTTCTTGTGAGTTTTCTATGTTAGAATCACATTTTAATATTCTTTGGCAGGCATTTCTTTAGTTGAAAACTGCCTGCTCACTGTAGACATTGGCAAACACTGATTGAGGCTTCTATTGGCTCATCAATACATTCTAATCAAAAAAATTATCATGCTCTGAACAATTTCAAAGAGTCAATTTTATCTTTATGAAGCAGTTACTGCTATTGGGCATCCAGCTTCACTGTATCACAAACGATTTATGCCCTTCAAAACAAAAAAAATTGAGAGAAAGATCTAAAGGGATAACTCTGATATAACTCTAATTGTGGACATGCTTGTCAGTGTCAATGTCCAGTTCATAGTTTTTGCTAGACTGAAATAACTTATTTAGAAGACACCTCATTTATAATATTTTACCTTTTTAAAATTCTCTTCTGAATGCTTATATAAATTGCTTACTAGAAAAAAGGAAATATATTAATGTATTTACTAAAATTCAACTAACGTCATTAAAAAAACTTACCCCAGTAACTTGTGTTTATTTAAAATTAACATTTATTTTGTTTCTGCTCTATTAGGGCTTCCCCTTGGTATGATGTCATGTAACTTAGGGCTGTTGACCCACATTCTCTTTGAACTACTCATGCTCCCTGTTTGTGCCTTCAACTTGAACTGTTAACCTTCACTTTTCTTTGTCTGTGGAGTCATTAGCGCTTTTTTTCTTTGCTCCTGAAAATACTAAAGAAATCAGTCAACATCTGCATTGTGTGGGCTTTATGTGGGGCCTTTAATAGTGCATTGTTGTCCCAGATCAGTTTTAATGGTGTTGCAATGGTTAAAAAATAGATGATTTTTACTGCTCAAGTACCTCACATTCCCAAATTACGTGCAGAGAGTGTAGTAACATGGAACACCTAGATGGAACACTGGCTAGTGTTGCCCAATGCTTTGAGCAATTGGGGCAGAATTCTTCATCTGTACAGGAACAAGAGTAATCCTTGAAGCAGTTGCTCGAGCATATTGATACACGTGAAAGTGTTTTCAGTGCTGTTGGATCTCATTCTCAGGCAGTTCCTGTACTCTTGTTCGTCTTCAATCAGGATCACTTGGGGTAAAGATGCAGGCTGCTACTGCTTTCAACTGAAGGAGTAGTGCCGGTACTATGGGAGCAACTACAGAAGGGGCTAAAGGCTGGAAACGTTGTTGATAACTTGCTGATAGGAGCTTTAAGAAACCTTTCCAGCAGCACTGAGGGATTCTAGTCTGTAATCTCTGTAATCACAGTGACAATATATGTGCATGTGTTAAGAGTTTCGATGTTGTTCCTGCTTTACTATGGCTACTAAAGAATGGTAGCTCAAATGGGAAAGAAATTGTCGTGAAGACATTGAACCATTTGAAGATCTTATTTTGCTCCGATCGCCAATCTCCCAATCGCATTGAATATTGATATAAGGATATTGAAAAGTATGGCTTTGAAACAGGTCTTGTTTTGACCTCACAACCTTGTAGTTTAGCTTTAAACACAGATTATTTGTTGTTGCTTAGGTTAAATGTAACTTCAATTAGCATACCCTCACAATCTCTCGTGCTTTCGCAGACTCTACAAACTCTCTCTACCAGCCCTTACTCTGTTTTTTTTTTCTCTTCTTTTTTCCCTTCAATTTTGTTACAGGAGTTAGTATTCTAGGTAATGTATAATACATGTGTATATATTACATTTCTATTTTTATAATTTTTTTAAAATATTCTTGTTCTTATTAAAATTCTGGTCTGAAATGCAGGTGGAGTTGAATGCTGTGTAGTGGCTCGTAAATGAGATTTAATTGGAAGCAAATCATTTTCATAGATTGTTAGTTGCTGCCTTTCTAGTTAGTTCCTTGGCTCAATTCATCCATCAATTCAATCTCAAACCTTTCGACTCTCAAACTCAACAAGGTATGGAAAACTACCCATTTCCTCATTCTCTCTCTTCATCATTCTTCTTTTAATAGGTTTGATAAATCAGTATTTCTCTGGCAAACACATTTCTAGAATAATATGTAAATGGTCTGAATAAGTGTGTAATAGAAACCCCAATACTTTAATTAGAATAGAACTTAAAATGTAATTCAAAAATAGATTATACAAACCCGATTTAGAAATTCAATATTATAAAAGTGTTTCTTATCTGTATGTAATTTAATTGTTGTTAGCGACATTGGATTGCAAAAATATTTTCAATAATGGATTCGTATTTAAATATAATGATTTTATTGTATAATATGGCACTAGTTTATTTAACCAATCTTAATAATTAATATTTACACATTGTGATATTAATCTTATAGTTTGTCTAGCATTACCAATCACAACAAAATAGTGAGAACCGGTTGATACACTAAAATGCTCAAACGACTCTAGATGTCAATGAAAGTTGACACACGCGACTAACTAGGCACAAATGACTTGTAGGAAAAGACAGGGCTCGAAACCGATTCTCAATTTTGAATCTAGAGTCTAATTTCCATTTGTGAAAACTTATCATTTAAAAATTCTTTTTCGAACCAATTGACACTCTAAAATGGCTAAACGGCATCGGATGTTAACGAAACTTCACACACTTGAATAACTAGGCATAAATTACTTGTACGAAAAGACGGGACTCAAAACTGATTCCTAATTTTAAATCTAGAGCCTAATTTCTATTTGTGAAAACTTGGCATTTAGAAACTCTTTTTTGCAAACCGATTGACTCACTAAAATGCTAAAACGGCGTTGGATGTGAACGAAATTTGACACACACGACTAACTAGGCACAAATGATTTGTAGGAGAAGACGGAACTCGAAACCGATTCTCGGTTTTGAATCTAGAGCCTAATTTCCGTTTATGAAAGCTTGTTCTTTAATGACTCCTTTTCAAACCGGTTAATTCACTAAAATGCTCACACGACATTTGATATCAACGAAACTTGACACACACGACTAACTAGGCACAAATGACTTGTAGGAGAAGAAGGAACTCGAAACCGATTCTCGGTTTTGAATCTAGAGTATAATTTCTGTTTATGAAAATTTATGTCTCACAAACTCTTTTTCGAACTGGTTGACACATTAAAATGCTCAAACGGGCTCGGATGTTGACGAAACTTGACACACACAACATACTAGGCACACGCGACTTGTAGGAGAAGATGGGACTCAAAACCAATTCCCGGTTTTGAATCTAGAACCTGATTTCCGTTTACGAAAACTTGTTCTTTAGAAACACTTTTTCGAACTGGTTGACTCACTAAAATGATCAAACCGCGTCGGATGTCAACAAAACTTGTTCTTGAGTACGTGATGATATCTTCGCATGTCGATATTGCAACTTACAATCTTTTTTCTATTTATTTATTTTTTGAAATAAATATTGAATTACCATTTTAGTATGAATGTTGAATTACCGCAGGTGAACTTGTGGATGGTGATAGTTGTCAGGTATGGCAATCAATGCACTCATTCATACTTGTTTTTAAGTTTTCATAAGGAAAAGAGAGTAGTTTATAATGTGCCTTAAGCATTGATGAGGGTAACTAGATAGGTATACAACTTTATGTGAAAGTAATAAATTGATAATGTCATTCTGAATTTTCTTAAAATGATTTAGCTTCTTATATTCAATCAAAAGTTTACCTTTTTGATGATGTCTTGTATTTGTTAGTATCAGTTAGTTTTGGGGAGTACTATTTACAAATCATTGCACTGTTTACTAAGTGGTTTTTTTTATTAACATTCTAGAAATGCATAAATTTCTTTTGCAGACCCAAGATTAAATTATCCAGGTAGGCACCTTAAGAGAGCTTCAGAGACTCTATGATGAGCTTGTTGATTCAGCTCACACCTACTGGCTAGATCGCTATTCTGCTTCTGAGAAAGGTAGCAGGTAAATTGTTCATCTTCTTTCCAATATCTAGCATTCTAAATCACTTGATTATATGACAAATCGTTATCTCATTGATACCATTATCTCTAATAAGATAATGGCAATTGTCATGTTTTACTACATTGTCATTGATTTGCTATTTATTTCATTTTTAGGAGTAGGTGGTTGTGGTCCCATTTCATTCCTCAGTCGTCTTGCTCACCTATGAAAGGACTTTATCTCTATGGAGGAGTAGGAACAGGAAAAACTATGCTGATGGACTTATTTTTTGATCAATTGTAAGTTTATTTCTCATATTTAGTTTGCTATAATTTGATTTCCTTATGAGTGACCATAACATTGACATGAAATTGAGACTTATCTAAAAATTGTACGCCATAGGATTAAAGCGGATGGAATATGAAAGCAGTTACCATTCACTGGTTTCATCTATGAATTCTTACTTCTTCCTTCTCAGGCCTAGCAGCTGGAGGAAAAAGAGGATTCATTTTCATGACTTCATGTTGGATGTTCACAGTCGCTTGCAAGTAAGATTTATCCATAGTTTTTCTAACTGCAAACTAGGTAGAAGGTTTATTACAAATGGTTGTGATTAAAATCAGACCATTTTATATGCAGTTGGTCGGTCATTTGCACCAGAAGAAGTTCATAGTACTAATACTATTAAAACGAGATCAGAGCATAGTTGTCAAATTGGGAAGCATATCATGAATCAAAACCATAATTTTGCAAATCATGAACTAGTTAAGAATCATAACTTTGCAAAGCATAGTCTCAAAATGGTAAAACAAGGAAGTTTAAAGTTCCTTTCTAGTTAAGAACAGATTTTGTCATTCTTTAATTTGGAACAGTATGATGCATTCTTAAAATAGTCTACTTGCAAAATTGATCGAGAATAGTTTAGTTCTTTTTCTTTCTTTTTTTTGTTTTTGTAGAAATGTTTTTTTTTATTTTATTTTTTTCCATTTTTGATTGATGTATTTGATTTCAATTGCTTTCCAATTCTTAGCCATGAAAGCATGTGTGCTATACATAGCTTTGTATTGACAACAACTATATTTTTAGGCCAAAGAAGAGGCCGGAGCTCCCTGAGTACATTCTTGGAATTGTTCAACTGAATCGTGTGAAGCTTGACTCTGCTGCACCTTTTGAAGTTTGAAATATTTTGATACATCGACATGCTTTGATCATCATATTTACATAAGTAATTGGCATTATTGTACCTGGGTGCATTCCAATGATTTCGAGATTCTGGTGTGGATAATTGTTCTTATAATTTGGACCGGACATTGAAAATTCAATCATAGATCACCCAACATTGGTTCCAATGACTATTTATTCAATCTTAGATACTATCTTATCTATTTGGTTTTTGTTTTTCAGCCTTTGGTTTTGTCTTAGATACTATCTTATGAAATGTGCAATTAGTTAAATTCTTTGGTTTATACTCTATTTCCAAAGTTGTAGTATGAATTTTGTAGTTCACAATAACATTTATTTTACAGCAACTATATATAGTCACAGAGAATGCCAACTTTGGTATTTTATTTCATACTATTGCAGTAGCAGCAGCAGAGAAAAAAAAAATTGATATTTTATTTCATATTCTTGCCGCAGTAGCAGCACAGAGAGAGAAAAAAGAAAAAGAAAAATGTATTTTATTTCATATTCTTGCAGCAGCAACAGGGCGCGCAAAAAAAAAAAAAAAAAAAAAAAAAAAAGAGAGAGAGAGAGAGAGAGAACAAGTGGCGTTTTGGAAAAAACGCCACTAAATGATGTCATTGTGACATCACACGTTAGTTTGGAACGGAAGGTGAGACGGATGTCAAAGATTTTGTAACGTTTTTAAAAACGCCGTCTAATAGTTTTAGCGACGGTTTTCAAACGTCGTAAAGCTATTGCGGCGGCCGTATCAACGACGAAACATTTAAACGTCGCTGTAACGATTTGTGGCGTTTTTCAGACTTTTAGCGGCGTTTTAAAAATGCCGCTAAAACTCATTTTTCCTGTAGTGTCATGTTCTTGTTATTTTATTTATTTATTGAATTTCTCATAGTGATTTAGAATTGTCATTTTGTATCCCTTTTTTCTTATTTATATTTTGTTGGCTTGCAAATTTAATATGTAACCTCCTTAATTAATCTCTAAAGAATTATAGAAGCTTTATTAAATTCAAATTTAGAATTGCAGTTGTTTATTTTGCAATTGTAATGATTTTAATTTGTATCTGCACAAGTTAAACAGATCTCAAATGTAATGTAATTTTTATTAGTTTTGTGATTTCTATGAATTTTCGTGTTTAAACGTTTATAAGAGGCTAAATTCAAATTACCTGTTGAATTCATGGACTTCTGAGTGGATTTGTATGTGTTTGCCACAACGACTAATTAACACATTTAGGCTATGTTTGTTTTGGCTGAAGACAAAATTAAGATAATATAAGTACATTAATACCTAAAAATAATTAAATAATTACACACTTTTAAACATTTATTAAGATGCTCTTAGAGATTTTTTTTAGTTTAATTTTTTTAAAAAAATTACAAAAAAAATAATAATGAAGAATTGACCCTTCTAAAAAAATTATTTTTATTAAATGAATAGAGACACAAGTGTTTTCATTCATTTACTATTTTTTTCTCTTTTTTAAATTCAAAATTCAATAAATGAAATGAAATTGCTAAATTGCTTCTGCACCAGCAAGAGTTGGTAAGCCTTTGTATTACACCAGCTGAAGCTGTCTAAGCAATAGGGGCACAAAATTGAAGAAAATAAATAAATAGTAGAAGGTATAAAAAATAAAAACCTACTCAACTGAACTCAATAAGTTTGTCTCAATTACTTAACAGGACACAATTTTATCATTTTCTAGGAAAATGATCTCTACAAACAAGTCCATCGGATGCACGGTCACAAACCCTTAATACTAAAAAAAAAATTGTACATGTTTTCAAGATTTTTAGATTGCAAGTTTTTCATATTCAACTAAATGAAAACTCAACAAATGCAATGATTAAAAAAGGCCCTAGATTCACAATATATATATATATATATATATATATATAAATTTCTCAAATCCATCCAAGGCTATGTCTACAGGAACTCTCAAGTTAAAATGCAATGATATCTCGAATGATAGATTTGAATATTACAGCATATATATTCCCCACTCAGATAAAGAAAAGCCCACAGCTAACACAATTACATGAACTCATATTTCAAATTTATAAATGTTTTTGATACCACAATATTAGATTGTCTTCACTCTATATACTAATCATAGAATCCACCTTCACCTTCTCTATTCCACGAGCACGTGGACGGGTCTGGTGCTCCCAGTTCTTTTACTAATGACAGCTCAGCAAGTGAAGCAGTTGGGTTAATTAGTAGAAATTTAGTTTGATTTATATTTGGCTGCTTGCGCTCTCCTGCCATTTTGCAAATAGCCTCAGGTGACAAAGACTGCGTCATTGCTTTTTCATTTTCTGATCCATGGGAAGAAAGAACTTTGGCATGAAAACGATTGTAGATACTTACTTAAATCATAGAGCACTTGCACATTGGATTAATAATATCAATTACCAAGCATCTCAGACAAACTCTCTAGTCAATCACTAATTATCATTTTTTTTTAATTATTACATCAGCTTATTGTGTCCCTTAGATAGTTGATTCTATCGGGAAGTGCACACCGGTTTAGTAAGGGACAACAATGGATTCTACAAGCTCTTGAAGTGGAGCTAGCTCCTTCTAATCAGTCCAAATTCCTGCATAAAAACAGTATAGTGAAATTTTCAAACAGTATTAGGATATGAAATACTTGAAGCAGGTATTTAGAACAAAGAACACAAAATGAGTATCAAGACTTGAAGCATACTTACACAGGTAAACAATATGAAATGCTTGAAGCAAGTATTTAGATGGGCCTCCTCTTTAAGACTTACAATCTTCTGGAAATGAGAGTGATAAATATGAGCATAAACACGGAATAGGCGTTTGAATATAGTTTTCACAACTTCTCTGAAGTTGGGAGGGAAGGGTGCACCTACAGAATTTAGAATAAAGAATAAACATAAGCTAAAGGGAACAGAACAGACCCAACCAGGCAAAACGCATAATCAATAATACAAAATTTAAACTCATAGGTTCTTTGGGAAGATACTATCTTTGACTTTTATCAAAAGAAGATTAATAATAAATAAGGGAACAAATCAAAACCATTTATTACCAAGCCTTTGAGGAAATATGGATTCATCATCCAATTGAGATTCAATCCTGTCCATTAAATATTCAACATATTTTGGAACTGAAACTTCAATTGGTTTCTTGATTTGTACCCCATCAGCCCATCTGTACGCGTGCCTGTAAAGTTTTATCTTTATGCAGTCAGGAATTGGCAAACTGTAAAATTAGGTGGTGTTTGTTTTGAGGGATTGAGCCATGAGATTGGACTAATAGTCCATCCGGACTAATAGTCCGTTGTTTGGTTCAAAATTTTTGCATCGAACTATTAGTCCCAAAGCTGTTGGACTATTGAGTCCCAGGGGTGGGACACAAATGGGGGGATAAGGGGGGAAATTCTACTTCCACACACCACATTGTCTCTATATACATCTTTTCTCACTCCATTCACTTAGTAATTTGATTCTTAGGCCTTTATCTCAGTCCATACATCCCGCATTCCAAATATACCTATTTAATAAAAAATGTGTGCACACCCTCATATTAGCCCACACAAATATTCATGGTCGTAATGCTGCACCGGCAAGGCCTGCCATGATTAATGACCCCTGTACCAATTTCTTGTAAATTGACTAGTGTAGTCCAATACACAATCAAATTGAACCTTACTTGCTTGAGTGGATACTTTCTGCCAAAAAAAAAAAAAAAAAAAGCTCAGAACTTCAGAGCCGAATATTTTAACATATTTCGGAAGTTGGAATTTGAATGATTTAATAGATTTCGAAAGTTAAGTTCTGAATGTTTTAATATATTTCGGGAGTTGAGTTCCGAATTATATTTCGGAAGTTGAGTTCTAAAGAAATTAATTTTGTTCTATTGTTGTTTTTCGTGTACTGTCTATGTATTTGACACTGGTTTTCCGAATGGTGATCGTGAACAGAAATTATGTAAAACACTTTCTTCACAAAAAAAGTTTCATTTCCGTCGTTGCATTGGTTGTTTTACAAATCCTCCTGGTTTTCTGAATTGTTTGGCAAATCTTCCATCAAGTTTTGTTTGAAAAACAATGGTAACCTAATGAGTGAACAATGGAAGAATGTTAGCAATGGAGTCTAGTGTGTGAGAAATAATGGAGGAAGAAGGTAGGCAATGGAGTGTGCGAGAAAGAATGAAGGAAGAAGGTAGGCAATAAAATGTGAGAAAGAGTGGAAGAAGAATGTAACAATGGAGAGTGTGAAAAAGATTGAAGTGTGTGAGAATGAGTGTCAATAACGTAGGCAATGGATAGTGTATGTGCACAGAGAGCTTTTACAAGACAACGATGTACACATAGATCTCTATTTTAGATGTTTAAGTGTGTGGATGTGTCACGACCCGCTCCCCGTACCCAAGGGTTAAGTATCGTGATGGCCAGTAACTGAAATTACCTCTGACCAATTCTTAAACAAATCAATAAACGTAAACGGAAGAAATATTTAAACAAGGGTACCAAAATAATCATTGGAGCTTCTACTTTTATTACAAAATGTATTGACCAAAAAGGCCGATATTTACATATAAAAATGTCATAAAAGTGCTGTGTGTGTTTATTCCGCAGCCCCGCGTCTAACACTTTCCAAAAGCTATTTCTGAATTGCATTATTTCCTGAAAATTGGTAAACAACTATAAGCACATGGCAGAGTGAGAAATATTATACCAAGAGTATAAGGGACACGAAATAACCATGGATAGTTAGTTAGGCCAAAACATTTAAGATAATTTAGTCAGAACAAATAATCTTTTAAGTAGTAAAACTGAGATTATTTTCATGTAAGTGGCAGAAACTGAAATGCATAAATTATGTAAATATATAGCCATAACCACGGTACTGAACAGAACAGAGTAGAGGTCACTGAAGTGACAGTCAGAATAGAGGTACGGATTCAAGAGGTGGCTCGTACGGATTCTAGAGGTGGCTCCCACAATAGTGTAGCACTTAGTTCCGCACAACACTTTGTTCCGCACAAAACAGAGGTACGGATTCAAGAGGTGGCTCGTACGGATTCTAGAGGTGGCTCCCACAATAGTGTAGCACTTAGCTCCGCACAGCACTTTGGTCCGCACAAAACAGAGGTCAATGGATCCATGACAAACAGAGGACCACAAAGTGGTCAAACAGAGGCCAATGGTTATTTAAGTCCCCCAAGGCGTAGGACTCCCGTGGTGGTATTTACAAAACATGATTGCTTATAAGGTCATAGCCAAATATTCTTCAAAATATAAACAAACATACCCATGGGTTTCTTTTTAAGCAAATAGGTTTCAGAAATAAAACCACGTAATTAAAACCTTTATAAAACATAACTTTTATTAAAAACATAACTTGTATAAAATAGATTTTGGTAAGTCAAAACATACATAAAATACATTTTGGTGACTCAAGGTATAATATAACTCACCTTATCTTTAATACCTTACTCTTTCTTTCCACTATCAAAGACCCTTTTAACTTCTACCATTCTTTCCTTCCTTTCCTCTCTTTCTTTTCTTTCTTTCTCCTTTCTTTTCTTCTTTCTTTTCTCTTTTCCTTTCTTTCTTTTTCTCTTTCTGCAGATCACCTCTCCCTATTTATAGAGAGGTGATCGCGTTATTCGGCCAACACGTGTCCCTCTTCTCAGATTCGATAATTAATTATATAGATTCGTTCTTATCCTTAATAGATATTTAAGATAATTACCCTTTGACCCAATATTTTAATATAATTACATAAATAAATTAATTCTTAATTAAATTATACTTTATCATATACCAACATAAAATTAATTATTTCTTTTACTACCACACTCATTATTATTATTATTTATATTATCTATATTATTATTATTTATATTTTGACCTATAAAATTTTAATAATTATATAAAATTACACATAATAATATATAATAAATTATATATTTTCGTAACTGAGATTAAATAATATTAGTATAAATTCTACAGAATAATTAAAAATCTGGATTGTTACAGGATGGATGTCTATTTTGGTCATTTTATTTAAAGGTAAATTTGTAATAAAAATAAAGTTCATTAAGTGTGTGCACAGAGACAATGTGGTGTGTGGAAATAGAATTTCCTGATAAGGGAGATATGAGATTAGGTGGTGAAATGACCATTTTGACCCTCTACTATTTAATTATGTATTATATTTAGTAAAATTTAATAAAATTTAAATGTCTCAATTTAAAAATAAAATAATTTTATTTAATTTTTATTGATGTTTTATTTATTTAATTTTTAAAAATAATTTTTTATAGATATTTTATTTTAAAATTTTGTTTATATTTTATTTAATTTCATTATTTAAATTTTAACAAATGTTTTATTTAATTTCATTATTTCATTATTATTATTTTTTAAAATAAATTTATTTAAAATTTTAATTAAAAAATAACATATATTTTTATTGATATTTTATTTATTTAATTTATTTAATTTTTAAAAAATAAATTTATTTAATTGTGTAAAAATAAAATAAATAAATTTTTATTTAATCTAGCTAAAAATAATTAAAATATTAAAGATATGTTTAATATTGCTATTACTTAGTAAATAATTAAAAAGGGTAAAGCGTCATTTGAGTATTTATCTTTCTCTATAATATCCCAAACAAACATAGGATTCATATCCTATCCAACCAAATACTCATTTCTTGACATCTAATCTTAATGATTGAACAAACATGAGATACAAATCCAGTCCAACCAAATAATCCGGGGACAATGTATCTTAGGACTAATAGTCTGAGGAATTCCAATCCCCCTTTATCCAATCCGTTCAAACAAACATACCCTTATAGAACTATGCTGTGTTGGTAATCGTTCCATTGACATACAAGTCATTCAAGCAATCCTGGAAAAGTCTAATGGGGTTTTCTCTTTTTTTAAATCAAAACCATAAAAAATAATTTGAACAGATAGATATAAATTTAAACAGATAGTCAACAAAAGTCAACAAATAAAAAAAGTCAATAGATAAATTAAGGGGTAAATTTAGAAATAAAATATCCTTCAAAACAAACAAAATGACTTTCCATGAAATTATTTCATAAATGGTGGATCTCTCACTAATAGAAAATATCTACTGAACCTATTGCTTTATACTTTTCTTATATTGGATTTATCACCAATTTTCTTTATAGAGAATTACCTAAAATTTTATTAAAAACAAGTCTTTAACCCGTCAAATAAGATGAATATGGTGTGGAATTTTTTTTGTTTTTAGTAAGACACACCAATAAAATTTAGAGTAAATTATCAATAGATCCTAATTGTGGATTTAAGGGAAAATTACCCATAGGTCCTGTTTGAAATATGTGTACACTATTTAATCTAACAACTTTTTGAGTGGACCCAAAAGTCCTACTTTTCCTCTCTCTCTCTCTCTGCTTTTTGCCTTATTCTTTACGTTTTTCTCTCTTTTTTTTCCCTGCATTTTCCTCTCCTTTTGTTTGTCATGGACGAGGGTTGGTGATCACACATTTCTTATTCTCTTTCTCTTTCTAATATATAGTCACCAATGACCGACGATCACCATTGATTTGGGTTCACCGGCAACTACCACCATCGACATCAACTCGTGACTTCATCCTCACCAACGGAGAAGAAGATGAGTAGATCTACATAAGATCCGACTAGATCTAAACAAAAAATAGTTGCTGGAGTACAATATTCTTTGTATATCTATTATTTCCTTCGATTTCTCAATTTTTCTACCTTTTCTCTGTTACACAAGTTTGTTTTTCTGTTTTAATGGAGAAAATTTTCAAATTCTGAATAAGTTGTTTTCGAGTATTAGTTACAGGCGGTGAAAACTATAAAATTTTGTAGTTTCAAATTTTTTTTGGTGCTGGAATGAATCATGGTTTAAAATTGTAAAATTTTTCAGTTTCATAACATTCTTTAGAACTGTATGAAACTGTAAAATTTTACAGTTTCATAACATATTTTTCAGTTTGATTAATAAGGATAAATACTTAATAGATTTTTGCTCTGAAACTGTAACATTTTACAGCTTCAAAATTTATTTTTCAATTTGATCAATATTAGAGATTATTTGCTTAAACCCTACAAAAATTGAAAAATAACATATATTTTTCCCATTGTTGCTGTTTTTTGTCATTACATTTTCCCCCTTTAGTTTATCAATATTTAGCACATTTTGCTATGTTTTTTCACTCTAATTTCTCCATTTATTCTTTTTTTTTTTCGGGTAATATTCTAGACATTCTAGTGAGTCTCCAATAATGTTCTTAACATCCAACGAATGTTCTGGACATTCCGGTGACTTCCATTGGCGTTCATAACAGTTCAGTGAACTTCCGGCGACTTCCCGACGATACTCCAGGAACTTCCCGGTGATGTTGAACATTCCGGCGAGTCTCCGGTGATCGTCTGATGGAAGTCCGACGGTAGTGGATGTAAACAGCATCTGTAAATTAAAAAAAAAAAAAAAGATTTTTTGGTAACAATTAAAAATATATAAGACTAATTGGTACAAGTATTTTGTTTTGGGATTAGATAGGTTTTGAACTTTGTATATGGGACTTATTGGTAAGTTCTCCTAGATTTAATTCCTATCAAGTACTATTAAAAATAACAGCCCTGGTACAGAGCCCGAAAATCGGGGCTCGAATTTGGCTCGAAACAGAGTCGAAGGAGGAAAGAAGGAGGAAGAAGAAGAAGAAGAGAAGGAGGAAGGAGAAGAAGAAGGAAGAAGAATTGGAGGGGGCCATAAAAATGGGGCTGGAGGCGGAGGCAGAGGTGGAGGCAGGCGGAGGTAGAGCTAGAGGCGGGGCTGCGAGCGACGATCGGCCGATGAACTGCGACGACGATGACGAGGACGACTCTCTCTCTCGCCTCTTGCCTCTATTTCTCTCTCGCCTGTGTTCAAACGAAGAAGACGAAGAAGAAAAGAAAGAAAGAAAGAAAAGGAAAAAAAAAAATCGAAACGCAAAACAACGTCGTTTGGTGTTTCGAGCCAAATTCGAGCCGTGATTTCGGGCCCTCAAACATTTTTCTAAAAATAAGTCCTAGTAAAATCGTCGCTAAAAATAATTTTTTGTGACCATTTTTTTTGCACATGTTAAAAATTGATAATTAGTGACTTTTTTGTCACGATTTTTATAAATTGTGGCTAAAATTTATAATTAGTGACTTTTTTTTGTGACAAATTTTTTAAACTGTCGTTAAAAGTTCAAAATTAGCGACTTTTTGTGATGATTTTTTTAAACTGTTGCTAAAACTTATAATTAATGACACTTTTTGTGATAAAATTTGATGAAAAAAATATCATTAATTATCATAAAACTTATTAAATAATAAGTCCACTTATCTATACATAAGTCCTTCTAAAATTTATAATTTAGTAGTAAAAATTTTAAAAAAGAGATTAAAATATCGTGTACCTTTTAAAATCACAAAAAAAAGTCATTTTATGTAAAATTTAAACTTAAAAATGTTACATTACGAAAATAAAATCATTACAAAGAATAAAATATAAAAAACCATGGGAAAAATTATCACTGAAACTTCATTGTAGGGGTGAGCATGGTCCGGATTGGACCGGATTGGGATAAAACCAGAACCAATCCGTTATTTACGGTTTCTAAAAAATTCACTACAACATTTTCTTAGTTTAGTGACATTTGAAAGTGTCACAAAACTATTCTTCTAATGACATTTTTTGGTCTTGTGGCATTTTGAACAAGTGTCACTTCTATCGGTGCCACGGTAGATACGAGTGCCACGATAGATACTTGCAAGTGTCACTGCACCATCATGGATAAAAACTTTCAATGACATTTTAATGTCATGGTAGATATTATTTGTGGCACTATCAAGTGCCATTAAAAAAAGAGTTAGTGACACTTATAAGTGTCATTACACCATCAAGACTAAAACTTTCAGTGACACTTTAATGCCATGGTAGGCACTATTCGTGACGCTATCAAGTGCCATTCGTGACGATAATTCGTTGTAGAACAATTTGATCCGCTCTTACGGAGACTCCCGCACCATAAACCTTATACACCACACTCTTCCCACTACACCTCTATAGCACCACATGATTATATAAGCAACATATATTATTTATATAGTACATACATCTATATTAATATGTATAAACATAATTATTTTATTGAACATAATTTATGTAAAATAAACTATTTACTACCAAAATAAAAAAAAGACCACTTTTGGCGACTAAAAATATTTTTTAGTCGCCAATTCTATACTTTTGGCTACTAATTATAGTTGCTAAAAAACTTAACTTTTGTCGACCAAAATCGGATTTGGTCGCCAAAGATGCACTTTTAGCTACCAAAATTTTGGTCACCAAAAAAATTTTATTCCCGCCTTAGGATTTTAGTTCTCCCGCGCTAAAAATGACCACTTTTGGGGACTAAACTTATTTTTGGCACTAAAAAGCTTTACTTTTAGCTACTAAAATTTTTTTAGTTGGTAAAACCCATATAATCAGCGACCAAACTTATTTTTAGTCGCCAATTGTAGACTTTTGGCTACTAAATTTTTTTAGTCGCCAAAAAGTTTTACTTTGGGCTATAAAAATTTTTTAGTCACTAAAACTCATATAATCAGCGACCAAACTTAGTTTCAGTCGCCAATTGTAGACTTTTGGCTACTAAAATTGTTTAGTCGCCAAAAAGCTTTACTTTTGGCAACTAATGCTGTTTTGGTCACTGAAAGTTATACTTTCAGCAACCAAATTTTTTTGGTCTGGAAATTTAGTCGCCGAATATGCTTTTTCCTGTAGTGTATATTGAGTTTAATTCATTTATTTTTAATAATTTACTGCATTTTAAAATTTTAGAAAATATATTGGCATTTTTTGTTTTTTCAAAAATGTCATTATAAGCTTGGAAAGTTTTTGGCTTAGTGGCATTTCTCAAAATGCTATAAAATATTTTTTTATGACACTTTTCACCTAAGTGCCATAAAAAGTAATTTGCACTTACCTAGTATCCTGACATTTTTAAAAAAATGCCATTGCAACTAAAGTTTAGTGGCATCTGTTAGTAAATGTCACGAACATAATTTTTTGTGTCATTATTTTATAAAATGCCATAAAATTGATGTGACATTTTTTTATTCAAATATCACTAGAGCCTTATATGTTTTGTGGTTCTGTGGCATTTTTCTAAAACATTTAATGCCAATTTTTATTTTTGTGGCATTTTCTAAAAACATGCTATTAGTGTAGTGCCACTAAAGTATGTTTTTGTTGTAGTTTTGTGACACTTGTTCATTGAAATGTCACTAGAGCCTTTTATGTTTGTCGTTTTGTGGCATTTTTCAAAAATGTGCCACTAAATATCATTTTTGTGGCATTTTCTAAAAATATGCTACTAGTGTAGTGCCACTAAAGTATGTTTTTGTTGTAGTTTTGTGACACTTGTTCATTGAAATGTCACTAGAGCCTTTTATGTTTGTCGTTTTGTGGCATTTTTCAAAAACGTGCCACTAAATATCATTTTTTGTGGCATTTTCTAAAAATATGCCACTAGTGTAGTGCCACTAAAGTATGTTTTTGTTGTAGTGATTGGAACCAATCCAATCCGTTTAAATCATGGAACCAATCCGAACCAATCCATTTAAATACGGATTGGATCGGTTTAGGACCACGGATTCACATAATTAAATAACAAATATATATATATAACACTTTAATTTTAGAAAAATATAAACATAGCGCTATATTAGTTCCACAATAGCAACATATTTTTCTATAATAGCGACATACTGTTCTAAAATTTAAACAACCATAAGAAAATTAGTTTCACTATAAGTATTTAAACTATTACAAATTAAAACTAAAAACCAACAAACAAAAGTAATAAAATAAGATATTATACGGTTTTAGGTTTGAGTTTAGATTTTATATAGAATTAAGAGAAGATACTATGAGGGATGATGTATAATAAAAATAAAGACTATTTGTATACGGTCCGGATCGGTTCCAATCCGGAACCGTGGGGTTCAATCCGGAACCAATCCGTAGACTACGGATTTTTAATTCTTCAATCTGGAACCGAACCGCGGATTCAAAAAACCAATTCAAACCTATCGAATTGGACTGGACTGGATCGAATTACGAATTTCACGGATTACTTGCTCAGCCCTACTTCATTGGCTAAGATGCTTTGCCTGATTGGTTGAGAAAAAGCATATCCTATTTGTTAATGGTCTGCGTTAATTCATAAAGTGAGGCTACCACTTTCCAGCCTGTACATTTCAGCGAGGGTATTGTTATTCACGTCTAAAAGTAGATTTATTTTTTTAATTTAGTAATATATCAAAAGAATAATTGATTAATAATTAAATATTTTTTAATCATCTACTAATCATTTTTTTGACATATCACTGAATCTAAAAAATGAATATAAAAAGTAAACTTGTATATCATTTTCTTTTCAACAATAATTTGATTTAAAATTTATACTGAAAATGAGCCGGATTGTATAGATTTAAAATTTATAAAATGTGAGTCATACTTAAAATAATTGTGATTTATAGATGTATATTTATAATTTTTTTTTTTTCCTGAGCTCCTCATATTATTGTTTATTTTAATAATGTAGTGAAAATTTTTATAAGTAAGACTTAATAACTCATCTTTATTAAGTAATTAAAAAATAAAATATGATTTAATAAATATTGTGATTTCTCACTTATCAAAAATATTAGGTAAGCAACACCCCCATACAGTTTTGTGTGAAGCACATACAATAATGCATTTGGAGGTAAGAGGAAGCTAGGTTTCAATAGCAGCGGAATTGGTGGTCCAATCCTATCCTAACGTTTGAATGTTCAACCTTATTTATTATGAGGTGTTTGATAAAATTTACAAGTAAAAATTAATCATTAAAAATTAGATATTAAATTTTTTTTAAATGAAAATTTATTTGACAAAAATTTATGTTCTGAATTAAAACAAATTATTTAAGATATATAATTAAATTTAAAATTTATTATTTTAAAATTATATCTTTCAATTTTTATATTACGATGGTGAGATAGTGATGGTGGAGATCACAAAGGCAGAGGCGACAACAACGATGGTGGCAACTATGACATTCATTACAATAGTGATGGAGGTAGAAGGATATTAGTTGTAGTAATAATAGAATGGTAATGTAGTGGAAGTAAAAAGAGAGGTGGCGGCGATGGTGATGATTGTGGTGGTGCAATGATAGTGATGGCTATAGAGTGACAATAGTTGTGGAAAAGAAGAGTTGTTATAGTTGTTGTAGTTGTAATGGAAAGCTAGAGTTCGTGGTGGTGACAATTATGGTAGTGGTAGTCAGGGACGAAACCAGGATTCCATCGCTGGGGGGCCAGTAGGAAAGATGGTTTCTGCATGAGGGAAGGTCCGATTAAGGCATATTTTTTTTTAAAAAAAAATCTACCGTTTAAATAACTCAATTAAAAAATAATTATTACAATATTGATTAAGCTCATATCTCTTCACATGTGCTTAATATGGCTGTGTTTAGATCATAAATTTAAATAGTGACATGAAATAAAAATGTGAGAAAAATAAAGTTAAAATTTAACTAATATTTTATTCATATTTCTCACATTTTGTCCATTATTTTCACAAATCTTTACTTAAATTTCAGATCTAATCATAACGTAAAGAGAAAAATAAAGAGAGGAATGAAAATATAAATAGCATGGCATGAAAAAGAGGGGGCCATCTATCAAAACTGGTTTTACTTGTTATTAAATTGTACTATATCTATAAGGAATATTGCAAAGGACGGGGGGGCCACAGCCACCCTTAGTCCCTTAGTTGTTCCGTCCCTGGTGGTAGTGATACTGGTAGTGGTAGTGAAATAATGCTAGTGTTTATGACAACAATAATATATTAGAAATTGCAGTTTTGGTGTAGTGATGGTAATTGTGGTAATGAGGCTGTAGCAGTGTATGTCAACACTCAAGCATAATTATTATAAATTCAGTCCAAATTAAGTAAATTTTTAATTACTTAAAATATTTTTGAGTTTTAACTCACATTTTAAGAGCTACTTAAATTTTTAAGTGATGCTAATTATAGTTATCAAATAAGCTTACTTGATTTTTATGTAATATATTTAGTATAAGTGTTGAATTAAATTATCAAACACTACCTTAGTTGAGTTTGAGCTCGAGCCGAGCTCAAGTCAAGTTTAAATAACCAAGCTCGATCTAACTCGATTATATAAACGAGTCAAGCTCGAGTTCGAATTTTTTTTTAATTAATTTACTTATTATAAGATTAAATTTTAAAAAAAATTTACAAACAAAATATACAATAATATTTATATTTATAATAAAAATTATCAATCAAATATAAAAATTTATACAAACACCAAACATAAATAGAAAAATAAAATAGATTAGTCAACATTTATTTGATATATTATTAAAAGTAAATATAAGAAAAATCGAAAAAACCGATCAAACCGGTTATATATGGTATGTTTTTTTAACAAAAATTGATCTGTGTGGTTTTTAAATTTGATTTTTTTTTTAATTTTCGATTTGGTATCGGTTCAAGCACCCTGTGCACCGAACTAAACTGAAACCGACTGCTTCAACATATATTGTATTTATAATATGTATATATATATATAATCTAGTAATATAATGATATTAGTAAGTATAATAAATTATTAACCTTAATTAATTAATATTATCATCTTTATAACCTAAGTTTGTAAACTCTTATTATATATAATCTTAATTCTAACTCATTATTCTTGAAACCTTAATATTCGTAAACTTGTTTTTGTCTTTATTTTTGTTAATCTAGGAATTGAATAATATTTATTAAATGGATGGATTGAATATGTTGAAACGGTAGACAAATAACTAATTTATTTTTTCATATAGATGAGTGATTATATTTAAAAGTGACTCAAGTTTGAAATGTCCTAAACTGATTAAACCGCACCAAACAAAACTGCTTTAATAGGTTCGGTTTGGTGCGGTTTGATAGGAGAAGCGGTCTGTATCAGTATTCAAAATAATAAAATCGACATTATTGGTTCGGTGAATTTTTTTTACCTACATACCGACCATACCAAACTGATTACATCCCTAACCGCAAGAGTTTTGCCAACCTACGCACATCAAATTAAATCCCTACAACTCTCATTTTACCAACAACTCCTGGCCAGTTTGCACGCCAGATTAAATCTCTACAGGTTGAAGAAACCTTTCAAAATAGATTTATTTCCTACGGTCCACAACTGCAAGAATTTTATTGACAAAAAGAATTGAGCCAAAGACCTTAAATGGAGCAAACTTCCAAATCTCAAGTCTGAAGTCTCAAGTCTTATTTACCAGCCTAAACCTCAGGTTAATTTTACCCTCTGTCCCAATTTATTTATCCATTTTAGAAAATTCAACTTATTAAGGAGACATGCAATCATTATATTTTAATTCAAATCTTGAAATATTTTTACCACCACTACCTTTCTATTTGAATTTTAAAATGAGTTTATAATGATTTATAGTGGATAATTTTAGAAATCTAACAAAATTTAGAGTCCGTTTAGTTTAGTTTAGTTTTAGAATAATGATTTGAGTGTGGTTGTATTTTGAGTTTTAAATTTTTTAAATTTTAAATTATAATTTGAAAATAGAAATTTATTTGGTTATGAGTTTTGAAAATAATTATGGAATGATTTTTAATTTTTTTTATTATTATTTTTATTGATTAATGTATAGAATATGAGAGGAGAGATGAGAGAGAAAAAATGATTGATTAATTGATTAATAATAAAAAAAAATAGAAGATAAGAATTTTAAAAGTAATCTTGAGTTGTGTTTTAAAAATATATTTAATTAACATATTTCATTTAAATTATAATTTAAAAATAAAATTATAATTTAAAAAGTAAATCAAACGCTACTTATTTAAAATAAATAGTGAACAAACTTTTTAAGGTGAATCAAAATGAAAAGGTGAAAAGAATAAATAAATAAATATATAGGACAGAGGGAGTAACAACTTTTGCATTGCCTTTTCTTCCAAAAACGAGTCTGTACTCTGTAGTACGATTTTGATCCATCAATCACGCTCATTTTGGCTTCCTACTTCTTTCTTTTTGTTTTTTCCCTTCATTTTCTCCTTTTACACCTACAATTTTGCTTTGTTTTATTTTGATTTCTTCCTTTCCATGTTTTCATCTCTCTATTTGGGTTGAAATAGCCATATAAGATATGAGTCGTGTTACAGGGCCGAAACGGTTTCGAGCCAAACGGCTCGAATTTCAGAAGGAAGGAGGAAGAAGAAGAAGAAGGAGAGGAGGAAGGAGAAGAAGGAGAGGAGGAGAAGCAGAACTGGAGGGGACCCTAAAAATGGGGTTGGAGGCGGAGGCGGCGGCGGGTGGAGGTGGACGAGCGACGAGCTGCGAGATCGGACGAGCGACGAGCTGCGACGCACACCGGCGAGCTGCTCTTCTCTCTCTCGCCTCTGCTCTTCTCTCTGTTCAACGAAGAAGACGAAGAGAAAGAAAGAGAAGGAAGAAAAGGAAGAAAAGCCAAAAAAAAAAAAAAAAATTTGAAGCCCAAAACGACGTCGTTTTGGGCTTCGAGCCGGATTCGAGCCCCAGATTTCGGGCCCTCAAACATTATTCATAAGATATAGGTGTGTTTTGACAAAGTGGTAAAAAATTATTTTTTTGACTTTTTTATAAAGTCACTTAGAAAATTGGTAAAAAATTGTTTTTTTAACTTTTTTTTGAATAATATTTATTTATGTAATCACATCAACATGACTAAATGTAAAATGACCAAAACATCTTCCATTTATACATTTCCACCCATGTATATTATTATTTTAAGTATTTTAATTTGTTAGCAGTTTATGAATACCTTCCGAGTGTTTCTGCATGTGTTTTATAACATAGAATAAAAAATATGTCCATTAATTTACATGTCTTTCAAGGAACGTGCAAGGTAATCATATGCTAATATGGAAGTAAATAAATTTTCATGATCCTGAAACTGAAGAATCCTCATTGTAAAAATGAAAAAATTTGTAAATTTGTAAAATTTGTAATTTTAAAACTATGAAGTTACTCAGAAATTCATTTTTTATTTTTAAATAATTTGCCATCTGCTTCTTGTCAAAAAAAAAAATTTTAACTGTAATTTTTTCTTGTGAAATGTTACTTCATTATTCGGAATAACCTGTTGTGTAGCCCAAACAATTGTTAAAAAGTTTTGATAGTTTTTTTGTTAGCCAATTTTTTCTTTTTTTGTTTCATGCATGGGACATCATTTGTATTCAGCAGAAGATAATGTTATTGTAGTTCAACCTGTTGGAACAATCTTCTGTGTATATAAAATAACTTGAAACAAATTCAAACAAAATAAATAAATAACATACCGGATTTATTTATCGAACCGAATTAAAATTAAGACCAAGTCGAGTGTGTGACACTCTGTCCTTAAGACAGATTCGCCCCGCTACGGTACTTACGGTTGAGTGGTGTCTATCTCCCAGGATACAATGATCTTCACAAATTGTAGTAGTACTCCAAATAATTTGTTCGGCGAATCAAACCTGTGTTCTAACTCTCTGAATTTTATTCTAATACTAAAATGAAGAATAATGCACCAATGCACCAAAGATTACAAACTGGACAGCAAGAAATATTTCAGACTGATTTTTCCGGGGGGAAAATTGGATTACAAAGACTCAATTTTCGGGGGTCTAGAATGCTGGATTTATGGCTGTATAAATAGGCAACCAAACCTTGTCCCAACAGGTTCCAAAAATTGAATTAACAGATGCAACTGTTATGAAAACAATTATGACCGTTAGTTTTGAACACAGATGTTCAAACAATGAAAAGTGAACCGTTGGTGTACAGGAACGGTTATTAATTCTTCCAAACAAATTGAAGAAGAACCGTAGGTGGAAAAAAATTCAAAACAGTTGGAATATATAAATTATTAAACTAGTAGAATAGTTTAATCAAATAAAGCCAAAAGTTGAATAGATTTATTAAAACCTGTTTGGAATATAAATATAAATCTATTTGACAAACTTAAGGAAACCACTATTTGAATTTAGAATTAAATTAAATTTCTAAAATTACAAACTTTAGGTAACCACTTAGGAATTCAAAATTTGAATTTAGAATTAAATTAAATTCCCACAATAATTTTTATTGAAAAAATTCAAAAGAATTTTATCTAAAAAATTAATGTTAGACCTGAAAACGACGTTAACTTCCCATTCACTCATAAATGATTTTGACGTTCCGTCTTCATCGTGTAACTTGCTACACGGCAAGGAACACTTCATCTCTTCGGACCCACCCAAAAGACGTTTGGGGCCCACTCAAATTGGGCTAAAAAATATGCCTATATAAAACTATTTTTCCAATAATCCCCCACATGAATGGAATTTGACGGAGAGAAAATGCAACAACATGATCTAATTTCAGAGAGTAGAGAATTTGGAAATATTCTGCAAATGATAGGTAGCTTTTGGCTTTGAACCTTCCCTTGTGAGACGCTATCGGATTTACTAGCTAACCAGTGAACATGATGTCTTGAACTGTTCAGCCGTTTGTGTAAACCAAGATAATAGAACTCACACAGTATATTCCCAGACACAGTTTAGTTCTCACTATTGTGTTCATTTTGGCCCTGAACAACCTGGTCTTCATGAGTGCTCTAGAGAATTGTAGCCCTTCACAAATCTCACAGAACCGGCCCAGTTCACACTCACATAGGTAATTCTTATGAAAAGTATCCTGCCATACTCCACTAGGTTTACCTAGATATAAGAATCATTAAAAGTTTTACTTAACCTAAAACGTTGCAGACAACACTTATTTCATCATAGAAATGGATAAGAGTTAGACTCCCCAGTGATCCTTCTGAGTCATTCACAACTCGGTTGTCCCTTTGAACCTAGATCTTGGGATCTCCAGTCAACTAGGTTGGGTTGCCGTTGTGGTAACTCTTATTTAATAGGCTTTGGTCCCATTCCCCTCAATGAATTCTCAACTAACTCTCTTGCTAACCCTTTGGTTAGTGGATCCGCTATGTTGTCTTTAGACTTAACATATTCTATGGAAATAATTCTATTAGAGAGTAGTTGTCTTACGGTGTTATGTCGATGACGAATGTGTCATGACTTACCGTTATACATATGACTCTGTGCTCTACCTATTGCTGATTGACTATCACAATGTATGCATATAGCAGGCACCGGTTTTGGCCAAATTGGAATATCTTCAAGGAAGTGGCGAAGCCATTCTGCCTCTTCCCTTGCTTTGTCTAAGGCTATGAATTCTGATTCCATCGTAAACCTAGCAATTCAAGTCTGTTTGGAAGATTTCCAAGATACAGTCGCCCCACCAAGAGTAAAGACATACCCACTAGTGGACTTTGAGTCTCTAGTATCCGATATCCAATTTGCATCACAGTATCCTTCAAGTACTGCTGGATATCTAGTATAATTAAGCCCAATGTTACGAGTAAATCGGAGATATCTTAGAACCCTTATAATTGTTTTCCAGTGTTCTACTCCCGGATTACTCGTATATCTACTTAATTTACTTACTGCATAAGCTATATCCGGGCGAGTGCAGTTCATCAAGTACATTAAGCTTCCAATAATTTGGGCATACTCTAATTGAGAAATACTTTCCTGTACATTCTTAGAAAGATACAAATTAACATCTACAGGAGTTCTAGCAAGATGATCATCATCTTTGCTGAATTTGTCAAGTATTTTCTCAATGTAATGAGATTGTGACAAAGCATATCCTTATGATGTTTTGGTAATTTTCATACCAAGAATTACATCAGCAATGCCCATGTCGTTCATGTCAAAATGTTTATTCAATATTTTCTTGGTAGTTTTAATCATGTCATTATTACTACCTATGATGAGCATATCATCTACATAAAGACATACAATGACATAACCTTTGTCTGTGTTTTTAATGTAAACACATTTGTTACACTCATTAATTTTGAATCCATTTGACATCATTGCCTTGTCAAATTTTCATGCCATTGCTTTGGGGCTTATTTTAAACCATATAATGATTTAACTAATTTAAACACTTTCTTTTCTTTTCCTGGAACAGAAAAACCTTCTGGTTGTTCTATGTAAATTTCTTCATTTAACTCACCATTTAAGAAAGCGGGTTTTACATCCATTTGATGAATTTCTAGATTGTATAGAGATGCAATGGCAATGAGCATTCTTATGGATGTTATTCTAGTAACCAGTGAGTATGTGTCAAAGTAATCAAGACCTTCTTTTTGTCTAAAACCTTTGATCCATCTGCTTTCATTTTCCTTTTGAAAATCCACTTGTACCCAAGAGGTTTACAACCTGGTGGCAAGTCCACTAATTCCCAAGTGTGATTTTGCAAGATGGATTCAACTTCACTGTTGACAGCTTCTTTCCATAAAGGAGCTTCAGGACCGGACATAGCCTCTTTAAAAGTTAAAGGCTCATTTTCTACCATATATGTTAGAAAATCTGGACCAAAAGATTTTGAGGTTCTAGCACGTTTACTACGCCTAGGTTCTTCTTCCTCATTTTGATCTAACTCTTGTTCTTGATCATGTTCTTGATCCTGGCTAGTAATAGCATCATGAGATCTCTTATTGTTACTACTCTCTTATCCAGTTTTATTTGGAAATACATGTTCAAAGAATGATGCATTCCGAGATTCAATAATAGTATTTACATGCATTTCAGAATGTTCTGATTTATGAATCAAAAACCGATATGCACTACTATTCTTGGCATAACCAATGAAAATGCAATCAATGGTCTTAGGACCTATCTTAGTCTTTTTAGGACTAGGAATAGCCACTTTTGCCAAACAGCCCCACACTTTTAAGTATTTGTAGGATGGTACTCTTCCATGCCACAATTCATAAGGTGTTTGATTCACTTTCTTTCGGGGTACTTTATTTAAAATATAGTTAGCAAAAAGTATTGCTTCCCCCCACAAGTTCTGAGGTAAACCAGAACTTATTAACATGGCATTCATCATTTCTTTTAAAGTCCTATTTTTCCTTTCAACAATTCCATTTTGCTGAGGTGAGTAAGGAGCGGTGGTTTGATGAATAATTCCATGTTCTTTACAAAATTCACCAAAAGGTGATTCATATTCACCACCTCTATCACTTCTAAGTTTCTTGATTTTCTTACCAAGTTGATTTTCAACTTCATTCTTATATTGAATGAAAGTTTCCAAAGCTTCATCCTTAGTTTGAATTAAATAAACATAACTATATCTAGTATAGTCATCTATAAAAGTGATAAAATACTTTTTCCCACCTCTAGTTTGAATTGATTTAAAATCACAAATGTCACTATGAATTAATTCAAGTAGTTTCGTACTTCTTTCAATTGAATGAAAAGGTGTTTTAGATAATTTTGCCTCAACACAAATTTCACATTTATGATTTGAATCAATGTTAAATTTAGGTAAACATTCCATATTAATTAATCTACGCAAAGATCCATAATTAACATGTCCTCGTCTACCATGCCATAAATTTGAAGACTCAAGCAAATAAGAAGAAGATATATTTTTATTAATGACTGAGAGTCCAATGGTCATTACATTCATCTTGAAAAGGCCATCAGACATGTAACATTTCCCTACATACATCCCGTTTTTGGTAAGTACAAACTTGTCACTTTCAAAAACTAGCCTAAACCCATTCTTACTCAACAAAGATCCGGAAACTAAATTCTTGTGAATGTCCGGTACATGTAGCACATTGTTGAGAGTGAGTTCGTTTCCAGATGTCATTTTCTGAATAATCTTTCCTTGTCCTTCAACTTTAGAAGTCGAGGAGTTGCCCATAAAAAGTTGTTCACCATTGTCCACTGTAGAATAAGATGTGAACATCTTTTTGTCAGCACAGATATGGCGAGTAGCTGTAGACAGGCCCGCGGGGGGACCTCGCTACAGCTCGGACTCGATTTGTGTCATGGTTTTTAATCTTGAACCAAAGAGTCCAAATCCGGCAAATCGTTTCGAGAAAACAGATTTTTAGAAAAGAAGTGCCAAACATGGACTGCTTTGCCAGATACAGAGTCGCCACCTAAATATTTTATTTTTGGGAAATTTAGGAAACCCTGACTCATTTGCCTAAGGCCACGTGTCCGTCATCACCAAAGTTGCCTCGGCTCGGGAACTTGGGTACGATTGGGGAAGGTCACTTCGTGAGCACCCCCACTCGCCCGATCAAAGATCGGCCTCTACTAACCATGATATCTATTTTTGAAAACATTGTGTGTTCTTATTCCGGTTATTAGCCTAGGTTACTATGTGATGCGCATAGCATACAAGTATAGACTGAGTCGTCTGAATTGGAACAAAACACTTCATGTTTGTTTGTGAAAATGGTTTGCTACTCGCAAGTAGGCTTAAAATGCGGATTTTGCCACCCTCGGGTGGGCTTAGAAAACATGATTTTGCCACTGTCTAGTGGGCTTAAAACAAACATTTGATGAATTGTTCCAATCCAAATAACCCAACCTCCACCCACATGCATCCAAGCAGGTATATCACATAAGCAGTTAGCCTCATGGTAAGCATGCTATCATGGCAGTTACTCACACGCATGCAAGGATGCTAAATCATAAAACTCACCGAGTACTCCAAGCCAAAACAAAAACCGATTAGAAATTCATGTATGATCCTAATTATACAGAAATGCCTAAGCAACACATGCAAAAATGCAACTATAGCAGGCTCGGCTATTCTAAACATGGCATATGGAATGCTACAGCTAACACGTATTCAACTTAGAATTGAAATACAAATGCAGTTAGTATGATGCGCCGAGCCCGGTGCATGTAAAACAGATGAATGAATGCAAACATGCTATCATACTGTATGCTAATTGAAACATGCCCTAATCTAACCATCATAAGCTGGTAAATAAAAGGGAAGAAAGACGTGGGGTTGGAAGACATACATCACACTCACGCACACTTATTACAATTATGCCCTCGCACAGAGGGTCCGAATAAATAATACAGTCCCAAATAGTACAGTCCAAATATGTACAAAAATCCTAATTAATTACCAAATTAACTAAGAAAACAATAAACTAGCATGCAAGCCAGGGACTGCCTTGACTCTTCTTCGGATGATGAATAATGCATGTCCGGGTTGCCTTTGCGCGGAAATCCACTGTGATGCCCCAATTAGCCTCTGTTTTGCAATAGTTTTTGGAAAGCGTGCCAAGCCTCGGAAGACTGCTGATTCTTGATTTGCTGCAACAGAGAGCAGGAAAGGGGCATGACAATGTATTTTCACAAATGTATGCATGCCTCGATCTTCATGCCACCAATCACGCATCTCGATACATGATGGCCGAGGAGCCGAATTGCACAATTCAATATGAAATGAAATGCACATGAAAACACAACAAGACCTAACTCCATCATGGATAATCCGGAGTGTCGGTGACTGGGGAATTGAGACAC
This sequence comes from Camellia japonica, assembly GCA_030407325.1. Classification (NCBI taxonomy): domain Eukaryota; kingdom Viridiplantae; phylum Streptophyta; class Magnoliopsida; order Ericales; family Theaceae; genus Camellia; species Camellia japonica. The sequence continues at coordinate 115,453,673 of JAPPVO010000013.1, read as the reverse complement.
GTTCCGTCACTCGGAGTACGAAACGTACCTCGTTTCCCGTGCTCGGGCTAACGCCTATCCCGAACACAATGCAATATGCATGACATGCATGAATGCAAACTAAGATACAACCTAACATGCACAATGCTATGAAATGGTATACACGATGCACGAGGTAACATGGCATACACAATGTGCTAATATACAACCTAGCATACACAATGCTGTGAAATGAAATAGCATACACAATGCATAATGAGCTTACACCAACATGAGTGGACCTCAGCCACACTCACATAAGAGGCCATTAGATGAAAATGAGACACTCGAAATGCGTGCACACGTGCACGCAAACCGAGGACCGACCCTAAGGCACGAATGCCACTCTAACATGACATAGAAAAGCATGGAATATGGCATACTAACATGCAAATTTCAGAGGCAATAAGTGATGCAAAACAGCCCCGAAAGATGGCAAAACAACACCCGATGCATGGAATAGGTCCCGAAACATGAAATTAGGCATACCGAATGACCTATGACTATGCAATGCATGCATTATTCGAACATGGAAAGTGAAGACAGAATCAAGAAAGCCCAAAAATAAGCATTTTCACAGTTCTAAGCAAGGCCAAACAGCGAACGCAAATGGGGCTAAACTAGCATGCAAAAATAGCCCCGAAAGCAAGATAATGAAGCAAGTGACAGCTGCTGACCCTAAACAGAGAAGGGCCCTTCTACAATGTTGAAGGGGGGCCCAAAATATGGTGTTTTACAATTTACCACAAACCACAAAAACAGACACAAGTATGGCAAAATTCTCATGCAAAAAGTGGGCCTAAAGGAGGACAAAGAAGTAAGTGATGCATTCTGGCCCCAAACAGATAAAGGTCCTTCAACAAAGTTTAATAGGGACCTAAAATATGAATTTTTACAGTTTATGATCAGAGCCAAAACAGTGTACAAGTATGCTCAAAACACTATGCAAGATAAGGCCAAAAAGAGAGCTATAACACAAAGTATAAAAAGGATGCTTCAAACAGTAAAAGACCCTTAATTAAACATGAAGAAGGGGTCAAAATAAGGCAATTTTTAGTTCGGACCAGAGTCCAAAAACAGAAGCATAAGAGGCTAACAAATCATGCAAAAATGGGACCAAAAGAGGGATATAAAGGCAAGTGACAAAAGGGGGGCCCAAAAAGTGATGAGCCCTTCAACAATGTTGAATAAGGGCTCAAAATAAACTACTTTACAGTTTACAACATGCCTCAAAAAAGTTCATACATAAGCCAAAAACAATGTGTAAGAAAATGGCATATTAGGGAGATAATGAAGCAAGTGCAACAAGGAGGCCTCAAAAAGTGAGAGGCCCTCAATCAAACATGGAATATGGCTCAAAATAAGCCTGTTTCTAGTTAGGGTCGGAGCCCAAATATGCAAGCACAAAGGGCTTAGATAGGATGCAAAAATAAGCTTAAAAAGAGGGGAAATGTTGCTCACCCTTGTAGACCAAACTTCAACACTTCTTGGCTTGAGAAAAGGTGCCTCCTAAGCTCTGAGAAGACCCTCCAAGCTGCTGGAATGGAGTGGTGGTGTGGTGCTAGGTGGTGGTGTAGAAATGGTATAGGGTTTGGGAGGTTTTGATGGTTGAAGTAGGGAGGGAGAGAGATATAATGCAAGGGGCTTGAGGCCAATTTTTCCAACCCTTAAACCAGAGCTGGAGGCTGGTTTATATAGGCAAAAGAGGGGGAGAAAGAGGGGAAAAAATGAGGGGGAAATGAATTCAAGTTTCCCCCCCAAAAAATGGCCCCCCCGGATACAAAATCTGGGGGGGAAAGAGATGCATATTTGGACTGTACCTGCTGTAAGGATTCTGGCCGACTGGTTATAGGGCTTGCAGGTGGCCGGCCGGCTCTCCCCATGGCCGGCCGGCCAGGGATCAAAAAGGCCAAGTGTGATTAGTGGCCGGCCACCACAAATTGGTGGCCGCCCATGTGTTCTCAACACAGCCCTGTGGTCAAAAATTGGAAACAGTGAACCAGGAGAGAGAACAACCCACTTTTCAAAGGGGTTCAAAAGGTTCAAAAGCAATTACTGGCCGGCCACCAAATATTGGTGGCCTCCCAGATGTGTACATCACAAATATGGGGTTTAGGGTGCAAGAAAATGGCCCAATGGTGGTCAACATTGGCTTTGAAGTGAGAAAAAACGGGCGACGGAGGGCGATGAAGGGATAAAGTTGGCTGACAGAACAATTACTGGCCTCCCATCCTTCTATGACCTTCCTAGCAATGAAACAGAGGTCCCTGCCAAAAATGAACCAAAACCGATGCAAAATGAAGGTTCGGGGGCCGAAACGCGCAGCCTGGGGCCCCGAAAACTGACTGTTAGGCACCGGGAGTGGTGTTCGACCACGAAGTTGGTCTCTCGGACCACAGTGTCCCTCAAAAGGGAGTAAATAAGATGCATGCCAAAAACCGGAGCAAACGGAGGTGGTTAGGCGGTCCCGAACCGAGGCACTAGGCCTGACGACTCTGAAAACCGGGAACCGGGCTCCGAAATGGGCAAAATGGCCTACGACCACGAAATGTAGCCCGCGGCCACCGAGAGATGATCTACGAGACCCCTCCCTCCCTTTGGGAAGAGAAACAGAGAAAACCGAGCCTGGTTCGCCAACCGAGGCAAAGCACAGAAAAGCCCGGAAGTTCGGAGGCAAGGCTCACGGCCGAGACTCTGAAACCTTTGGACGAGCACGATATGCAACATCACCGAGCGCTCAATCGGTGACGTCTGAGTCTTAAGGTCGGTCAAAAATGGGGTGTCTACAGTAGCACCAGTGTCCACCCACCATTCTTTAGGATTTCCGACAAGATTTGCCTCGGAAACAACTGTAGAAAGATTTATGACATCTACATCATTGGAAATTTCATCCATTTCGGTCATTTTGGCTTTAGCAACCTTCTTACTAGATCTTCCTTTGCCTTTACGTTTGTAATGGCAATCTTTGGCCCGATGTCCCTCTTTGTTACAAATGTAACACATGCCATTAAACTTGTATTTCTTAGTTTCCCCTCCTTTAGATAGCATTCTCTTCTGCCATCTTTTAAAAACAGTTCCTAAAAACTTCTTTGGTTTTCCACCATGATTCACTAGCACAGTCCCAACATAAGGAGAGGTTGGCGTAATGGCAATCACCATACCAATATTGGTTTGAACATAAGTTTGACCAGTTTTAGTAGCCATAAATTCTAAATTATAAAATAAAATTATAATTAGAATTTTATACTACACAAAAAATTTAAACCGAAAAACACAGAATTTTAAATTATGTAAAAATAAAAGAAACAAGAATTGTAAACTTTATTTCCAATTAATTTGAAAATAAAATAAAATTTTATTCAAACAAATTAAACCAAAACTACAGAAATAAATTCTGTTAAAATAAAAGAAACAAAACAAAATGTAACTTTTACTTTCAATTAATTTGGAAATAAAATAAATAAAATTTTATTTAACCAAATTAATTCCACAATAAAATAAAAGTTTATTAATTCCACACAGAAAACTAATCCAAATTCACAAAATTAAATTCTGTAAAAATAAAAGAAATAAGAATGTAACTTTTATTTTCCAATTAATTTGAAAATAAAATAAAATAAAATTTTATTTAACCAAATTAATTCCACACAAAAAATTAATTTCTGTAACACTTCAATAATTAAAATACTGAAACAAAATTTTAATTAAAGAATACTCAGAAAAAAATTTCAAAAAACCCAAAATTAATTTCTGAAAAAATTCCACAAAAATATATTCTGAATTGTTAATGACACTAGTATCGTACTACTAGTTGTCAAAGAAAATAGACAGTATATTACTACTATCTGTCAAATAGCATATAATCACTATTTGTTTTTCCAACCAGAATATTATTTTGTAAATCCACAGAAAATAATTTTTTCCTTTATAAACGAAGAAGGAAAAAGGAAAACAAGCGAAAAATTCTGTAAACAGAATAATCCGAATATGTCTTAAGATTGTTGGAACAATCTTCAGTGTATATAAAATAACTTGAAGTAAATTCAAACAAAATAAATAAATAACATACCGGATTTATTTATCGAACCGAATTAAAATTAAGACCAAGTCGAGTGTGTGACACTCTGTCCTTAAGACAGATTCGCCCCGCTACGGTACGTACGGTTGAGTGGTGTCTATCTCCCAGGATACAATGATCTTCACAAATTGTAGTAGTACTCCAAATAATTTGTTCGGTGAACCAAACCTGTGTTCTAACTCTCTGAATTTTATTCTAATACTAAAATGAAGAATAATGCACCAATGCACCAAAGATTACAAACTGGATATCAAGAAATATTTCAGACTGATTTTTCCGGAGGGAAAATTGGATTACAAAGACTCAATTTTCGGGGGTCTAGAATGCTGGATTTATGGCTGTATAAATAGGCAACCAAACCTTGTCCCAACAGGTTCCAAAAATTGAATTAACAGATGCAACTGTTATGAAAACAATTATGACCGTTAGTTTTGAACACAAATGTTCAAACAATGAAAAGTGAACCTTTGGTGTATAGGAACGTTTATTAATTCTTCCAAACAAATTGAAGAAGAACCGTAGGTGGAACAAAATTCAAAACAGTTGGAATATATAAATTATTAAACTAGTAGAATAGTTTAATCAAATAAAGCCAAAAGTTGAATAGATTTATTAAAACCTGTTTGGAATATAAATATAAATCTATTTGACAAACTTAAGGAAACCACTATTTGAATTTAGAATTAAATTAAATTTCAAAAATTACAAACTTTAGGTAACCACTTAGGAATCCAAAATTAGAATTTAGAATTAAATTAAATTCCCACAATAATTTTTATTGAAAAAATTCAAAAGAATTTTATCTAAAAATTAATGTTAGACCTGAAAATGACGTCAACTTCCCATTCACTCATAAATGGTTTTGACGTTCCGTCTTCATCGTGTGACTTACCACGCGGCAAGGAACACTTCACCTCTTCGGACCCACCCCAAAAGACATTTGGGGCCCACTCAAATTGGGCTAAAAAATATGCCTATATAAAACTATTTTTCCAACACAACCAAATCAGCACAATTTCATGGACAAGAGGTAGCCGCATTTGGTTGAAATTTCACAGAAAAGCAAAAAATATGGGTTCATGCCCCTATGTGGAACAGACTCGCGGCTAAGGGTGGAAACGTACCTGATTCTGCGCAGACACCGACGAAGCCGACGTGAAAGAGTACTGTCGGAGGCGTTACGGAGGGCCGACGGTTGAGACGTCAATTTGGCGAGGCGAACTCAAAGTAGCATCACAGCAGTAACAAGAGGAGCACTGAGGCAAGCGGCGTCGCAGTGATAATCTGTGGAAGCCCTATTGCAATGTAACCCTAGACAACATTGAAGGTAGTACCATCATTTCACTTAGTTGCTTATAATCACAATCCCAAATCAGTTTTGGCCAAAAAGTGTCACGCCCACAAAATAATACACAAAACCCATCATTCTAGACATGCAATGATATAAGAGAAATCAACACATTTCCATTCATCAGAGTATTCCTTACAACAGTATTACATGTTAACAACAAAAGCAAATGCCGTAAGAGCTTACAGCTTTCCAAGTCAACACTTGGTTACAAAAAGAAGAGTACTAACTCTATACAAGGAAAGCCTAAGGCTTGGTATACATGTAATACAAACAAAAGAACCAAAAAGAGACTTCAACTCTCATCTCCGTCCAAGCTATGTCCTTGGAGGTGGCATGCTACCTGTACCTGAAAATGATGTCCCATATAGGGTGAGCCAACGCCTAGTAGAGATATGCTAAACACAATATGAGCAATAACTAAGACTTTAGCAACTGATAAGTGTTTAACTCACATAAACCAATTCATACACCACTTTCATTACATGACCACTGTACTCGTGTGCCATTTTATTTTCCATTTCTTATCCAATTCACCATTCAACTACGGCTCAGAACCTAGCCAACAACTTAGATGAGACAGTAACCCATGTTAAATATTTCCCATTTCCCATTAAATATGCGTATGAGCTATACCAACAAATCAACAGATAAGCATATGAGCTATATCAACAATTCAACAGATAAGCATATGAGCTGTATCAACAATTCAACAGATAAGCATATGAGCTATATCAACAATCCAATAGATAAGCATATGAGCTGTATCAACACTTCAACAGATAAGCATATGAGCTATATCAACAATCCAATAGATAAGCATATGAGCTATATCAACACTTCAATTGACAAGCATATGAACTGTATCAATTTCCGGTTTATAGGTCCAGCCCCTTTCTTCCAATAAACCGTTCGGTTTAGAGGTCCAGCCCCTTTCTTCCAATAAACCGTTCGGTTTAGAGGTCCAGCCCATTTCTTCCAATAGACCGTTGGTTTAGAGGTCCAGCCTCTTTCTTCCAATAAACCGCCCACACACAAAACAACATATATATACACATTGGTAGTATACATAATCAATCAATACATAAAGTTAATGTATCCATTCAATAGTCATACTCTATGACACGTCTATTCGATTAGTTTTAGTTTGCCTAATCCTCATGCATTGTCTACAACAATCAAAACTACCCTCCACCGGTAGCCCAAGCAATTATTTCTAAACAGATAATAAAAGCTCCAACAGGTAAAATTATCAACATTTTCAAAAGTGAGCGATAAATAAATCCAACTCCACTAGTCCATCTAATAATGAGCCAATTTCATTATATTCACTTCAATTTCACAAATCCATAACTTTCCCAAATTTAATTATATCAATTAATAGATACACAAATTAGGGCTTTCTCCCCCAACTTTCAATATTAACCATAGGTTCAAATATCAACAACCAACACCCAAATCATCATTTTGAGACACAAAGTACATGTTTAAGAATCGAAATAACAAACCCTCTTTTATACCATTTTGAAACCCTAAGTCCCAAAATCAACCAACTTCAACACTTTATCAAAACTACTAATAATCTATGTCAAAGACCATAATAGTGAGTAGGAATCCCTACCTCAAATTCGGAGCTCAAGGAAAGAAGGTGACGAAACTCAACGTGCTCCAAAACTCGAAATTTTCGGATCAAAGTGAAGCCCTCGACGATCAACCCAACTTTTGTAAAGACCAAAGGTGAGGAAAACACCCTAGCTAGATCAATACTTAGAGAGAAGTTATGGTTTTAGAGAGAGAAGCTCTCAAATGGCTTTTTGGAAAAGTAAGAGAGAGAAACGGGTGTGAAAAAGTGAGCCAAAAAGCTGAATCTCAGAACCTTATACCAGTCACCCCGCTCGAGCGTGGAAACCCCCGCTCGAGCGCCACTCACAGACTCCCGCTCGAGCGGCCAATCCCCCGCTCGAGCAGCGGATGCACACTCCCAGAACTTTTGCAGACAGGTCCCCGCTCGAGCGTCCAACTCCCCCGCTCGAGCGGCACTCACAAACTCCCGCTCGAGCAGCCAATACCCCGCTCGAGCGTCCAACACTGCACAGGAAATATTGGATGGTTGTTTTCCCCGCTTGAGCGTCCAAACCCCCGCTCGAGCGGAGAGGCCAAAAATCTGGGTAACTGTTTTTGGTCTCTAAGCTCAATCAACCTGCTCCAAACCTTCCCAACACAACCCAAGGCTCAAACGCAAAGAGTAAAGGATGCAAACAAGGTATAAACAACAACCAACTCCACGGAACCAAGTCCGGATACGACAAATAAAGAAAAGGGGAAACCGAGATCGCTATAAAAAGGCAGGTGTTTGGCATTCACGTTCACGGCCAGAAGCAGCTTATTACCTTATTGCCAAAATAGCACAAAATTAACAATTTTAGCTAATAAGACAAAATATCACATCTAACCCATAATTATTTTATTTTTTCTCTCACAAAAGTCAAAAAAATAAAAAAACTTATCCCAAACGAGACTTTGTAGCTCTCGACTAAAATAGCTAAAAAGCCAAAAATCTAAAAAGCTAACTTACATTCCATATGAAGACTCAATATTTTCTTGAAAAGCAATTTACAAAAATAATTTTTATATAAAAAATTTATATCTAGAATGATGTTGTCAGAATATTTTTTTTAATTATAAATCACATTAATAAGTGTTTTGACTTTAATTATTATTTTTTTTTTTGGGTGTGTAAACAGTAGAATGTTAATAAGGTTTTATTTGACACTTGTTAAAATAGCACATGATATTTTAGCACATTATTTTATTTAAGTCATAATTATCTTATTTAAGTCACATCATCTTTCTACCGCATCACTTCAAACTCAACTCATATTTCATGTTTTTTAGTGAAAAGTCAAAAACTATACTAATTTAGTATTTTCCAAACAACCCCTTAAATTACAAAGGGTCTGGCTTTCACTAGAGGATGCTGTTGGGCCCGTGGGAACCTATGACGGGTCTTGTCTCGATAATTTGAATTGTACAATGTGTAGATTTGTCGAGTACTATATGTCTGTAAAAAATCACGTTGATCGGATATCGATAGCTATCTCATCGGATCAGATTTCTGTCAACCGTTTATTTTTTGACCGTCCATTTTTTTTAAATATAAAACTAATTTGATCAAGTATCTATCGATATCTAATCAACGTGATTTTTTACGGGCATATAATACTTAATGAGTTCTACATATTGCACGGTTCAGATTATTGAAATAGGACCTACAGTGGACCCCCATAGGCCCAACAACAACCTCCAATTTGATCACGGACGGGAAGAAAACTAGACCCAATTACAAAAACATCACATTTTCTCAATTGAGTCAAATATTGAACATCTAATTTTCTCACTCTCAAACCAATAGTTAAATAGACCACTAAAAATAATTGTAGATTTTGTTAATTAATAATTGTAGAATTTCTTAATTAGTATAAAATACTCAAAATTTTATTTTATTTTGGAACATAAGAATTAAATAATCACCTACCCTTGACTCTGGGCATTCATTTGTTTGTCCCTTCAATTTTTATTTTTATTTTCCCCTGCGATAGAAAATTAAGAGAGATAGAGAGAGAGAGAGAGAGAGAGAGAGAGAAAGAGAGAGAGAGAGAGAGAATGGCACAAAGTGCAGTGGCCTTCTTGCTTACAAAGCTTGGAAGCTTGATTGAAGAAGAGCTAAAATTGTTGGGTAGAGTTAAGGGAGAAATTGTGTTCACCAGAGACGAGCTTCAGAGCATGAGTGCCTTCCTGAGGGTTGCTGATGCAATTGAAGATAGTGATCTAGAGATCCAAGCATGGGTTAAGCAAGTCAGAGAAGTCGCTCACGACACCGACGACGTTCTTGATGAATTTATGCTTCGCTTTGCTCATCGTCATCATCATCATCGTGGATTCTATGGATCTGTTTGTAAGATCTATTATCAAATTAAGAACCTGAAAGCTCCTCGTCAAATTGCTTCTGATATACAGGACATCAAAGCCAGAGTCATCGATATTGCAGAGAGACGTTAGAGGTATGGTTACAAATTCAGAAGTACCTCAGAGTAAGCCTCAAGCTCCAATTTGGCAAACAATGGCGGATGGTATGATTGAAGAGGCGATGCACTTCTACTAGAAGAAGTTGATCTTGTTGGCATCGACAAGCTCGAACAACAACTCATTGATTGGGTCCTTGAAAGTGATTCTCGACTCAAAGTGATTTCTGTAGTGGGAATGGGGGGCTTGGGTAAAACCACCCTCATCAAGAAAGTATATGACGACCTGAAAGTGAAGAGACATTTTCAAAGCCATGCTTGGATCACTGTTTCTCAATCATTTAAGTTTGAGGAGCTCTTAAAAATTTTGATTCAACAGCTCTTCAACGCAGTCAAACGACCTCTCCCCCGAACTTTCGAAACTATGGAGAACAATAATCTGAAAGCAAAGCAGTGCACAAAGAATTCCTCCAAGAAAGCAGGTACGTGCTAGTCCTAGATGATATTTGGAGCTTAGAGGCATGGGATGCTATCAAAATTTTATTGCCAAACAGCAACTGTGGCAGTCGTGTGTTGCTCATAATGCGAATTAGTAATGTTGCTTTTACCTCTTGTAGAGAATCCCATGGTTACGTCTATCAAATGAAGGCTTTGTCTCAAGATGAGTCTTGGACTCTGTTTTGTAACAAAACATTTCAGGAGAAGGATTGCCCTCTACATTTAATTGAACTTTCAAAAAGTATCCTAAGAAAATGTAAGGGCTTGCCGCTGGCGATTGTGGTGATTTCTGGGGTGTTGGCTTCAAAGGACCAGGGAAGAGTAGATGAATGGGAGTTGGTGAATCGCAGTCTTGGTGCTGAAGTTGAATGTAGTGATATGAAGAAAATATTGTTGCTAAGTTACAATGATGTGCCTTACTATCTCAAGTCTTGTCTCTTGTACTTGAGTAGTTTCCCAGAGGATCATTTGATTGATTGGATGAGCACGATTTGATTGTGGATCGCAGAAGGATTTGTGGAAGTTAAAGAATTTGGAAAGACACTAGAGGAAGTTGCAGAGGCTTACCTCTATGACCTCCTTAATAGAAGCTTGATTCAAGTAGCGAAGAGAAGACGAGACAGAAGGATCAAAAACTATCGTATACATGACTTTCTACATGAAATCATTCTTTCAAAGTCAAGAGATCAGAACTTTCTAGCCATAACTGGTGAAGGAAATGTGAGGTGGCCTGAAAAAGTTAGACGACTATCAATCCATAATACTTCACCAAATATACCACAAGCTAAGTGTTCCCCTCAATTACGTTGTTTGCTTATGTTTGGGGTGGATGAACCCATGTCTGAGTCCTCCATGCCTCTACTGTTCAATGGTGGGTTGAGGTTGTTAAAAGTTCTACACTTTGAGAAATACTTGTTTGGAGAGATTTCCAGGTGATGTGGTCAAGTTGTTCCATCTAAGGTATCTAAGCTTGAGTGGAACAAATGTGAAGGTGCTTCCAAAGTCGATTGGATTGCTTTGGAACCTAGAGACATTAGATCTTAAAACACACGTATGTCAGGGAGTTGCCCGTTGAAATTCTAAGGCTCCAAAAGTTGTGCCATCTTTTGTTGTATCGTACTGAAACTGGGCAAACTTATCTTCCATTTCATTGCAAACATGGCTTTGAGGCACCATCTAAGATAGGGGGCTTGCAATTGTTGGAAAAATGGTATAATATAGGCATATTTTTTAGCCCAATTTTGAGTGGGTCCCAAACGTCTTTTGGGTGGGTCCGAAGAGGTGAAGTGTTCCTTGCCGCGTGGCAAGTCACATGGTGAAGACGATACGTCAAAACTATTTATGAGTGAAAGGGAAGTTTACGTCTTTTTAGGTCTAACATTAATTTTTTAGATAAAATTCTTTTGAATTTTTTAATAAAAATTATTGTGGGAATTTAATTTAAATTCTAAATTCAAATTTGGATTCCTAAGTGGTTTTCTAAAATTTGTAATTGTGAGAATTTAATTTAATTCTAAATTCAAATTTTAGGTTCCTAAATGATTTCCTAAAATTTATACCTCTTTTATTATTTATTAAACTATTCAAATAGTTTAATATATATATATTCAAATAGTTTAATATATATATATATATATATATTCAAATGGTTTAAATAATAAAGGTCAAATAGTTCTTTAACTGCTACACTTTCGGAGCCTTCTTCAAATTGGTTGAAATTTTGCAACGGACAGAACAACTCTAAATAGTGTTGCACCTGTTCATTTATTGAAGCACCTTTTCACTTCATTATGAAACTTGTTCGGGGCTAAGGTTTTTTTCCTATATATACTGCTATGATTCTAGCGGTCTGGGTTGGGAAAAAAAAACATTGAGTCTGAAATTTTGTCCTTTTGTTGTCCATTTCCTTTTAGTACATTATTCTTCATATATAATTTTAGGGATAAATATTCAGAGAGTTAGAGCACAGGTTTGGTTCACCGAACAATTTGTTTTGGAGTGCTACTACAAATTGGTTAAGATCATTGTATCCTGGGAGATAGACGCCACTCAACCGTAAGCACCGTAGCAAGGCGAATCTGTCTTAAGGACAGAGTGTCACACACTGGACTTGGTCTTTTAATTTTTGTTTGGTTCAACAAAATAATTTCTGTAAGTTGTATTTTATTTTGTTTGAATTAATAAAAGTTTATTTTTATTTACACAGAAGATTGTTTCAACAATCTTAAGACAGATTCGAATTAATTCTGTTTACAAATTTTTTTCGTTTGTTTCCTTTTCTCTTTTTTCTTTTTAAGAAAATTATTTTCTGTGAATTTACAAAATAATATTCTGGTTGGAAAAACAAACAGTGGTTATATGCTATTTGACAGATAGTAGTAATATACTGTCTCTAATCTTTGACAACTAGTAGTACGATACTGGTGTCATTAACAATTCAGAATATATTTTTTTGGAATTTTGTCAGGAAATTAATTTTGGTTTTTTAGAAATTATTTTCTGAGTTTTCATTAATTAAAATTCTATTTTCAGTATTTTAATTATTGAAGTGTTATTGAAATTAATTTGCTGTGTGGAATTAATTTGGTTAAATAAAATTTTATTTTATTTCCAAATTAATTGAAAAATAAAAGTTATATTCTTATTTCTTTTATTTTACAGAATTTAATTTCTTGTGTGGAATTAATTTGGTTAAATAAAATTTTATTTTATTTCCAAATTAATTGAAAAATAAAAGTTATATTCTTATTTCTTTTATTTTACAGAATTTAATTTTCTGTGTGGAATTATTTTGGTTAAATAAAATTTTATTTTATTTCCAAATTAATTGAAAAATAAAAGTTATAGTTTTTATTTCTTTTATTTTCTGTGTGGAATTAATTTGTTTAAATAAAATTTTATTTTATTTTCAAATTAATTGGAAAATAAAAGTTACATTCTTGTTTCTTTTATTTTTACAGAATTTAATTCTGTGAATTTGGTTTAATTTTCTGTGTAGTGTAAATTCTAATTATAATTTTGTTTTATATATTAGAATTGATGGCTACTGAAACTAATGCCCAAACAAGTACTACTGTGGTGGCTGCGATTGCACCAACCCCCTCTCCTGTGATGACAGTACCAATAAATCATGGAGAGAAGTCAGAGAAGTTCTCAGGAATTGACTTTAAAAGATGGCAACAGAAAATGTTGTTTTATCTTACAACTCTGAACCTGGCTCGTTTCCTTCGTGAAGATGCTCCTATCCTGAAAGAGGATGAAACCGATCGGCAAGTGGTTGCTGCGGTTGATGCTTGGAAACATGCCGATTTCCTTTGCCGGAACTACATCTTGAACGGACTTGACAATACATTATACAACGTCTACAGTCCAATCAAGACAGCAAAGGAACTTTGGGAATCGTTGGAGAAAAAGTACAAAACGGAAGATGCTGGCTCAAAGAAATTTGTGGTTGGCAGATTCTTGGATTTTGTAATGGTTGATTCAAAAACTGTGATCAGCCAAGCTCAAGATTTCCAACTCATTCTTCATGATATTCACGCAGAAGGCATGTCTCTTAGTGAATCCTTCCAAGTTGTAGCCACCTTGTTTAAGTTCATGTTGGCCATGTCTTAAGTAGTATTTGTGCTTATTTTTCCATGATATAGCACTGTTTTTAATTGGTTTAGACACACCATGCTTGCCTTGCATACTTGTCTTGTAATGCCATTATTTGCCTTAACATGTACTTAGCATCTAGACCACTATGCTTACTTGTTTTGGCTTAGCTTTGTGAAGTTTTTGTGCATAATTTAGTATGCTTAAGGTCTGTTTGGAGTTGTTTTGGCCATCCATGACATGCTTTGTATAGCCGCCTTGCATTTTGGCTTGTTAGCCTTGGGTGTGTGAGTGTTGAGCATGCATTACTTGGCTTGTTTCAGTGGTTTGGCACCATTTATAGCATCATTTCAGTCCTTGTGGCATGCTCACATGCTTGCATTTGATGCTCCTTTAAGGCCTTAAAGAGTTTGTGTTTCATGTTCCATGAATGTGTCATTGCATATGCCATCATGTTTAGGCCTCTAGGATGCCATGTCAATGTGTTTTTGGCTTTGTTTTAACATGCTAAAACTCTAATTTTGGTTGTTCAACTCATATCATATTTGGTTTTGCTAAGTGTAGTTCAATACTTCTTTGGCTTGCCTTGAGTTTTGGACATAGTTGCATGCCTTGTTTGTCTTGTTTAGTTGGTTTGGCACCATCCTTAACATGATTTTCAGAGCTTAGTATGCTTGCCATATGCCCATGTTTGTCCCTTTTAAGTGTGCTTAAAAGTTGCTCTTTGATGCTCAAGTGTTGGACCATGTGTGCATGCATGTTTGTATGCGTTTTGGCCCTCATTTCCATAGCATTTGGCTACTGATTTGGACATGGTTGAGACTTGTCCATATTAGTCTAAGTCCACCCTTTGCATGTTGCTCAAATGTTGTTACATTGCTTCATGTTTGCATGTTTTGGTTGCATAGTGTTTTGCATGCTCATTACTTGCATTGTTGATACATGCTTAACCATATTGCATTTTGTTGCATTGCTTGAGCTATATGACATGTTGTGGTATGCTTAGGTTGTAACGCATTTTGTATGCATTGTACTTAACATGTTGTCCATGTTGCATCTTGCATGCTTGCATGGTTAAGTTACACTTTGCATGTTCGTTAGTTTGCATATTTGTTCACATGTTCATGTTGCATACTTAGCCCGCATGCTAGGATTGCATTTGGCATGCATGCCTTGCCTCTTGAATTGATTATGATAGAGGTTGGGTCCCTTGCTTGTTTGGTGTGCATGTCATTTGACATTGAAATGGCACACTTGGTTTCTTGGGCCATCACGCATTGAAATGTGCGATTGGTGGCCCGAGGGTCGAGGACTGTAGACACCCCATTTTTGACCGTCCTCAAGACTTGGACGTCACCGTTTTCACACTCGGTGATCATCCATGTTTGTCTTCGTCATGAGTTCTCGGAGATCTCGGCCACGCGCCTTGCCTCAGGACCTCTCGACTTGCCTGTTTTGTGTTTGGTTTTGCACCAAACACTTGTGTTTTGCCTTTGAGGGGCAGGGAGTGGCTTGATGGCCATCCCCACACATCACCGGCCATGGCTTGAGGCCACCGGCTGTGTTTTGTTGCCATCGGCCAAATGTTTGGCTGGTCGGCACTCTGTTTGGTCGGTCGACCATTTATTTGGTCACTTTGGCATTTTTGCCTAGCCAACCACTGTGCATCTACTTTTACAGATATTTTTATGCCAACTGTGCTAGCTGGCATACACCTTGCCCCCTCTCCATACACGTGTATGGAGGGATTTCACTATTGCTTAGCTTGTTTTGTAAGCTTTGCAAGAGTGATCTTCTATAAAGGGAGGGCTTCTCCCCCCTTCTTTAGGGTTAGAGGGTTGAGTTCCAGAGGTCTGGATTAGGGTTAGCCATAGTGTATCTATTCTATCTCTATATCTCCCTCTCTTTGTGTATGAGTGTGTGTTTGTCCTTACTTTTGTGCACAAACACCTAGGTCTACACCTTACCTTGGTTGTTGAGGAGCCATTAGGTTGTTCTTGAAGTTCTTGAGTGGATTCAAGCTTGGAAAAGCAGCTAGAGTGCAGTTCTTGGAAGGGGTCTACAAGGGTAAGAATTTCACCTTTTTTTACCCCATTTTTGCACAGGCTTTTAGACATCCTTGCTTGCTATGTTAAGCTTAGTATATAACATATAAAAGTTCCAATTTTGCTTGCTTAAAATAGTTGTTTAAGGTTGCTTTTGGGGTTGTTTGACCCCTCTTAGGCCTTGTTTGGCCCCCATTTTGTGCTATTTTGGTGAGCTCCGGGACCACCTTGTTTGGGCCTCCTCACCACTGAAATCTTGAGAGATTTCAGTGGCGAGGATGGTGTCTTAAGGTCCTAAGAAGGAGAGAGCCATCCCTTCTCCTTGTTGCCTTCAAAAAGTGTCATTTTAGCCTCATGTGTGAGCACCATTTTTAAGTTCATATTGGCCATGTCTTAAGTGTTATTTGTGCTTATTTTGCCATGATATAAGACTGTTTTTTTACTTGGTTTAGACACACCATGCTTGCCTCGCATACTTGTCTTGTAATGCCATGAATTGCCTTAACATGTGCCTAGCAATTAGACTACCATACTCACTTGTTTTGGCTTAGCTTTGTGAAGCTTTTGTGCATGTTTTGATATGCCTAAGGTCTGTTTTTGGTTGTTTTGGTCGACCATGACATGCTTTGTATAGCCACCTTGCATTTTGGCTTGTTAGCCTTGGGTGTGTGAGTGTTGAGCATGCGTTGCTTAGCTTGTCTCAGTGGTTTGGCACCACTTATAGCATCATTTCAGTCCCCATGGTATGCTTGTATGCTTGCATTTGATGCTCCTTTAATGTTTTAAAAGGTTGTAGTCTTGTGCTCCATGTTTGGTCTCTTTTGTATGCTTCCATGTGTAGGCCACTTAGATGCTATCTAGGTGTGCCCTTAGCTTTGTTTAGGTCTACCTTGGGACTATTCTAAGTCCTCTTAGCCTTGTGAGGCCTGGTTGGCATGGCCATGGTTTAAGCCCCTTGGCTTGCCTTGAGTTTTGGACATCGTTGCATGCTTAGCTTGTCTTGTTTACTTGGTTTGGCACCTTTTATAACATGATTTCAGAGCTTAGTATGCATTCCATTAGTCCATGGCTGTCCTCTTTTAAGTGTGCTTAAAAGTTGCTCTTTAATGCCTAAGTGTTGAACCATGTGTGCATGCATGTTTGTATGTCATTTTGCCTTCATTTCCTTGGCATTTGGCCACTGTTTTGGGCCTATTTGAGAGCTGCCCAAATTGGTATAAGACCATCCATCACATGTTGTGGCATGCTCACTGTGGACGCGCCTCGTGGGGCCTATGCTACCACAACTCGGACTCGAATTGTCACGGTTCTTAATCTGAACCAAAGAGTCCAAATCCGGCAAATCGTTTTGAGAAAACATATTTTTAGAAAAGAAGTGCCAAACATGGACTGCTTTGCCAGATACAGAGTCGCTACCTAAATATTTTATTTTGGGGGAATTTAGGAAACCCTGACTCGTTTGCCTAAGGCCATGTGTCTGTCATCACCAAAGTTGCCTCGGTTCGGGAACTTGGGTACGATTGGGGAAGGTCAGCTATGAGCACCCCCGCTCGCCCGATCAAAGATCGGCCTCTACTAACCATGATATCTAGTTTTTGAAAACACATGCATTCTTATTCCGGTTAATTAGCCTAGAATTACTATGTGATGCGCGCAACAAAACAAGTATAGACTGGATCGCCCAATTTGGAACAAAGCATTGCATATCCGTTTGTTTGGAAAATGGTTTGAAATTTGCTACTCGCAAGTATGCTAAAACACGGATTTCAACGAGTTGTTCCAACTCAAACAATCCAACCTTCACCCACAGGCATTCAGGCAGTAATATCACATAAGCATATAGCCACATGGTAGGTGTGCTGGTATGTTAACATTCACACTCATGCGAGATGCTAAAGCATAAAAAAAGCTTACCGAGTACTCCGAGCCAAAACAAGGAACTCGTTAGCAATCAATGCATGATCCAAGTCCATGTTAAGTGCCTAATGCATCGCATACAAAATGTTACTAGAATAGGCTCGGCTAATCCTAGGATGACATGTGAGATGCAACAAATAACATGTATTCAAGTTTGATTTGAAATACTATGCAGTTAGTATGATGCGCCAAGCCCGGTGCATGCAAGACTGATAAATGATGCATGCATGCATAGCATAAGGTATGCTAAATTAAACATGACGTAATACTAACCATCAAAGCAGGTAAGTAAAAGGGAGAAAGAAGTGGGGGCTGGAAGACATGCACACACACACCCACACTTATTACAAATTCGCCCTCGCTCGGAGGGACCAAAAGAATATACAAATTAATTAACCTACAAGCTAATTAAATATTGTAGACCACTTAACTAGTTAAGCAAATTAACTAAGCTAAGAAAGCAGTAAAAGGCCTCGGGAAGAGGGTCCAATGCATGCGTGCTCGGGTTTGTTCGGAAATCCATCGCCATGCACAAGTTGCCTCTGTTTACCCTGCTCTGCTCCTCTAAAAATGGCACAATTCCTAAGGAACACTCTCTGGACATTGTGGGATGCCACCGGCCAAGGGGAAACACCACCGGCCATGGGAAATGGCCATCGACCATCTGTGGAGCTATCGGCCACCAATTGTTGGTCGGTCGGCACTTGGTGTAGTTGACCGGCCAAAACTTCCTGCAGAATCCTGTTTTGACAGCAGCAGAGGGCAAAACATGGCATGGCAATGCATTTCAAGCAAATGTGTGCACCAACACATCCCTTATCATGTTTATGACTCAAAGGGGTATGGTCCTTGGTTCTCGGACCACCAATCGTGCATTTCAATGCATGATGGTCCAAGAAGTCAAGTTGTGCATTTTCATGTCAAATGAAATGCAAACCAAATAAACACATAAAGGCCTAACCTCTATCACTTGATTTCAAGAGGCAAGGCATGCATGCTCAATGCAATGCAACCTAGGCATGGAAACTAAGTATGCAACATGAGCATGTGGCAAGCATGCAAAGCATATAACAAGTATGCAGGCTAATTGAGCATGCAAGATGCAATGCCGACATGCAAACGTGCAGAACATATGGCATGTTAAGCAACCAAAACAATGGTAAGAATGCATGCCAAATGCACTATGATTCAAGCATGCAACACATGCAATAGGCCAAGTACGCAACAACCCATAAGATGAGCATGCAACAACATACAAAGGAGGGACTTAAACTAGTTTGGGAAGCTCTCAACTAGTCCCAAAACAGTGGCCAATAGCTAAGGAAATGGGGCCAAATGCACATACAAGCATTCATGCAAACATGGTCCATCACTTAGGCAACAAAGAGCAACTTTTAAGCACACTTAAAAGAGGATAAACATGGATGTATGGCATGCATTATAAGCTCTAAAATCATGTTATAAAATGATGCCAAATCAAATCTAAACAAGGCAATCACAGCATGCAAGCAAAGTCCAAGGTCTAAGGCTCACCAAAGAGGTATTGAACTACCCTTAACAAAATCAAACATGGCATGATTTGAACAACCAAAATCAGAGTCTTTGCATGTTAAAGCAAAGCCAAAAACACATCTAGATGGCATCTAAATGGCTTAAATCTAAAAGCATGCACAATGACCAAACATGGAACATGAAACACAAGCTCTTTAAAGTCTTAAAGGAACACCAAATGCAAGCATACAAGCATGCTAAATGGACTGAAATGGCATGGTAAGTGGTGCCAAACCACTTGAAATAATGCAAGTAATGCATGCTCATGGTTCATACACCTAAAGCCAACAAGCTAAAATGCAAAGAGGGTATGTGTAGATGCGCCCCTGAACGCCCCGGGAAAATCCCGTTTTGTTCATATTGGGCTTACTACAGTTCGGACTCAAATTGTCACGGTTCTCAATCTGAACCAAGGAGTCCAAATCTGGCAAGTCGTTTTGAGAAAATAGATTTTTGAAAGAAGTGCCAAACATGGACTGCTTTGCCAGATACAGAGTCGCCACCTAAATATTTTTTAATGGGAGAATTTAGGAAACCCTGACTCGTTTCCCTAAGGCCACGTGTCCGTCATCACCAAAGTTGCCTCGGCTCGGGAACTTGGGTACGATTGGGGAAGGTCAGCTATGAGCACCCCCTCTCACCCGATCCGAAGATCGGCCTCTACTAACCATGATATCACGTTTTGAAAACATTATGCATTCTTATTCCGGTTATTAGTCTAGAATTACTATGTTATGCGCACAGCGAACAAGTATAGACTAGACCGTCTAAATTGGAATCAAGCATTGCATATCCGTTTGTTTGAAAAACGTTTTTGGAATTTGCTACTCGCGGGTAGGCTAAAATACGGATTTCAACGAGTTGTTCCAACTCAAACAATCCAACCTTCACCCATAGGCATTCAGGTAGTAATATCACATAAGCATCTAGCCACATGGTAAGCATGTTGTCATGTTAACATTCACACTCATGCGAGATGCT
This sequence comes from Camellia japonica, assembly GCA_030407325.1. Lineage (NCBI taxonomy): Eukaryota > Viridiplantae > Streptophyta > Magnoliopsida > Ericales > Theaceae > Camellia > Camellia japonica. The sequence continues at coordinate 115,433,618 of JAPPVO010000013.1, read as the reverse complement.
AAAGCATAAATACTCACATCGTACTTCGTGCCAAAACAGTAAACTAGTTAGCAAACATGTGTGATCCTAGTTCATGTTAAAGTGGCTAATGCAACGCATACAAAATGCAATTAGGATAGGCTCGGCTGATCCTAGGTTGGCATGTGAAATGCAACCATTTGATACACGTATTCAATTTAGATTTGAAATACTTATGCAGTTAGCATGATGCGCCGAGCCCGGTGTATGCAATACTGATGAATGATGCATGCATGCATAGCATAAGGTATGCTAAATTAAATGTGCCCTAATACTAACCATCAAAGCAGGTAAGTAAAAGGGAGAAAGAAGTGGGGGTTGGAAGACATGCACACACGCACCCACACTTATTACAAATTCGCCCTCGCTTGGAGGGACCAAAAGAATAATACAATTAATTAAATAATCGAGCTAATTAAATATTACAGACAAATTAAACTAGTTAAGCAAATTAACTAATCTAAGAAAATAGTAAAAGCTGCCTCGGAAAAGAGGTCCAATGCATGCGCCCTCGGTTCCACTCGGAAGTCCATTGCCATGCACAAGATGCCTCTGTTTTCCCTTCTATGCTCATCTGAAGACTGCCAAAGTCCCAGGGTTGCTTCTTTGAGTGCTGTGGGACACCACCGGCTGAGGGGAAACACCACCGGCCAAGGGAAATGATCACCAGCCACTGATTAAGCTATCGGCCACTGATGGATGGCCGGTCGGCACTGCAGATGGCCGGCCAGCCAAATCTTCCTGCAGAATCTGTTTTTGACAGCAACAGAGGGCAAAACTTGGCATGGCAATGCATTTCAAGCAAATGGGTGCACCACCACATCCCTTATCATGCTTATGGCTCAAAGGGACATGGTTCTCGATTCTCGGACCACCAACCGCGCATTTCAATGCGTGATGGCCCAAGTAACCGAGTAATGCTTTTTGATTTCAAATGAAATGCAATGCAAACAAACACAAAGAGACCCAACCTATATCATATTCAATTTGAGAGGCAAGGTAATGCGTGCAAAATGCAATGCAACCTAGACATGTGGGCTAAGGATGCAACATGTCAATGCAAGCAAACATACAAGGCATATGACAACCTAGGCAAGCAAGCATGCAAGGCATGAGACAATGCAAACTAACAAGCATGCTAGATGCAATGTGGATGTTAAGGCATGCAAGCAAGCATATGACTTCATGCAATCATGCAACTTCAATTATGTAATAACACAAATATGAAACAACATACAAGGTGAGCATGCAACAACATGCAAAGAAGGGACTTACACTAATTGGACAGCTCTATACTAAGCCCAAAACAGTGGCCAAATGCCAAGAAAATGAAGTCTAATTGACACACAAACATGCATGCAAACAATGTCCAACATTTAGGCACAAAGAGCAACTTCTAAGCACACTTAAAAGAGGCTAAACATAGATATATGGCATGCATTGTAAGCTCTGAAATAACATGGTAAGTGGTTCCAAACCAACCAATCAAAAGAAGCAAGGCATGCAATAATGGTCCAAGTACTTAAAGCTCAGAAGCTAAAAAATACAAGGGGGCGATGCAAAGCATGTCAAGCATGGCTAAGACAACCAAAACCAGATCTTAAGCATGGAAAAACAAGCACAAAAACTTCACAAAGCCAAACCAAAAACATGCTAGAACAAGGGTCAAAAACCTAAAGCATGTTAAGGCCAAAGCATGGCATTACAAGACATGTATGCTAAACAAGCAAGGTGTGTCTAAACCAACATACAACAATGCTATATTATGACATAATAAGCATAAAAATCAGTCAAGGCATGGCCAACACACACTTAAACTAGATGCTCCCTCAAGAGGCAAAAATGACCCTTTTCAAGGACAACAAGGAGAGGGGGTGGCCCTCTCCCTCTTGGGACCTCAAGGCACCATCCTCACCACTGAAATCCCTCAAGATTTCAGTGGGGAGGATGCCCAAACACTATGGTCCCGGAGCTCACCAAAATGGCACAAAAATGAGGCCTAACAAGGCTTAAGAGGGGTCAAACAACCCCAAAGCTCAAAACACTCTTAAACAACTATTTAGAGTAGGCAAAAACAAGACTTTTATTAGTTATATACAATGTCTAAAAACAGTTGCAAGCTGGTCAAAAAAGCTATGCAAAAAATGGGTAAAAAGAGCAAGTTTCTTACCCTTGAAGACTTTCTTCACAAATGATGATCCAACAGCTTCTTTGAGCTCAAAATCACTCAAGAACACCAAGAACAGGCCTCTGGTACCTCAGCAACCAAAAGAAGGTGTGATGGTGGGTGTTTGTGCACAAAAGTAAGACAAAACACACACTAATACACAAGAGAGAGAGAGAGAGAGAGATAGAGATGGAAGATATGCAAACCCTAACCCTAAAACTCAGAGCTCTCTGGAAATGTTGTCTAACCTAGAGGAGGGAGGAAAGGCACCCTCTTATAGACAATTAAATCTTGTAAAGCTTCCAAGGCAAGCTCACAAGGTTGAAATCCCTCCATACACGTGTATGGTGGGGAGCAGAGTGCATGCCAGCTATCACCGCTGGCATAAAAATATTTGCAAAAGTAGATGAACAGTGGTCGGCCAGCCAAAAATGCAATTTGACCAAAATAGATGGCCGGTCGACTATCTATATTGCCGGTCGGCCAAACATTTGGCCGATGGCAACAAAACACAACCGGTGGCCTCAAGCCATGGCCGGTGGAGTGTGGGGATGCCTCACAAGGCACTCCTTGCCTCTCCAAGGCAAAACACAAGTGTTTGGTGCAAAACCAAACACCGAACATTCGAGTCGAGATATCCTGAGGCAAGGCGCGCTGCCGAGACCTCCGGGAACTCCAGACGAACACAAACATGGATGATCACCGAGTGTTCCAACGGTGACGTCCAAGTCTTGAGGATCGTAAAAAATGGGGTGTCTACAGTTGCCCCTCTTTGACAGAACTCGAAAGTCGTGAGAATGACGGGAGTGAGTGTCAAAGCCCAGAGAGGATCCATTTTTGACAAGGCCGAAGACTTAGACAAAGCATGCAAGACAATAAAAGATATGCGCCCGAAGGCAGGGGCAAAATGCAACTGAAGATGCAAGAAGCCGAGCATAACTTATGATCATGCAAAGAAAGCTGTAACGAAGCATAACATGCGACAGTTTTAAGCTAGCATACACAAATCCAACTACAGTACGATGCAGAAAGGATGTAAAAGAATTATGCAATTCTCGATACGTCTCACTCGGAGGATACAATACCTATGCAGCTCGTCTGGTTGCACCAGCTTCAAATGAACCGTACATACAATATCGTGCCTGAAAGAGAAAGAAAACTCAACAGGTGCAATATTGTTAGCAACATGCATGACAATACATAATGAATGCAAAATGATGTGCAATATATACAAAACTATGTATAAATAATGCAAATGATAATGCAATGCAATTGAAACAATGCAAATGATATTCAATGCAATTGAATCATGATCAAATCATGAGCAGTTCAAAACCACACAAATGTCAAATAGATAATGGAGGTGACAAGTCCGTCTACCATAGAAAAGGTCACACAGAACTATGAGTGATGTAGACGGACACAAGAACAAGTAATTGGGTGGAATGACATAAGTGGGGAAATGACCCGCTAAGGAAAGACCAATGATCCTAATGCTGGATGCAAAATTTACACTACAATGTAATATATACAATGGATATGGCATGCAGCCAAACCGTATATTGCCTAGGAAAGGCATGGACACAAACAAACCATGTCTAACATAGAACGGTCATACAGAACTATGAGTGTATAGACGTGAAAAGTATGGGCACATACTAGACCAAGCTCAACATGGAAAGGCGCAAGCCATAGATGGAGGTGATGCAATGAATGCATGCAAGCTACAATGCAATATATACAAATATGCAATGGAATGGATATTTACAAAGGGTAAGGCCTGCGGCCAAACCGAATCTTGCCTAAGAAAGGCATGGACACAAGCAAACCACGTCTAACATAGAACGGTCTTACAGAACTATGAGTGTATAGACGTGAAAAGTATGGGCACATACCGGACCAAGCTTGACATGGAAAGGCGCAAGCCATAGGCGGGGGTGATGCAATGAATGCATGCAAGGTACAATGCAATATATACAAATATGCAATGGAATGGATGTGAATGCAATATTTACAGTGATGCATGACATATGCACTATTTATAATGAAATGCATGACATATGCACTATTTACAATGGAATGCATGACATATGCACTATTTACAATGGAATGCATGTGATGCATGTTGTCTGGAATGTGCGACAACGCAAGTTGCTTGAAATGCATGGCAATGCATGACTTCGAAATGCGCGACAACGTGCGGCTCTTAAGATGCATGAACTTTGAAATGCGCGACAACGCGCGGTTTTTTTTTTTTTTTTTTGAGATGCATGACAATGCGTGAACTTTGTTGTTGTTTTTGAATGCATGAAAATGCATGATTTCAAAATGCGCGTCGGTGCCCGGCTCTTGAAATGCACGACAATGCATGATAAGCTTGCAATGCGCGACAACGCGCGGCTTTTAAAATGCATGATAATGCATGACAACGCATAAGCATATTAATGCACCAAAGGTCTTGTACCTTCCGAGGATTTAAGGTCTCCTAGACTGTGCGTATTTAAGGTCTCGCCAGACCGACGTGTTTAAGGTCTCGCCAGACCAACGGTATGCATGTTAATGTAAGTAAGATAATGCAAATAAAAGGTGCACATCAGTGCGAATGAAATGGCGCCTAACGGACGCGCGTTCACGTCAGAGCGTTGTAACGCAACGCAAGTGGGGCAACTTTCGAATCTTGTAAGAGACAAAAGGATACTAAAAGGATACACCTTGCACATATTCGAGTGCCACGTACAGAAGATACGGTCCGAGGTCAAAATGGAGGCCGATTGGGCTTCGGAAATGCACTTTTCTTGCACTGACTTGAGCAATGAAGGTCCCAAACCGCTCATCTGACCCAAACAAGGTTGTAGGAGGATCACTGGCCATCAGGGGAGGTCACCGGCCATCAATACATTCCACCGGCCAAATATTTGGCCGACCGGCCAAAAATGTGGCCGACTGGCCAAACATGCCTGATTCGGGGCAGTTTGGACTTTTGGCCTTGGGTCTTTTAAAATAGGGTTTCAAACCCTATTTTTCTCATTCTCATTTGGCCGAAATTTCTTCCCCTCCCTTTCTAGAGTATTTCCCGAGCGTTATTCTCCGTTTTCTTCTATTTTCGTGCCCGTTTCATCGTTCGATTCGCGAAGTTCTTTGCGTTTCGAACATTTTCATCCGGACGAAACTTCGTTTCGGTGTAGTTTTTTCGATTTCCGCCTCTTGGGGTTTGTTTTCCCCAAGTTTTCCTTGATTTCCACACCTTTTCCACATTCCGGCTTTTCCAGCCATTTTCCGCCCTCCCGGGGTTGACTTTCCGTTGACTTTTCGCATTCTTACCCGATTTTCACTCTCCCGGCCATTTTCACACCATTTTGGGCATGGCGGATGATATTCCACGAGGCGGGACTCCTCCGGATCATGAGATGGATCCCGGGGCCGAGCTCTTGCCCTTGAGTGTTCGCCCTTTCGACCCGGCGAGCTATCGGCCGGCGATTCACGTGCTACCTCCTGATGGTCTTCGTCAGTTCAGGAGTTTTGACCGGAGCGTGCCACAGGATCTGCTTCTGCGCGAGCCGGCATCTCATCTGTCTTTCGGCGCTTCTGAGATACAGTCTTCCCTCTTAAATTGTTTTTCGCAATGTAGAACATAACTGCCATTAGTTGATTCTGTTCTTTAACTGCTTAGCCCGGATACACCGATACACTGTATACTGTAGTTGATTGCGAACATGCTTGCAACTGCTATCCGTTTGAATCGAACACATGCACACACACTGTACTTGCCCTGGACTACCCAAACACACTGACACATCATACATTGTAGTTCACTTTAAGCACATCGACACCCGATGTTTGTTTGAATTTGAAAACGCGCACACACGCTATATCTGTACTGAACCATTCGAACATACTGACACATCACATGTTGTAGTTCACTGTAAGCACACCGGCACCCGATATTTGTTTGAATTTGAAAACGTGTACACACACTATATCTGTACTGAACCATTCGAACACACTGACACATCACATGTTATAGTTCACTATAAGCACATCGACACCCGATGTTTGTTTGAATTTGAAAACGCACACACACGCTATATCTGTACTGAACCATTCGAACATACTGACACATCACATGTTGTAGTTCACTGTAAGCACACTGACACCCGATGTTTGTTTGAATTTGAAAACGTGCACACACGTTGTAACAAATTATGAATGCTCTTCAACACTGTACATTTTATATTGCTTCACTACTGTTTCGTTTGAATACAGGGAGATTTCCATAACGTCCGCGGGTATGGGAATGTTGCCGCCAGGGATTGGTACATGGAGTTGTCGGATGCAGTTCGCCACATCGTGGACCAGGCAGGCTTCGGCGCCTTCTGCAAAGGACTCTCGCGCCTCACTGCGAGCAGATCTCTCCTCGCCGCTCTGGTGGAGAGGTGGTGGGATACCACCGACTCATTCCACCCTTCCGCCGCTGGGGAGATGACGATGACTCCCGTGGATTTCTCGATGCTCACAGGCAATGGGGTAGGGGGTGATCCGATCCCCTTCGACACCGACATGGATGAGTGGGAGGCCGCTCAGATATACTTGCTCGGTGAGCTACCGCCTCTCGCTCGTCCAGGCTTCGTCAGGTACTCATGGTTTGAGGTCCAGTTCAGGGTTCAGCCAGCTTTGGCCGAGGAGGCTCCGATGACCCAGGAGGAGGTGGAGCAGTACGCCCGCGGCTTCCTGATGTTTCTGCTGGAGACGACTATTTTCGCCGATCGGGCGAACATCGTGCCCCTCTGTCTGCTCAGCGCTCTTGTGGATGTCACACAGATCTCGCGCTATGATTGGGGTGGCGCTGCTCTGGCCACACTCTACGGGTACATGTGCTCAGCTTCCCGTGGCAACAGACAGTTGCTCAGGGGCTACTGGCGCGCTTGGGAGGTACATTTTCTTTTTCTGCTTTACATTTCTGCTTTACATTTCTGCACTCCGTACTGTACTCTGTACACTGCACACACTATGGTCTGCTTTACACTGACTGTATACTGCACACACGGCACACTCTACTCTGTTTTACACGGACTGTATACTGCACACACGGCACACTCTGCACAATACACTGCACAACACATGGCTTTGCCATTCTGCTTTACTTTGTATTCTGCTTTATCTGATAAGCATACTGATATTTTCTCCATTACACTCTGCAGTTGTGGGTGTACGCCTACTTTCCCAGGCTTGCCCCAGTGCCGGACGAGGAGACTTCTCTTGTCATCCCATTCTTCCGACGCTTCGACGTGAGGTGTGTGCGGAGACCCCGGGAGACGTTCATCTTCTTCCGTCGCTACTTTGACACCATCACCGCCGCGGAGGTACGTTCAATCTTTAGAGTCTGTTTTAAGCTTTGCTTTGCACTATATCTTCAATAGCAGTAGATAACCAAATTACATTTCATTTTCAGATCACCTGGCAGCCCTGGGCTCCATTGCCAGCCGAGATTTGGGAGCGATTTGCAGGTGCTGTGAAGACCGCCCGGTTTAGGATTCTCTTGGAGGGCCTGGTCTGTCGGGCCTGGTACCTAGGCGAGCACTTCCTGCGCCAGACCCTGGGTCTACCGGAGCAGATAGTTCCAGCCCCGCCCCCTGAGCATATGAGGGATACTGAGAGGTACACTCCCGAGCAGATGGCTGAGTACACAGTCGGCTGGGATGCGATACGTCACAGAGGCATAGGCGACTACACAGAGTTCGTCCGGACCTTCCTTATGCGGCCTTTGAGCAGCGGCCGCCGAGCTGAGAGAGAGAGACTTGCGGCGCCGACAGCCAGGGCAGGAGCATGGGCAGGGACATCGAGGGGGGCTCGGGTCCGTGACGGGAGCAGAGCACGGAGAGGGCGGGGGGCTAGTTGGCCAGCACTGCCCACGACGATGACATGCAGAGGGCAGGGTGGGGCGACTTACCAAATCTCCTTTGCTCCTCCCCCGGCTGATCAGGAGTTAGTCGGTTTCTACGACTTGCCTCCGGTATGTATTACTGCATTTTGTATAGTCGTTTCATTCCATTTCTCTCGATATTCCGCAGAATACTGATTCTTCTAATCACTTTTGCAGGCTTCCTCCAAGTACACCCGGTAGTCACTGGAGTTGAATGCCTCTATGATGGGGATGCTACAGCGGACTTTTGACCTCCTGGCCCTTTACGGTATTCCGGTATGTTTCTCTGACCACGGTCTCGAACCATACATAAACTATTTCACATATTCTGATGCACAACACAATCACTTGATACACAACCCTCACAACATCTGATACACGGTACTCATACACTGCATTCTACACTGATACACTACTCACGGCTTTCATACACTATACTCGCCAACTGTATTCTACACTGATCCACTATTCACAGTATTCACACACTGTACTCATACACTGCATTCTGCACTGATACACTGTTTTGCGTAGCATACTGATGCGTCTGCAATTTATGTTTTTCACCCTCCCTTCTAGATTCCCACTGTAGGAGGTGCTCCAGCTGGACCTTCCGTTCCTGTTTGAGGGAGAGATGGAGAGGGCAGAGTATACCCCCGCACCAAGGCGGGGCGCACTCACGTTGGGAGTAGCTCTCGGGCGCCAGTTCCAGATGACAATGAGTCCGAGGCGGAGGCAGAGGCGAAGGCAGAGTCATCGGAGGAGGAGACCGGAGATGGCTCGGACCTGGGCTTTGATGACGGCGGTGATGATGACGCTCCTGGACCTTCGTCCAGGAAGAGGACGAGGACGGACCCTCAGACCTGAGATCTTTTGACATTGATCCAGATTTTTGCTATTTTTCTTCTTTTCCTTTGTACTTTTTCTTTTGTTGGTAGCTAGAGTACCGTGTACTGCCGTGGGTAGGTTTTTGTTTTCTCCAAAACTTTGTACTTGAAAAGGATTATGAAATGAAACAAACTTTTTATCTGAAAAAGTGTTACATTTGTACATTTCATACATTGCATCGCATTGCATCATGCTACACCTCAATGTAAATGAGATTGATCTCGTGTTTGAAAATCAAACACTTGTATTGTAATACCCAGGTAACGAACCGGCCAGCGGCAAAACAACTCACACAAACCACTGCTCAGTCCGTACATTCGGCTCATACTCTGCTGGCGATTAATTTGCACACGGCCCATCTTGAACAAACAGTTCAACCTGACAAGACGGAGTACGAAAGTAGAATCGGCTGAAGCTGAAACACACCCAGATGCGCCAAATTTTCCCTTTCTTCTTTTGCTTCGCATAAATGTGGAGAATGGCACAGCACTCTGAGCACAGACAATTTGAGAAAAGGGTTTTTAACCGGGTATTGGGCCTACGACTGAATATAGCGAAAACGATTCAGACGAAAAGTACATGACCTAAGCACAACGAGACACGCTCAGAAAAGACTCAAAACAGAAGTTGAGATAAACAAAGCAAAAGACACGACACACAGACGTGTTTACAACAAAGAAAGATCTCAAGTCACGAAGAGCCAATTCCTTCGGGTATTGTTCCCACCCTTTCTGATTTGTGATTCTCACATCACTCGGCCCTCAAGATGGGTTTTTCTCACAAAAACCCTTCACTCACTTTTCTCTCAACTTACACCTCTCTATTCTTTAATCTCTCATTTTTCATCCCTCCCCAGGGTGATTGATGGATGAATAGAAAGTTGTGGGTTCGCGCCCAACACTGTTAGCTCGCGGCTATTTCCTCCAGGGACGCCTAGTTGGTGCCCCAGATGAGGGAATGGAGTATCTTGATCCATCCCGATTCGTGTTTTGCACTTGGCTTGACACCTCGTTGCTTGGAGGATGTTGAGGGCTTTCAGCCCTTTTGTTGTTAATCTCAGTTGTGCCCCCTTCTGGCGAATAAAGTGCCCTTCTGGCAGGTATGTTGATGATGAGGGAGAGACAGAACACCTGACCCGACTGTACCCCTATTTCATCATTTTGACCATTTTTGTTTTGGTTTTCTACTAAAACAGTTTTGACCAAGCTGAGAGTTAGATTAACATACTTGTTCGATTTTTGATTTGAAAATCACGCAAGTCAGGCTATGAGCACTGAAAATTTTCATTGTTGGGTCCAAGAGAATGGTCCGATTTTGGAAAATGAAATAGTTTTCGAGAAAATAGTCAACCTTAGTAAAACTTTTCAAAAACTAGTTTTGCAAACGGTCGATGCTCGACGAGCACAGAACTTACTCTTGAGACGGACAACCTCAGATCGGAGGCAATGGGAAATTGCCCCTTGCTCGAAGGCACACTGGATGGCAACGGAAAGTTGCCCCTGGTTTGGACGGCGACTCATGGCAACGGAAAGTTTCCCCTTGTCTGCATAATGCCGCAGCATGTTGTACTCAGTCCTCATCGGTGATGATCACGACCGAACTCTCGGATACAGAGAAGACGAAGATGGTTAAAACCAACATATGGACATGGTCGCTATGAAAGCGTTGGGGGCTGGACTTCAGGATGAAGTTGCCTACGTATCCCAAACATGGGAATGAAGCCTTATGTAGTTCCGGTTAAGGTACACTCGGGTATTTAACCTTCACCTTTTTTGTTAGGCTCTAACTTTTGCCAAGGCGCCCGTTGCGAGTTTTCAACCTTGCGAGCTTTGTTTTTCTCTTTTTTTCTTTTTTTTTTCTTTTCATCTTTTCTTTCTATTTTTGCATTTTTCTTTTCTTTTCTTTTTGTATTTTTTTCTTGCTCTAACTTTTGCCTGGGTCGCCCTTCCGAGTTTTCGGCCCAGCGAGCCTCTCAAAGGGTAAAGGTGTAACAAGTCCATGCCAAATGGTTTTTAGGGTTTTGAAGCCATCCGCATCCAGGAGAGTGGTTGTTACATTGATTTACTGAAGGATCCATCTTCAGATCTTCGAGCGCATCAGACATTTTTGCCCCTAGTTCGAGGGGTGCTTTCTGTTCTAACTTCGCAAGGTTCTTCTGATGATGTCTGATCTTCTTGATCTGACTTTGGTGCCTCTTGTTCAAGGGTTGCTTCAAATGGGGCCACACAGGCCTCTCTTAGTGGTCGATCTTTGAACACTTCGAATCGTGGTTCAAGGTTTTAAAGCGAGGGCTCGAATCTCGAGGCTGAGAGCGATCCTAAGCCGCACAATCTCAAGAGGGATTCCACACAGGTCTTCACAGGACCGCGCAAAACACATTTTTTGAAAGTTTTTAAGAAAGCGACGAATCGCTCGCGCTGAAGATAGTGTGGAACCAGTCAGGATCAAGCTAGGGTCCTTCTCAGTACTCACGCTGACAAGCATGATCTCATTCATTAAGGGCTTAGCATGCCTCTCTTCCTCTCAATTTGATAAAAAAGTTTTGAAAAACCCGAGGAATTCCTTCCTTTTCGTTTTCATCACCGTAGTGTTCAAAAAGTTTTGAAAAACATAGGTTAATGCAATGATTTTGGGGTGCAGGAGAGCAGGTGGAATGCACTGTCGTTCCATTCAAATCCTCTGGCACAACTGGCTCAAAATAGTAGCAAGCACGGAAACAAGATAGCCGCAGCTGTTTTATTCAGGTTCCTTGGTTGTAACTGGCTCCTCAACAGAGACAGACTCAAAAGGAAAGCAAAAGGATTTTTACAAAACAAAGACGGTGTTCGAGGCAACAACCCCAGAATCACCTGACATCCTATACAATGGGACTGACTCGATACAACAAGACAGACCCTTAAGCAAAAAGACTGACTCAAAACGATGAGACAGATCCAAAACAAAAACAAAGAATTGACTCAAAACCCTAGCCAGTAATTACAAAACTACATTCGCAAATGCTCAAAAATGCGTGCTAGACGCCAGATCCGAAATACACCGAGCACCGCCCACAGGTGGCCTCACTCCTGATCACAAACTTGCAGTATCCTCGAAGTCCAACAGCTCAGTAGTAACAGACTTTGCTGAGGTAGGCGGGAGGATGACCTCATTGTCAATCAAATCTTGCACTTCATGGCGAAGGCAGAAACAACCATCGGTGCTGTGACCGGACTGTTGGTGGTACGCGCAGTATAAGGTAGCATCATGTGAAAGAGGGAGGTTCTTCGGGAGAGGCCGAGGCTCGAGGGGTTTAAGATGCCCCTTTTTAGCCAAAATTAGAAATGCCCTAGACAAAGGCATGTAGAGGGCATGGAAGACTCTGTGCCCTTGTGGTAGGTACTTTGAAGTCTGAGTATCCTTGCTAGACGCACTAGCGAAAGGGTCGGCAGGCACTGCCTTGGTTTTCTGATCTTTCCCAGGTATGGAGTTGGGAATGGCTGGAACTGTTCTGGCGTGACGGGCCCCATCCCGTTTTTTTTCTGCCTGGCTTGAACTACCTTCGGTTGGAGTGGGGAAAGCATCGCCCATAGTCTTGGTCACGACTGTGGATATCTGCTGCTTATTCATCCCCCGACTTTCAAAGCCTCGACTGCCCACAGCAATTGCTCAACGGGATCAACATCAGCTCCCACTTTGTTTTTACCTCTGGCCTCAACTTGATCGAGGGTTTGGGTTGCTATATCAGAGCGAAACCCGGTTGTTGTTGATATGTCATTGCTGTAGCTGGAGGCAACCTCTGGTTGACTGAGCTCGATCACAATCTGTCCCAATAGCGAGGGCTCCTGCGGTACAAAGTTCCCGGCATATGATGCGGTTGTTGGCGAAGCCGACATTCCATAAGCAAGATCTGCCACAGACCTCTGAAGGTCACCAATCATCCCCATTAACTCGAATGTGGTGGGCTCACGGGCCTAATACAACTGGGGTGCCCAGATTGGGTGTGCAATAGGCGACCTGGGCGGATGTGGTACATCGACATTGGTCTCACTCTGCAGGGTGATTCCTTGATCTAACGCGGCTGCCATAACCACAATCTCTTCTGAACTTTGGGTCGTCACCTCTGAACTGAACGGTGACCGACGGATCAGATGTCTTCCTTGCCTCAGCAAAGGAGAATACCGGCTATTCTGTACTGAATCTCTGAACTGAAAGGGAAAAACATGTAGTATTTCAGCCCAACTTCATCAAAACAGACAAAAGTACAACTGAACCACCAATTCCGACGACTGATCACTGTTCCCCAAATTACTGTCCCCAAAATACTGAATCTGATACCCGCGGATATGACTGATTCCCATAAATAATGATACTGATGCCTTTAGGCCTGACACTCAGACTTGCAAACTGGTATGTGCGTTCCTGTAGAGATACACTCTAAAAGCACATAGCAAGTAAGAGAGAGCCAAAACACCGCTATGTTGGGGTAGGGTTTCCCTGTCCTATTTTGTCAGGAGCTAGGGTTTTAATGCGCACGCAGTGGTTTCAAACAACCTATATCGGGTAAGCAACCTGTCCTAGTTTGGAATGGTCACTATGGATTCCGAATATGCACTAGGTCGAATGGTCAAAACTGCTGCCCTGGTAAACCGGGGTTTGTGTTCCCATACTGTCAGAGCCCATAATCGGTCAGCCTTATGGTCATGCCTTGACAAGACAAGCCTCCGGCAAACCGTTCAGGAATGGCAGATGGCAAACATGGTATCCTAGGCGCACCAATGCACATGCAATGCAAAGAAACACATAAGCGAAATCAAAACAGGATATCACGAGTTCGAGTCAAGCTCTCTAAATTCCCCAGCAGAGTCGCCAGAAACTGTAGACGCGCCCCCGAACGCCCCGGGAAAATCCCGTTTTGTTCATATTGGGCTTACTACAGTTCGGACTCAAATTGTCACGGTTCTTAATCTGAACCAAGGAGTCCAAATCCGGCAAATCGTTTTGAGAAAATAGATTTTTGAAAGAAGTGCCAAACATGGACTGCTTTGCCAGATACGGAGTCGCCACCTAAATATTTTTTAATGGGAGAATTTAGGAAACCCTGACTCGTTTTCCTAAGGCCACGTGTCCATCATCACCAAAGTTGCCTCGGCTCGGGAACTTGGGTACGATTGGGGAAGGTCGTTATGAGCACCCCCTCTCGCCCGATCCGAAGATCAGCCTCTACTAACCATGATATCACGTTTTGAAAACATTATGCGTTCTTATTCCGGTTATTAGTCTAGAATTACTATGTTATGCGCACAGCGAACAAGTATAGACTAGACCGTCTAAATTGGAACCAAGCATTGCATATCTTTTTGTTTGAAAAACGTTTTTGGAATTTGCTACTCGCGGGTAGGCTAAAATACGGATTTCAATGAGTTGTTCCAACTCAAACAATCCAACCTTCACCCACAGGCATTCAGGCAGTAATATCACATAAGCATCTAGCCACATGGTAAGCATGCTGTCATGTTAACATTCACACTCATGCGAGATGCTAAAGCATAATACTTACATCGTACTCCGTGCCAAAACAGTAAACTAGTTAGCAAACATGCGTGATCCTAGTTCATGTTAACGTGGCTAATGCAACGAATACAAAATGCAATTAGGATAGGCTCGACTGATCCTAGGATGGCATGTGAAATGCAACCATTTGATGTACGTATTCAAGTTAGATTTGAAATACTTATGCAATTAGCATGATGCGCCGAGCCCGGTACATGCAATACTGATGAATGATGCACGCATGCATAGCATAAGGTATGCTAAATTAAGCATGCCCTAATACTAACCATCAAAGCAGGTAAATAAAAAGGAGAAAGAAGTGGGGGTTGGAAGACATGCACACACGCACCCACACTTATTACAAATTCGCCCTCGCTCGGAGGGACCAAAAGAATAATACAATTAATTAACTATTCGAGCTAATTAAATATTACAGACAAATTAAACTAGTTAAGCAAATTAACTAATCTAAGAAAATAGTAAAAGCAGCCTCGGAAAAGAGGTCCAATGCACACGCGCTCGGTTCCGCTCAGAAGTCCATTGGCATGCACAAGATGCCTCTGTTTTGCCTACTATGCTCATCTGAAGACTGCCAAAGTCCCAGGGTTGCTTCTTTGAGTGCTGTGGGACACCACCGGCCAAGGGAAATGATCACCGGCCACTGATTAAGCTATCGGCCACTGATGGATGGCCGGTCGGCACTGCAGATGGCCGGCCGGCCAAATCTTCCTGCAGAATCTGTTTTTGACAGCAGCAGAGGGCAAAACTTGGCATGGCAATGCATTTCAAGCAAATGTGTGCACCACCACATCCCTTATCATGCTTATGGCTCAAAGGGGCATGGTTTTCGATTCTCGGACCACCAACAGCGCATTTCAATGCGTGATGGCCCAAGTAACCGAGTAATGCATTTTGATTTTAAATGAAATGCAATGCAAACAAACACAAAGAGACCCAACCTCTATCATACTCAATTTGAGAGGCAAGGTAATGCGTGCAAAATGCAATGCAACCTAGACATGTGGGCTAAGGATGCAACATGTCAATGCAAGCAAACGTACATGGCATATGACAACCTAGGCAAGCAAGCATGCAAGGCATGAGACAATGCAAACTAACAAGCATGCTAGATGTGATGTGGATGTTAAGGCATGCAAGCAAGCATATGACTTCATGCAATCATGCAACTTCAATTATGTAATAACACACAAATATGCAACAACATACAAGGTGAGCATGCAACAACATGCAAAGGAGGGACTTACACTATTTGGACAGCTCTATACTAAGCCCAAAACAGTGGCCAAATGCCAAGAAAATGAAGGCTAATTGACACACAAACATGCATGCAAACAATGTCCAACACTTAGGCACAAAGAGCAACTTCTAAGCAGACTTAAAAGAGGCTAAACATGGATATATGGCATGCATTGTAAGCTCTGAAATAACATGGTAAGTGGTTCCAAACCAACCAATCAAAAGAAGCAAGGCATGCAATAATGGTCCAAGTACTTAAAGCTCACAAGCTAAAAAATACAAGGGGGCTATGCAAAGCATGTCAAGCATGGCTAAGACAACCAAAACCAGATCTTAAGCATGGAAAAACAAGCACAAAAACTTCACAAAGCCAAACCAAAAACATGCTAGAACAAGGGTCAAAAACCTAAAGCATGTTAAGGCCAAAGCATGGCATTACAAGACATGTATGCTAAACAAGCAAGGTGTGTCTAAACCAACATACAACAATGCTATATTATGACATAATAAGCATAAAAATCAGTCAAGGCATGGCCAACACACACTTAAACTAGATGCTCCCTCAAGAGGCAAAAATGACCCTTTTCAAGGACAACAAGGAGAGGGGGTGGCCCTCTCCCTCTTGGGACCTCAAGGCACCATTCTCACCACTGAAATCCCTCAAGATTTCAGTGGGGAGGATGCCCAAACACTATGGTCCTGGAGCTCACCAAAATGGCACAAAAATGAGGCCTAACAAGGCTTAAGAGGGGTCAAACAACCCCAAAGCTCAAAACACTCTAAAACAACTATTTAGAGTAGGCAAAAACAAGAATTTTATTAGTTATATACAATGTATAAAAATAGTTGCAAGCTGGTCAAAAAAGCTATGTAAAAATGGGGTAAAAAGAGCAAGTTTCTTACCCTTGAAGACTTTCTTCACAAATGATGATCCAACAGCTTCTTTGCACTCAAAATCACTCAAGAACACCAAGAACAGGCCTCTGGTACCACAGCAACCAAAAGAAGGTGTGATGGTGGGTGTTTGTGCACAAAAGTAAGACAAAACACACACTAATACACAAGAGAGAGATATAGAGATGGAGGATATGCAAACCCTAACCCTAAAACTCAGAGCCCTCTGGAAATGTTGTCTAACCTAGAGGACGGAGGAAAGGCTCCCTCTTATAGACAATTCAATCTTGTAAAGCTTCCAAGGCAAGCTCACAAGGTTGAAATCCCTCCATACACGTGTATGGAGTGGAGCAGAGTGCATGCCAGCTATCACAGCTGGCATAAAAAAAATCTGCAAAAGTAGATGAACAGTGGTCGGCCAGCCAAAAATGCAATTTGACCAAAATAGATGGCCGGTCGACCATCTATATTGCCGGTCAGCCAAACATTTGGCCGATGGCAACAAAACACAGCCAGTGGCCTCAAGCCATGGCCGGTGGAGTATGGGGATGCCTCACAAGGCACTCCCTGCCTCTCCAAGGCAAAACACAAGTGTTTGGTGCAAAACCAAACACCGAATAGTCGAGTCGAGAGATCCTGAGGTAAGGCGCGCTGCCGAGACCTCCGGGAACTCCAGACAAACACAAACATGGATGATCACCGAGTGTTTCAACGGTGACGTCCAAGTCATGAGGACGATCAAAAATGGGGTGTCTACAGTATGCAAAGCATAGCAAACATGGCTAAGACAACCAACATCAGACCTTGAGCATACCAAAACATACACAAAAGCTTCACAAAGCTAAGCCAAAATCATGCTAGAAAGTCATGGTACCTCATGATGCATGTTAAGGCCAAAACATGGCATTATAAGACAAGTATGCAAGGCATGCAAGGTGTGTCTAAACCAAGTAAGAACAGTGCTATAGCATGGAAAAATAACACTAAATATCAGTTAAGGCATGGCCAACATACACTTAAACAAGGTGCTCACACATGAGACTTAAAAGGCACATATTGAAGACAACAAGGAGAGGGGATGGCCCTCTCCTTCTTGGGACCTTAAACCACCATCCCCACCACTGAAATCCCTCAAGATTTCAGTGGTGAGGAGGCCCAAACAAGGTGGTCCCGGAGCTCACCAAAATAGCACAAAAAATAGGGCCAAACAAGGCCCAAGAGGGGTCAAACAACCCCAAAGCTCAAAGCAACCTTAAACAACTATTTTAAGCAAGTAAAAACAAGACTTTTATATGTTATACACTAAGCTTAAAACAAAAAGCAAAGATGGGTAAAAGCCTATGCAAAAATGGGCAATAAAGGGTGAAGTTCTTACCCTTGTTGACCCCTTTCAAGAACAGCACTCCAGCTGCTTCCTTAGCTCCAAACCAGCTTAAGAACTTCAAGAACAACTCCCTAGCACCTCAGTAGCCAAGGTAAGATGTAACACTAGGTGTTTATGCACAAAAGTAAGACACAAACACACTTAGAGCAAAAGAGAGGGAGAAATAGAGATAGAATACACACACTATGTAAACCCTAATCTCAGTGCTCTCTCTGGAATTTTTTGTAACCCTAGAGGAGGGGGAAGAGGCCTCCTCTTTATAGAAGATCACTCTTGCAAAGCTTACAAAACAAGCTAAGCAAGAGTGAAATCCCTCCATACACGTGTATGGAGGGGGGCAAAGGTGTATGCCAGCTAGCACAGCTGGCATAAAAATATCTGCAAAAGTAGATGCACAGTGATCGGCCATCCAAAAATGCCAAATTGGCCAAATACATGGTCGACCGACCACCAAGAGTGCCGACCGGCCAAACATATGGCCGATGGCAATAAAACACTGGCCGGTGGCCTCAAGCCATGGCCGGTGAGGTGTGGGGATGGCCAACAAGCCATTCCCTGTCCCTCAAAAGCAAAACACAAGTGTTTGGTGCAAAACCAAACACAAAACAGTCGAGTCGAGAGATCCTGAGGCAAGGCGCGTGGGCGAGACCTCCGGGAACTCAAGACGAACACAAATATGGATGATCACCGAGTGTTCAAACGGTGACGTCCAAGTCTTGAGGACGGTCAAAAATGGGGTGTCTACAGTTGCCACTCTTTGACAGAACTCGAAAGTCATAAGAATGATGGGAGTGAATGTCGAAGCCTAGAGACGACCCATTTTTGACAAGGCCAAAGACTTAGACAAAGCATGCAAGACAATAAAGATATGCGCCCGAAGGCAGGGGCAAAATGCAACTGATAATGCAAGAAGCTGAGCATAACTTATGATCATGCAAAGAAAGCTGTAATGAAGCATAACATGCGACAGTTTTAAGCAATCAAACACAAATCCAACTACATTACAATGCGGAAAGGATGTAAGAGAATTATGTAATTCTCGATACGTCTCACTCGGAGAATACAATACCTGCCCGGTTCGTCTGGTTGCACCAGCCTCAAGTGAACCGTACATACAATATCATGCCTGAAAGAGAAAGAAAACTCAACAGGTGCAATATTGTTAGCAACATGCATGACAATGCAAAATGAATGCAAATGCTAATGCCATATATACAAAACTATGTATAAACAATGCAAATGATATGCAATGTATTCGAAACAATGCAAATGATATGCAATGCATTTGAAACATGATCAAATCATAAGCAGTTCAAAACCACACAAATGTCATAGAGATGATAGAGATGCAAAGTCCGTCTACCATAGAAAAGGTGCCGCAACCCTCAAACCACAATATCAGCAGTGGAATAGGCGCATACACATGCAGAACTATGAGTGATGTAGACGGAACACAAGAACAAATAATTGGGCGGAATGACATAAGTGGGGAAATGACCCGCTGAGGAAAGACCAATGATCCTAAATGCTAGATGCAACAAATTACACTACAATGTAATATACACAATGGATATGGCGCGCGGGCCAAACCAAATCTTGCCTAGGAAAGGCATGCACACATACAAACCGCATCTAACACAGAAACGGTGCCGCAACCCTCAAACCACAATACCAGCAGTGGAATAGGTGCGTACACATGCAGAACTATGCTTCAACGCGAAAAGTATGGGCACATACCAGACCAAGCTCAACATGGAAAGGCTCAAGCTATAGATGGATGTGATGCAGTGGATGCATGCAAGCTACAATGCAATATACACAATATGCAATGGATGGGTAGGATACAATGGATAAGGCACGCAGGCCAAAAAATTTATTGCCTAGGAAAGGCATGGACACAAACAAGCCACGTTTAACATAGAAACGGTGCCGTCACCCTCAAACCACAATACCAGCAGTGGAATAGGTGCGTACACATAATATCATAACTGTGTTTCAACATGAAAAGTATGGGCACATACCAGACCAAGCTCAACATGGGAAGGCGCAAGCCATAGATGGAAGTGATGCAATGAATGCATGCAAGCTACAATGCAATATATACAACATGCAATGGATGGACGTAAATGCAATATTTACAGTAAGATGCATGACATATGCACTATATACACGGGAATGCATGACATATGCATTATTTATAAAGAATGCACGACATATGCACTAATTACAATGTATGCATGACATATGCACTATTTACGATGCAATGCATGACATATGCACTATATACAATGTATGCATGACATATGCACTATATATAAGGAATGCATGACATATGCACTATTTGTTGTTTTTTTGTTTTTTCTTTTTGAAATGCATGATAATGCATGATTTTTTTGTTGTTTTCATTTAAAAATGCATGATAATGCATGATTGTGTTTTATTATTTTTTGAAAATGCATGAAAATGCAGATGAGGGGAAATGCATGACAAATGCATGTTTTTTTTTTTTTTCGAAATGCATGAAAAGTGCATGATGATGCGAATGCGTGACAACGTACGTCTTTTGATATGCATGATAATGCACATGATCTTGAATGCGCGACCACGCGTGTCGCTTGAAATGCACGATAATGCATGTGAACTCGAATGCGCGACAACGCGCGTCGCTTGAGATGCATGACAATGCAACTTACCAAAAGTCGTTCGGGCACGACAAACACCGAAGGACTTGCACCTTCAGAGGATTTAAGGTCTCCTAGACCGAATGCTGGGAAAAATGCATGACGATGCAAATTGTGCACGTTACAATGCGTGTAGACATGCTTAACGATGCAAGGGATGACGTGTGCTTCAGCGCATGCAGACATGCATAACAACAAAGGTTTTGCACCTTCAAAGGATTTAAGGTCTCCTAGACCGGGCGTATTTAAGGTCTCGCCAGACCGTGGCGAGTGCATACAATGCAAGCATAATGACGTATAACTCAACGCGCGTTCACGTCAAAGCGTTGTAAAACAACGCATGTAGGGCAACTTTCGAATCTTGAAAGAGACAAAAGGATACAAAAAGGATACACCGCACCCGTATTCAAGTGCTATGCGCAGAAGACACGGTCTGAGGTCAAAACGGAGACCGGTTGAGCTTCGGAAATGCACTTTCTTGCACTGTCTTAAGCAATAAAGGCCCCAAACCACACATCCGACCCAAACAAGGGTGTAGGAGGCTCACCGGCCACTAGAGGAGGTCACCGGCCATCCACCGGCCATCAAAACAGATCACCGGCCATCTATTTGGCCGACTGGCCAACAGTGTGGCCGACCAGCCAAATATGCCTAAATCGGGGCAGTTTGGTCTTTCAACCACGGGTCTTTTAAAATAGGGGTTTAAACCCTATTCTCTTCACTTGTTGTTGCTCGAAATCTCCTCCCCCACCACTCTAGGCTATTTTTCTTCCTTCATTTCCCCGTTTTCCTCGGTTTTAGCGCCCATTTCGACGTTCGATTCGCGAATACCTTCGCGTTTCAAACATTTTGAACCGAACGAATCTTCATTTCGGTGTCTCTTTTTTGATTTCCACCACTCGGGGCTTGTTTCCCTCGAGTTCATCTCGATCTCTGTACCTTTTCCACATTTCGGCTTTTCCGGCCATTTTCCGCCCTCTCGGGGTTGACTTTTTGGTTGACCTTTCGTATTCTAACCCGGTTTCCACATTCTCAGTCATTTTCACACTCTCTTCGTGATGGCAGACGATATCCCAAGCGGTGGGGCTGCCCCAGAGGTAGATATCGACCCAGAGGCCGAGCTCTTGCCTCTTAGTGTCCGTCCGTTCGATCCGGCGACCTATAGGCCGGCGATTTACGAGCTGCCTCCTGATGGTCTTCGCCAGTTCAGGAGTTTCGACAGGAGGGTGCTATCAGACCTGCTTTTGCGCGAGCCAGAGACACGCTTTTCATACGGTACTTCCAAGGTATATTCTTTCCCGTTTCATTTTCTGCAAAGTAGAATCCCTAACTGCCATAGTCGGTTCTGCCTTTAACTGTTCGATCTGGATACACCGATATACTATATGCTGTAGTTGACTGTGAACACACTTGCACTGATATCTGTTTGAATTGGAACACGCGCACACATACTATATTTGCCCTGAACCACTCAAACACACTGACTGACACATCATACACTATAGTTCACTGTGAGCACACCGGCACCCAATGTCTGTTTGAATCTGAACACGTGCACACACGCTATATCTGTCTTGAACCACTCAAACACACTGACACATCATATGTTGTAGTTCACTACGAGCACACCGGCACCCGATGTCTACTTGAATTTGAACACGTGCACACACGCTGTATTGTTACCAATTCTGAATGCTCTTCAAAATTGTATTTTGAATATTGCTTCGCAACTGCTGTTTTTTAATACAGGGGGATTCCCATACCTGCCGGGGGTATGGGAATGTCACCGCCAGAGGATGGTATATGGAGCTTCCAGACGCAGTCCGTCATATCGTAGACCAGGCTGGCTTCGGCGCCTTCTGTAAGGGACTTTCCCGCCTTACCGCGAGCAGGCCTCTCCTTGCCGCTCTGGTGGAGAGGTGGTGGGACACCACCGACTCCTTCTACTTCTCTGCTACGGGAGACATGACGATGACTCCCTATGACTTCTCAATGCTCACCGACATCGGGGTAGGGGGTGATCCGATCCCCTTTGACACAAACATGGATGAGCGGGAGGCCGCTCAAATATATTTGCTTGGCAAGCTGCCGCCTCTCGCTCGGGCAGGGTTCGTCAGATACTCGTGGTTCGAGGACCACTTTCAGATTTAGCCAGCTCTAGCTGAGGAGGCACCGATGACTCAGGAGGAGGTGGAGCAGTACGCACGTGGCTTCCTCATGTTCCTGCTAGGGACGACCATCTTTGCCGACCGGGCGAACACCGTGCCCCTCTGTTTACTGAGCGCACTCGTGGACGTCACATGGATCATGCGCTATGACTGGGGTGGAGTAGCCTTGGCCACCCTCTATGGATACATGAGCTCATCCTCCCGGTGCAGCGAGCAGTTGCTTGGGGGCTACTGGCGAGCTTGGGAGGTACATTTTCTTTTCTGCTTTACATTCTCTGTATTCTGTACACTGCACACACTGCGGTCTACTTCATGCTGACTGTATATTGCACACACAGCACACATATAATCTGCTTTACACTGACTGTACACTACACACACTGTACACTCTGCACAATACACTACACAACACACGGTTCTGCCATTTCTGCTTTATTCTGCATTCTGCTTTATCTGATAAGCATACTGGTATTTACTCTGCAGTTGTGGGTCTACGCCTACTTCCCAAGGCTTGCGCCAGTGCCCGACGTGGAGACTTCCCTCGGCGTTCCATTCTCTTGACGCTTCGATGTGAGGTGTGTGCGGAGACCCCGGGAGACGTTCATATTCTTCCACCGCTACTTCGACACCATTACCCCGCAGAGGTATGTTCAACTTTAGTGTTTATTTCAAGCTTTGCTTTGCACTGTATTCTCAATAACAGTAGATAACTGACTGCATGTCATTTTCATATCACCTGACAGCCTTGGGCTCCATTGCTAGCTGCGGTTCGGGAGTGATTTGCAGGCGCTGAGGAGACCGCACATTTCAGGATCTTGTTGGAGGGCCTGGTCTGTCGGGCTTGGTACCTAGGTGAGCGCTTCCTGCGCCAGACCTTAGGCTTACCGGAGCAGATAGTTCCGGGTCCGCCTCCTACCCACATGAGGGAGACAGAGAGGTTCACTCCTGAGCAGATGGCTGATTATACGATCGGCTGGGAGGCGGATGGTTTCAGGGGCGAGGGCGACTACGCAGAGTACGTCTAGATCTACATCATGCGGCCTTTGAGCAGCGGCCGTCGAGTTGAGAGAGAGAGGCCAGTGGCGTCAGTGGCTAGGATAGGAGTAGGAGCAGGGACATCAAGGACGGCTCGAGTCCGTGGCAGGAGTGGGGCTCGGAGAGGACGGGGGACTAGTTGGCCAGCACTGCCCACGACGATGACATGCCGAGGGCAGGGTGGGGAGACTTACCAGATCCCCATCGCTCCCCCTCCGCCTGATCACGAGTTAGTCGGATTCTACGACTTACCCCCGGTATGTACTATTGCATTTTGCATCTTGCACAGTCATTTCATTTCATTTGATATTCTGAAGAATACTGATGCTTCTAACACTTTTGCAGGCTTCCTCCGAGTATACCCGCCAGTCCCTGGAGCTGACCGCCTCCGTGATGGGCATGTTCCAGTGGAGCCTCGACCTGCTAGCTATCTACGGCATTCCGGTATGTTCTTCTGACCACAGTCTCAAACCGTACATAAACTGCTTCACATAATCTGCTGCATCGCACTGTTAATCACAGCACTCGGTACACGGCCCTCACAACATTTGATACACTGTAGCCCACAGACTATTCACAACATTACTCACGGCATTCGTACACTGCACTCAGTCACTGCATTCTGTACTGACACATTGTTCACAGCATTCATACATTGTACTCATTCACTACATTCTGTACTGATACACTGCTCATAGTATTCACATATTGTACTCATACACTGTATTCGGCATTCATACTCTGCTTTGTGTAGTATACTGATGTGTTTGCCATTTACGCTTTTCAGCCTCCATTCCAGATTCTTACTGCAGGAGGTGCTCCAGCTGGGCCTTCTGTTCCTGCTCGAGGGCGAGATGGCAGAGTATACCCCCGTACCAAAGTGGGGCGCACTCATGTCGAGAGTAGCTCTCGGGCACCGATCCCAAATGATGATGATGAGTCCGAGGCAGAGGCAGAGGCAGAGTCATCTGAGGAGGAGACGGGAGACGACTCAGGCTCAGGCTCCGATGACGGTACTGATGACGATGCTCCTGGACCTTCGTCCAGGAAGAGGATGAGGACAGACCCTCAGGCCTGAGACCAGTTGACATTGATCCAGACTTTTGCTGCTTTTCTCCTTTTTGTTTTCCTTTACTTTTTGCTAGTAGCTTGAGTACCTTGTACTGTCGCAGGCAGGTTTTTGTTTTCTCCAAAACTTTGTACTTGAAAAGATGATGAAATGAATCAATCTTTTTATCTGAAAAAAGTGTTACATTGATACATTTCGTACATTGCATCGCATTGCATCATATTATGCCTCATTGTAAATGAGATTGATCTCCTTTCTGAAAATCAAACACTTGTATTGTAATAACCAGATAATGAACTGGCCAACAGCAAAACAACTCAAACAACCCACTGCTTATTCTGAACACACAGCCCATAACACAATACTCTATTTATTTGCACACAGCCTATTCTGAACAAATAGTCTGATCTGAAAAGACGGAATACAAGGTGGAATCTGCTGAATCTGAAACACAATTGGATGCGATCCGGAACCCATATGTGCACTGTTTCCAAGTGACCCGGGTTGAACCCCTGCGGTTTTACAAAAGAACTAAAATTGTTTTGCACAAATGTGAAGAATGGCACAGCACTCTGAGCACAAAACGATTAATTAATTTTTTTTAAAAATTGAAAAAGGGTTTTTCAAACCGAGGTATTGAGCCTACGACTGAACACAGTGAAAAAGACTTAACAGCGAAAAACAAAAGGTAAACAACCCTAAACACAACGAGACATGCTCGGAATAGACTCAAAACAGAAACTAAAGACACGACACACAAACGTGTTACCGACACGACAGGCCTCTTAGATCACGAGGAGCCAGTTTCTTCGGGTATTATTTCCCACCCTTTCTGATTTGTGATTCTCACATCACTCGGCCCTCGGGCTCGTTTTTTTCTCTCGAAACCCTTTTGCTCACTTTCTCTCTCAACTTACATCTCTCTATTCTTCAATCTCTCATTTTATATCCCTCTCCTGGATGGTTGATGGATAGATTGAAGGTCGTGGGTTCATGCCCAACACTATTAGCTCGCAGCTATTTCCTTCGGTGACGTTTAGTCGATGTTCCGGATGAGGGAGTGGAGTATCTTGATCCATTCAATTCGTGCTTCGCACTTGGTTTGATACCTCGTTGCTTGGAGGATGTTGAGAGCTTTCAGCCCTTTGTTGTTAACCTCAGTTGTGCCTTCGTTGGCAGGTAGAGTTCCCTTCTGGCAAGTATGTTGATGACGGGGGAAAGACAGAACACCTGACTCAACTATGCCCCTATTTCATCACTTTGACCATTTTTTTTTTTTTGTTTTGGTTTTCTACTAAAACAAATTTTGACCAACATGGGAGTTAGATTAACATACTTGTTCGATTTTTGATTTGAAAATCATGCAGGTCAGGCTATGAGCACTAAAAAGTTTCCTTTTTGGGTCCAAGAAATGATCCAGTTTTGGAAAATGAAATAATTTTTGAGAAAATAGTCAACCTCAGTAAAAATTCTCAAAAACTATTTTTGCAAACGGTCAGTGCTGAATGAGCGCAGAACTTACTCTCGTGATGCACAACCTCAGATCAGAGGCAATGGAAAATCACCCCTTGTCTGGATGGCACTGCACAGCAACGGAAAGTTGCCCCTGGTTTGAATGGCGACTCATGGCAACGGAAAGTTGCCCCTTGTCTGGATAGCGTCGCAGCATTTTGTAAACAGTCCTCATTAGTGATGATCACGACCGAACTCTCGGATACGGAGAAGACGAAGATGGTCAAAACCAATAAATGGACACAGTCGCTTTGAAAGCGTTGGGGGCTGGACTTCAGGATGAAGTTGCCTACGTATCCCAAACTTGGGAATCAAGCCTCATGTAGTTTCGGTTATGGTACACTCATGTATTGACCCTCACTTTTTTACGCTCTAATTTTTGCCAAGGCCGCCCTTCTGGGTTTTCAACCTTGCGAGCTTTGTTTTTCTTTTCTTTTCTTTTCAATTCTCTTTTTGTATACTTTCATTCCTTTTTCTTTTTTGTATTTTTCTTTTTTTCTCTTTTTTCTATTCTTTTTTTTTTCATCTTTTGTATTTTCTTTTTTTTGTATTTTTTTCTTTTTCTGTATTTTTCTCTTGCTCTAACTTTTGCTTGGGTCGCTCTTTCGGGTTTTCGCTCCAGCGAGCCTCTCAAAGGGTAAAAGTGTAACAAGTCCATGCCAAATGGTTTTAGGGTTTTGAAGCCATCCGTATCCAGGAGACTGGCTATTGTGTTGATTTACAGAAGGATCCATCTTCGGCTCTTCGAGCATATCGGACATTTTTGCCCCTAGTTCAAGGGGCGCTTCTGATTTTAGCTCTGCAAGCTTCTTCTGATGAGGTCTGATTTCTTTGATCTGACTTTGGTGCCTCTTGTTCGAGGGCTACTTCAAATCTGGCCATACAGGCCTTATATCGCGGTTGATCGTTGAACTGTCTGAACCCAAGGTCCAAGGTTTGAAAGCAAGGGCTCAAGTCTCGAGGCTGAGAGTGATCCTAAGCTGCACAATCTCAAGAGCGATTCCACACAGGTCTTCGCAGGACCGCGCAAAACATTTTGTTTTTGAAAGTTTTTAAGAAAGCGACGAATCGCTCGCGCTGAAGATAGTGTGGAACCAATCTGGATCAAGCCAGGGTCCGTCTCAGTACTCATGCTAACAAGTATGATTTCATTCATTAAAGGCTTAGCACGCTTCTCTTTCTCTCAATTGGTCAAAGTTTTGCAAATCCCGAGAAATTCCTTCCTCTTCGTTTTCATCACCGCAGTGTACAAAAGGTTTTGAAAAACTTAGGTTAATACAATGAGTTTGGGGTACAGAAGAGTAAGTGAGATGCTCCGCCGTTTCATTCAAATCCTCTTGCACAACTAGCTCAAGGTAGCAATAAGCACGGAAACATGATAGCCGCAGCTGTTCATTCAGATTTCCTGGTTGTAACTGGCTCCACGGCAGAGACAAACTCAAAAGGAAAGCAAAAAGATAATTACAAAACAAAATGGTGTTCGAGGCAACAACCCTGGTATCACCTGACATTCTATATAATGGGACTGACTCGCTACAACAAGACAGACCCTTAAGCAAAAAGACTGACTCAAGACAAAGTGGCAAACTAAAAACAAAACCAAAGAACTGACTCAACACCCAAGCTAGAAATTACAAAACTGCATCCGCAAATGCTCAAAACAGTGCGTGCCAAATGCCACATCTGAAATACACCGAGCACCGCCCACAGGTGGTCCAACCCCTGATCACATACTTGCAGTATCCTCAAAGTCCAACAGCTCAGTAGTGACAGACTTTGCTAAGGTAGGTGGGAGGATGACCTTATTGTCGATCAAATCTTGCACTTCATGGCGAAGACGGAAGCAGTTGTCGGTGGGGTGGCCGGTTTACTGATGGTATGCGCAGTACTGAGTAGCATCGTGGCCTGCTGGAAGATGACTAGGGAGAGGCCTAGGCTCAAGGGGTTTGAGATGACCTTTTTCCGCCAGGATTTGAAGGGCCTTAGACAAAGGCATGTAGAGAGCGTGAAAGAGTCTGCGCCCTCGGGGCAGATATTTTGAAGTCTGTTGATTCTTGCTAGACGTACTAGCGAAAGGGTCGGCAGGCACTGCCTGGGCTTTCTGATCTCTTCCAGGTGCAGGGTTATGAGTGGAAGGAACTGTTCTGGCATGACGGGGCCTATCCCGATTTTTCGCCTGGCAGGAACTCTCCTCGGTTGGAGTGGGAAAAGCATCATCCATATCTTGGCCACAACTGCAAATACTTGCTGCTTATTCATCCTCCCAGCTTTCAAAGCCTCGACTGCCCACAACAGTTGTTCAACAAGATTAGCATCTATTCCCACTTTGTTCTTACCTCTAGCCTTAGCCTGATCGAGGGTTTGGGTTGCTATGTCAGAGCGAAACCCGGTTGTTGTTGATGCATCATTGCTATAGCTTGAGGCAACCTTAGGTTGGCTAAGCTCGATAACAATCCGCCCCAGTAGCGGGGGCTCCTGTGGTACAAAATTTTCGGCATACGAGGTGGTTGGTGGCGAAGCCGACATTTCGTAGGCGAGATCGGCCACAGACCTCTGGAGATCTCCGATCATTCCCATCAACTCAAATGTGGTGGGCTCACGAGCTTGATACAACTGGGGTGCCCAGATCGGGTGCGCAACAGGCGACCTGGGCAGATGTGGTACTTCAACACTGGTCTCACTTTGTAGGGTGATTCCTTGATCTAATGCGGCTACCATAACCATAATTTCCTCTGAGCTTCGGGTTGTCATAAGTCCACTGAATCGAGCAGAGATGATGCAATCGGTGAT
Organism: Camellia japonica; assembly: GCA_030407325.1. Classification (NCBI taxonomy): domain Eukaryota; kingdom Viridiplantae; phylum Streptophyta; class Magnoliopsida; order Ericales; family Theaceae; genus Camellia; species Camellia japonica. The sequence goes on along the minus strand of JAPPVO010000013.1, from coordinate 115,404,309 downwards.
CGACGAATCCGATATCTGCCTTGCCTCAGCGAGGGAGAACACTGGCTATTCTGTATCAACTCTTTGAACTGAAAAAGCAAACAAGCAGCATTTCAATCCCAAACGGAACAAACATAGACGTAGCTGAATAACTGTACTCTACTACTGATCACTGCTCCCCAAAATCACTGCCCCAGAACACTGAGTCTGATACTCGCAGATATAACTGATTCCTCAAAACACTGATATTGATGCCCTCAGGGCTGACACTCGGACTTGCAAACTGATATGCGCATTCCCTGTAGAGATGCACTCTAAAAGCACATAGCAAGTAAAAGAGAGCAAAAACACCCCTATGTTGGGGTAGGGTTTCCCTGTCCTATTTTGTCAGGAGCTAGGGTTTCACTACGCACACAGCGGTTTCAAACAACCTAACATCGGGTAAGCAACCTATCCTAGGTTGGAATGGTCACCATGGATTCTGAATATGCACTAGGTCGAATGGTCGAAAGGGTGCCCCGGTAACAACCGGGCTTTGTGTTCCCATCGTGGCAGAGCCCATAACCAGTCAGCCTTATGGCATGCTTTGACAAAGCAAGCCTCCGGCAAACCGTTCAGGAATAGCAGATGGCAAACACGGTGTCCTAGGCGCACCAATGCACATGCAATGCAAAGAAACACATAAGTGTAGTCAAAACAAGATATCATGAGTTCGAGTCAAGCTCTCTAAACTCCCCAGCAGAGTTGCCAAAAACTGTGGACGCGCCCCGTGGGGCCTATGCTACAACAGTTCGGACTCGAATTGTCACGGTTCTTAATCTGAACCAAAGAGTCCAAATCCGGCAAATCGTTTTGAGAAAATAGATTTTTAGAAAAGAAGTGCCAAACATGGACTGCTTTGCCAGATACAGAGTCGCCACCTAAATATTTTATTTTGGGGGAATTTAGGAAACCCTGACTCGTTTTCCTAAGGCCACGTGTCCATCATCACCAAAGTTGCCTCGGCTCGGGAACTTGGGTACGATTGGGGAAGGTCTGCTATGAGCACCCCCGCTCACCTGATCAAAAATCGGCCTCTACTAACCATGATATCTAGTTTTTGAAAACACATGCATTCTTATTCCGGTTAATTAGCCTAGAATTGCTATGTGATGCACGCAGTAAAACAAGTATAGACTAGATCGCCTAATTTGGAACAAAGCATTGCATCAAAACACGGATTTCAATGAGTTGTTCCAACTCAAACAATCCAACCTTCACCCACAGGCATTCAGGCAGTAATATCACACAAGCATATAGCCACATGGTAAGCATGCTATCATGTTAACATTCACACTCATGCGAGATACTAAAGCAAAAAAAAAGCTTACCGAGTACTCTCAGCCAAAACAAAGAACTCGTTAGCAATCAATGCATGATCCAAGTCCATGTTAAGTGCCTAATGCATCGTATACAAAATGTCACTAGAATAGGCTCAGCTAATCCTAGGATGACATGTGAGATGCGACAGATAACATGTATTCAAGTTTGATTTAAAATACTATGCAGTTAGCATGATGCGCCGAGCCCGGTGCATGCAAGACTGATGAATGATGCATGCATGCATAGCATAAGGTATGCTAAATTAAACGTGCCCTAATACTAACCATCGAAGTAGGTAAGTAAAAGGGAGAAAGAAGTGGGGGCTGGAAGACATGCACACACGCACCCACACTTATTACAAATTCGCCCTCACTCAGAGGGACCAAAAGAATATACAAATTAATTAACCTACAAGCTAATTAAATATTACAGACCGCTTAACTAGTTAAGCAAATTAACTAAGCTAAGAAAGCAGTAAAAGGCCTCGGGAAGAGGGTCCAATGCATGCGTGCTCGGGTTTGTTCAGAAATCCATCGCCATGCACAAGTTGTCTCTGTTTACCCTGCTCTGCTCCTCTGAAAATGGCACAATTCCCAAGGAACACTCACTGGACAGTGTGGGATGCCACCGGCCAAGGGGAAACACCACCGGCCATGGGAAATGGCCATCGACCATCTGTGGACCTATCAGCCACCAATTGTTGGTCGGACGGCACTTGGTGTAGTCGACCGGCCAAAACTTCCTGCAGAATCCTGTTTTGATAGTAGCAGAGGGAAAAACATGGCATGGCAATACATTTCAAGCAAATGTGTGCACCAACACATCCCTTATCATGTTTATGACTCAAAGGGGTATGGTCCTTGGTTCTCGGACCACCAATCGCGCATTTCAATGCGTGATGGTCCAAGAAGTCAAGTTGTGCATTTTCATGTCAAATGAAACATAAAGGCCCAACCTCTACCACTTGATTTCAATAGGCAAGCCACGCATGCTCAATGCAATGCAACCTAGGCATGGAAACTAAGTATGCAACATGAGCAGGTGGCAAGCATGCAAAGCATATAACAAGTATGCAAGCTAATTGAGCATGCAAGATGCAATGCCGACATGCAAACGTGCAAATCATATGGCATGTTAAGCAACCAAAACAAAGGTGAGAATGCATGCCAAATGCACTATGATTCAAGCATGCAACACATTCAATAGGCCAAGTACGCAACAACCCATAAGATGAGCATGCAACAACATGCGAAGGGGGGACTTAAACTAGTTTGGGTAGCTCTCAACTAGTCCCAAAACAGTGGCCAATAGCTAAGGAAATGGGGCCAAATGCACATACAAGCATACATGTAAACATGGTCCATCACTTAGGCAACAAAGAGCAACTTTTAAGCACACTTAAAAGAGGATAAACATGGATGTGTGGCATGCATTATAAGCTCTGAAATCATGTTATAAAATGATGCCAAATCAAATCTAAACAAGGAAATCAAAGCATGCAAGCAAAGTCCAAGGTCTAAGGCTCACCAAAGAGGTATTGAACTACCCTTAACAAAATCAAACATGGCATGATTTGAACAACCAAAATCAGAGTCTTAGCATGTTAAAACAAAGCCAAAAACACATCTAGATGGCATCTAAATGGCTTAAATCTAAAAGCATGCACAATGACCAAACATGGAGCATGAAACACAAGCTCTTTAAAGCCTTAAAGGAACACCAAATGCAAGCTTACAAGCATGCTAAATGGATTGAAATGGCATGGTAAGTGGTGCCAAACCACTTGAAATAATGCAAGTAATGCATGCTCATGGTTCATACACCTAAAGCCAACAAGCTAAAATGCAAAGAGGGTATGCAAAGCATGGAAAAAATGGCTAAGACAACCAACATCAGACCTTGAGCATACCAAAACATACACAAAAGCTTCACAAAGCTAAGCCAAAATCATGCTAGAAAGTCATGGTACCTCATGATGCATGTTAAGGCCAAAACATGGCATTATAAGACAAGGATGCAAGGCATGCAAGGTGTGTCTAAACCAAGTAAGAACAGTGCTATAGCATGGCAAAATAACACTAAATATCAGTTAAGGCATGGCCAACATACACTTAAACAAGGTGCTCTTACATGAGGCTTAAAAGGCACATATTGAAGACAACAAGGAGAGGGGATGGCCCTCTCCTTCTTGGGACCTTAATCCACCATCCTCACCACTGAAATCCCTCAAGATTTCAGTGGTGAGGAGGCCCAAACAAGGTGGTCCGGAGCTCACCAAAATAGCACAAAAATAGGGCCAAACAAGGCCCAAGAGGGGTCAAACAACCCCAAAGCTCAAAGCAACCTTAAACAACTATTTTAAGCAAGTAAAAATAAGACTTCTATATGTTATACACTAAGCTTAAAACAGCAAGCAAAGATGGCTAAAAGCCTATGCAAAAATGTGGAATAAAGGGTGAAGTTCTTACCCTTGTTGACCCCTTTCAAGAACAGCACTCTAGCTACTTCCTTAGCTTCAAACCAGCTTAAGAACTTCAAGAACAACTCTCTAGCACCTCAGTAGCCAAGGTAAGGTGTAACACTAGGTGTTTATGCACAAAAGTAAGACACAAAGACACTTAGAGCAAAAGAGAGGGAGAAATAGAGATAGAATACACACACTATATAATCTCAGAGCTCTCTTTGGAATTTTTTGTAACCCTAGAGGAGGGGGAAGAGGCCTCCTCTTTATAGAAGATCACTCTTGCAAAGCTTACAAAACAAGCTAAGCAAGAGTGAAATCCCTCCATACACGTGTATGGAGGGGGGCAAAGGTGTATGCCAGCTAGCACAGCTGGCATAAAAATATCTGGAAAAGCAGATGCACAGTGATCGGCCATCAAAAAATGCCAAATTGGCCAAATACATGGTCGACCGACCACCAAGAGTGCCGACCGGCCAAACATATGGCCGATGGCAACAAAACACTGGCCGGTGGCCTCAAGCCATGGCCGGTGAGGTGTGGGGATGGCCAACAAGCCATTCCCTGTCCCTCAAAAGCAAAACACAAGTGTTTGGTGCAAAACCAAACACAAAACAGTCGAGTCGAGAGATCCTGAGGCAAGGCGCGTGGGCGAGACCTCCGGGAACTCAAGACGAACACAAATATGGATGATCACCGAGTGTTCAAACGGTGACGTCCAAGTCTTGAGGACGGTCAAAAATGGGGTGTCTACACTCACCTTGTGTGTTGATTGCATACTTGGCTTATCATGTGTTGTTGCATGTTTAAGTGGCATTACATTTGGCATGCATCTTCTGTTAAGTTGCCTTGCATACTTGCATGTGTTATGCCTCACTTGTTGTCACATGATTGAATGAAGTCATACACTTGTTTGCATGCTTGTCCTTGCATCTTGTAATATGCTAGTTGCCTTGGTAACATCATTGCTTGTTTGCATGTTCATATGGCATGCTAGGCTTGCATGCATTCCTCGCCTCTTGATTGATCATGATAGAGGTTAGGATTCATTGGACGTTTGGTGTGCATTACATTTGATATCAAATTGCACAACTCGACATCTTTGGCCATCATGCATTGAAATGTGCGACTGATGGTCCGAGGGCCGAGTACCAAGCTCCTTTGAGTCATGAATATAATGAGTGTGGTTGGTGTAGACATTGCTTGAAATGCATTGCCATGCCATGTTTTGCCCTCTGCTACTGTCAAAACAGGTTTCTACTGACAAATATGGCCGGACGACTTCATAGAGTGCCGATCGACCAAATATTGATGGCCGAGAGCTCAACCAATAGTCGGTGACCACCCTGCCATGGCCGGTGATGATTCCCCTTGGTCGGTGGTGTTCCACAGTGTTCATAGAGTGTTCCTTGGGACTTGTGCAATTTCCAGAGGAGTAGAGCAGGGTAAACAGAGGCAGCTTGTGCATGGCATTGGATTTCTGGGCGAAGCCAATCCGAGCATGCGTGCATCCCTCTTCCCGAGGCCTTTTACTGCTTTCCTTAGCTTAATTGATTTGTTAATTAATTATGTGGTCTAAAAATTATTTAATTAGCTTGTAGGTTAATTAAATTGTATTATTCTTTTGGTCCCTCCGAGCGAGGGCGAAGTTGTAATAAGTGTGGGTGCGTGTGTGCATGTCTTCCAACCCCCACTTCTTTCTCCTTTTTACTTACCTGCTTTGATGGTTAGTATTAGGGCATATTTAATTTAGCATACCTTATGCTATGCGTGTGTGCATCCATTCATTTGTATTGCATGCACCGGGCTCGACGCATCATGCTAACCGCATAGTAGTTCAAATCCAAACTTGAATACATGTTACTTGTTGCATCTCACATGCCATCCCTAGATTGGCCGAGCCTATTCTAGATTGCATTTTGTATGCGATGCATTAGCCATTTAACATAGACTTGGATCATACATTTGATTGCTAACATGTTCTTTGTTTTGGCTCAGAGTACGCTGTAAGTATTTATGCTTTAGTATCTCGTATGAGTGTGAATGTTAACATGATATCATGCTTACCATGTGGCTATGTGCTTATGTGATATTACTGCCTGAATGCTTGGGGGTGAAGGTTGGATTATTTGAGTTGGAACAACTCGTTGAAATCCGTGTTTTAGTCTACTTGCGAGTAGCAAATTTCAAACCATTTTTCAAAGAAATGGATATGCAATGCTTTGTTCCAAATTAGGCGATCTAGTCTATACTTTTGTGTTGCGCGCATCACATAGTAAGATTAGCTAATTAATCGGAATAAGAACACATAACGTTTTCAAAATGAGATATCATGGTTAGTAGAGGCCGATCTTCGGATTGGGCGAGCGGGGGTGCTCATAGTTGACCTTCCCCAATCGTACCCAAGTTCCCGAGCCGAGGCAACTTTGGTGATGATGGACACGTGGCCTTAGGTGAACGAGTCAGGGTTTCCTAAATTCTCCAAAATAAAATATTTAGGTGGCGACTCTGTATCTGGCAAAGCAGTCCATGTTTGGCACTTCTTTTCTAAAAATCTGTTTTCTCAAAACGATTTGCCAGATTTGGACTCTTTGGTTCAGATTAAGAACCGTGACAATTCGAGTCCGAACTGTGGTAGCATGAGGCCCCGAGGGTGCGTCCACAGTTTCTGGTGACTCCGTTGGGGAATTTAGAGAGCTTGACTCGAACTCGTGATATCTTGTTTTCATTACACTTATGTGTTTCTTTGCATTGCATGTGCATTGGTGTTCCTAGGACATAGTGTTTGCCGTCTGCTATTCCTGAACGGTTTGCCGGAGGCTTGTTTCGAGAAGCGTGCCATAAGGATGACCGGTTACAGGCTCTGCCACGATGGGAATACAAACCCCGGTTGTCACCAGGGCACCCTTTTGACCATTTGACCTAGTGCATGTTCGGAATCCATAGTGACCATTCCAAGATAGGATAGGTTGCTACCCGATTATAGGTTGTTTGAATCCGCTGCGTGCGTAGTGAAACCCTACGTCCTGACAAAATAGGACAGGGAAACCCTACCCCAACATAGGGGTGTTTTGACTCTCATTTACTTGCTATGTGCTTTTAGAGTGTATCTCTACAGGAATGCACATATCAGTTTGCAAGTTTGAGTATCCGGCCTGAGGGCATCAGTATCAGTGTTTTGGAATCAGTTATATCTGCGGGTATCAGATTTAGTTTTTTGGGGCAGTAATTTGGGGAACAGTGATCAGTAGTAGAGTACAGTTATTCAGCCATGCTTGTGTCTATTCTGATTTGTCCAAAATGCTGCGTGTTTTCTCTTTCAGTTCTGAGATTCAGTACAGTCACCGTTCAGTTCAGCGGACTTATGATGACCCAAACTTCAGAGGATATTATGGTTATGACAGCCGCACTAGACCAACGAATCACCCTGCAAAGTGAGACCGACGTTGATATACCTCATCCGCCCAGATCGCCTGTTGCGCACCCGATCTGGACACCCCAGTTGTATCAAGCTTGTGAGCCCACAACGTTTGAGTTGATGGGAATGATTGGTGACCTTCAAAGGTCTGTGGCTGATCTCGCCTATGGGATGTCGGCTTCACCACCAACCACATCGTATGCCGAGAATTTTCTACCGCGGGAGCCCCCGCTACTGGGATGGATTGTGATCGAGCTCAGCCAACCTGAGGTTGCCTCAACCTATAGCAATGACATGTCAACAATAACCGGGTTTCACTTTGATATAGCAACCCAAACCCTCAATCAAGCAGAGGCCAGAGGTAAGAATAAAGTGGGAACAGATGCTGATCCCATTGAACAACTGCTGTGGGCAGTCGAGGCTTTGAAAGCCGGCGGGATGAATAAGCAGCAGGTATTCGCAGTTGTGGCCAAGACTGTAGATGATGCTTTCCCACTCCAACCGAGGAGAGTTCTCGCCAGGCGGAAAATCGGGATAGGCCCCGTCATGCCAGAACAGTTCCTTCCACTCATAATCCTGCACTGGGAAGAGATCAGAAAGCCAAGGCAGTGCCTGCCGACCCTTTCGCTAGTGCGTCTAGCAAGAATCCATAGACTTCAAAGTATCTGCCCGAGGGCGCAGACTCTTTCACACTCTCTACATGCCTTTGTCTAAGGCCCTTCAAATCCTAGCGGAAAAAGGTCATCTCAAACCCCTTGAGCCTAGGCCTCTCCCTAGTCATCTTCCAGTAGGCCATGATGCTACTCAGTACTGCGCGTCCCATCAGCAAACCGGTCACCCCACCAACAACTGCTTTCGTCTTCGCCATGAAGTACAGGACTTGATCGACAATAAGGTCATCCTCCCACCTACCTCAGCAAAGTCTGTCACCACTGAGCTGTTGGACTTCAAGGATACTACAAGTATGTGATCAGGGGTTGGACGACCTGTGGGCGGCGCTCGGTGTATTTCAGATGTGGCGTTTGGCACGCATTGTTTTGAGCATTTGCGGATGCAGTTTTGTAATTTCTGGCTTGGGTGTTGAGTCAGTTCAGTGGTCTTGTTTTCAGTCTGTCTCTTTGTTTTGAGTCAGTCTTTTTGCATAAGGGTCTGTCTTGTTGTATCGAGTCAGTCCCATTGTATAAAATGTCAGGTGATTCTGGGGTTGTTGCCTCGAACACCGTTTTTGCTTTGTAATTACCCTTTTGTTTCTTTTGACTCTCTCTCTGCTGTAGAGCCAGTTGCAACTAGGGAAATCTGAATGAAACGGCTGCTGTTATCATGTTCATGTGCTTATTGCTACTTTGGGCTAGTTGTGCCAGAGGATTCGAATGAAACGGCGGAGCATCTCACTTACTCTTCTGTGCCTCGAACTCATTGCATTGACCTGAGTTTTTCAAAACTTTTTTAACACTGTGGTGATGAAAACGAAGAGGAAGGAATTCCTTAGGATTTACAAAACTTTGATCATTTGAGAGAAAGAGAGGCGTGCTAAGCCCTTAATGAATGAAATCATGTTTGTTAACATGAGTACTGAGAAGGACCCTGGCTTGATTCAGATTGGTTCCATACTATCTTCAGCGCGAGCGATTTGTCGCTTTCTTAAAAACTTTCAAAAAAAAAAAATGTTTTGCGCAATCTTGCGAAGACCTATGTGGAATCGCTCTTGAGATTGTGCAGCTTAGGATCGCTCTCAGCCTCGAGACTTGAGCCCTTACTTTCAAACCTTGGACCTTGGGTTCAGACTGTTCAACGATCAACCGCAATGCAAGGCCTGTCTGGCCAGATTTGAAACAGCCCTCAAACAATAGGCACCAAAGTCAGATCAAGAAGATCAGACCTCATCAGAAGAAGCTTGCAAAGCTAAATCAGAAGCGCCCCTCGAACTAGGGGCAAAAATGTTCGATGTGCTCGAAGAGTCGAAGATGGATCTTTCTGTAAATCAATACAACAACCACTCTTCTGAATACAGATTGCTTCAAAACCATAAAACCATTTGGCATGGACTTGTTACACTTTTGCCCTTTGAGAGGCTCGTTGGGCCAAAAACCTGGAAGGGAGACCCAGGCAAAAGTTAGAGAAATATACAAAAACAACAGAGAAAAAAAAATGCAAAAGAAAAGAGAAGAGAAAAGATAAAAAAAGGGAAAGGAATGAAAAGATACAAAAAAAAAAAAAGAAGAATTGAAAAGAAAAGAAAAACAAAGCTCGCAAGGTTGAAAACCCAGAAGGGCGGCCTTAGCAAAAGTTAGAGCGTAAAAAAGTGAGGGTTAATACACAAGTGTACCTTAACCTGAACTACGTAAGGCTTGATTCCCATGTTTGGGATACGTAGGCAACTTCATCCTGAAGTCTAGCCACCAACACTTTCAAAGTGACTGTGTCCATATATTGGTTTTGACCATCTTCGTCTTCTCTGTATCCAAGAGTTCGGTTGCGATCATCACTAATGAGGATTGTTTACAATATGCTGCAGCGCTATTCAGACAAAGGGCAACTTTCCGTTGCCATGAGTCGCCATTCAAACCAGGGGCAACTTTCCGTTGCCGTGCAGTGCCATCCAAACAAGGGGCAATTTTCCATTGCCTCCAATCCGAGGTTGTGCATCTCGAGAGTAAGTTCCGTGCTCGTTGAGCAGTGGCCGCTTGCAAAAATAGTCTTTGAAAATTTTTACTGAGGTTGACTATTTTCTCGAAAATTATTTCATTTTCCAAAACTGGACCATTTGCTTGGACCCAAAAAAGGAAAATTTTCAGTGCTCATAGCTTGACTTGCATGATTTTCAAATAAAAAATCGAACAAGTATGTTAATCTAACTCTCATATTGGTCAAAATTGTTTTAGTAGAAAACCAAAACAAAAAATGGTCAAAATGATGAAATAGGGGCACGGTTGAGTCAGGCTTCCTGTCTTTCCCCCATTACTAGCACACTCACCAGAAAGGGCACAACTGGAGCTGTCTATAAAGGGCTAAAAGCTCTCAACATCCTCCAAGTAATGAGGTATCAACCCAAGTGTGAAGCACGAACCACAATGGATCAAGGTACTTCACTCCCTCATCTGGGGCATTGACTAAACGTCACCAGAGGAAATAGCCGCGAGCTAACAGTGTTGGGCATGAACCCACGACTTTCTATTTATCCATCAACCATCCAGGGGAGGGATATAAAATGAGAGATTGAAGAATAGAGAGATGTGCGATGAGAGAAAAGTGAGCAAAAGGGTTTTTAGAGAAAAATCGAGCCTGAGGGCCGAGTGATGTGAGAATCACAAATAAGAAAGGGTGGGAAACAATACTCAGAGAAACTGGCTCCTCGTGATTTGAGAAGTCTCTCATTTTTGTAACGCGTCTGTGTGCCGTGTCTTTTGTTTTTCTTGTCTCAATTCTTGTCTTGAGTCGTCTCGAGTGTTACTCGATTTGTGTAGGTTAAGTGCCCTTTTGTTTTCCGTTGTTGAGTCTTTTTTTTTGCTGTCTTCAGTTGTAGGCTCAATACCCGGTTAGGAACCCTTTCCTCAAATCGCTTTGTGCTCAGGGTGCTGTGCCACTCTCCACATTTGTGCAAGGCAAGATTGGTTCCTTCAACAAACTGCAGGGTCCGCCCCCGATAAGTGTGAACAGGAAAACCTGAACCTCTCCGAAGCTTTTGGGTTCTGGATTACGAAGCAAGAACTTTTGGAGCATCTGAGTGTGTTTCAACTTTTGCAAAGTTCAGAATGAACAGAGTTCAGAATGAGCAGTGTTCAGAATCAGTTGTGAACTGTGTGTATGGGCTGTGTGCCGAATAAACCAAGCACTATGTTATGGGCTGTATGTTCAGAATGAGCAGTGGGTTGTGCAAGTTGTTTTGTCAATAGCTGGTTCATTATCTGATTATTACAATACAAGTGTTTGATTTTCAGACAGGAGATCAATCTCATTTACATTGAGGTGTAATATGATGCAATGCGATGCAGTGTATGAAATGTATCAATGTAACACTTTTTCAGATAAAAAGTTTGTTTCATTTCATCATCTTTTCAAGTACAAAGTTTTGGAGAAAACAAAAACCTGCCTGCGGCAGTACAAGGTACTCAAGCTACCAACAAAAAGAAAAGCAAAACAAAAAGAAGAAAAGCAGCAAAAATCTAGATCAGCATCAGTGGTCTCAGGCCTAAGGGTCTGTCCTCGTCCTCTTCCTGGACGAAGGTCCAGGAGCATCGTTATCGGCACTATCATCTGAGTCTGAGCCATCTCCGGTCTCCTCCTCGAACGACTCTGCCTCGGCCTCTGCCTCGGCCTCGGACTCATCATCATCGAGAACTGGTGCCCGTGAGGTACTCCCAACATGAGTGTGCCCCCGCTTTGGTGAGGGGATATACTCTACCATCTCGCCCTCCTCCTCGAGCAGGAACAGAAGGCCCAGCTGAAGCACCTCCTGCGGCAGGAATATAGAATGGAAGCTGAAAAGCACAAATGGCAAACGCATCAGTATACTACACAAAGTAGAGTATGAATGCCGAATACAGTGTATGAGTACAGTGTGTGAATACTATGAGCAGTGTATCAGTACAGAATGCAGTGTATGAGTACAGTGTATGAATGCTGTGAACAGTGTGTCGGTACAGAATGCAGTGACTGAGTGTAGTGTATGAATACCGTGAGTAATACTGTGAACAGTCTGTGGGCTATGGTGTATCAGATGCCGTGAGGGCCGTGTATCGAATGTTGTGTTGACAGTGCGATGCATCAGATTATGTGAAACAATTTATGTATGGTTTGAGACCGTGGTCAGAAGAACATACCGGAATACTGTAAATGGCTAGAAGATCGAGGCTCTACTGGAGCATCCCCATCACAGAGGCGGTCAACTCCAGAGACTGGCGAGTGTACTTCGAAGGAAGCCGGCAAAAGTGTTAGAAGCATCAGTATTCTGTAGAATATCAAATGAAATGAAATGACAATGCAAGATACAAAATGCAACAGTACATACCGGAGGCAAGTCGTAGAACCCGACTAGCTCGTGATCAGCCAAGGGGGAGCGATGGGGATCTCATAAGTCTCCCCACCCTGCCCTCGGCATGTCATCATCGAGGGCAGTGCTGGCCAACTAGCCCCCCGTCCTCTCCGGGTCCCACTCCTGCCACGGACCCGAGCCACCCTCGGCGCTCCTGCTCCCGCTCCTGCCCTAGTCGCCGGCGCTGCTGGCCTCTCTCTCTCTCAGCTCGATGCCCACTACTCAAAGGCCGCATGATGTAGGTCTGGGCGTACTCTGTGTAGTCGTCCTCACCCCTGAAGCCCTCAGCATCCCAGCCGATCATGTAATCGGCCATCTGCTCAAGGGTGAACCTCTTGGTGTCCCTCATATGGACAGGGGACGGACCTAGAACTATCTGCTCTGGTAAACCCAGGGTCTGGCGCAGGAAGCGCTCACCCAGGTACCAAGCCCGACAGACCGGGCCCTTTAGCAAGATCCTGAATCGGGCGGTCTCCTCAGCACCGGCAAACCGCTCCCGAACCGCAGCTGGCAATGGAGCCCAGGACTGCTAGGTGATCTGAAAATGATATGCAGTCAGTTATCTACTGTTATTGAAAATACAGTGCAAAGCAAAGCTTGAAATAAACTCTAAAGTTGAAAATACCTCTGCGGCGGTAATGGTATCGAAGTAGCGGCAGAAGAATATGAACGTCTCCTGGGGTCTCCGTACGCATCTCACATCGAAGCGTCGAGAGAATGGAACGCCGAGGGGAGTCTCCTCGTCGGGCACTGGCACAAGCCTCAGGAAGTAGGCGTAGACCCACAACTGCAGAGCAAATATCAGTATGCTTATCAAATAAAGCAGAATGCAGAATGAAGTAGAAATTGCAGAACCGTGTATCGTGCAGTGTATTGTGCAGAATGTATAGTGTGTGCACTGTACAGTCAATGTAAAGCAAATTATATGTGTACCATGTGTACAGTATACCATCACCATGAAGCAGACCGCAGTGTGTGCAGTGTACAGAGTACAGGAAATGTAAATCAGAAATGTAAAAGAGGAAGAAAATGTACCTCCCAAGCCTGCCAGTAGCCTCCGTGCAACTGCCCGCTGCACCGAGAGGATGAGCTCATGTATCCATAGAGCGTGGCCAAGGCTGCCCCACCCCAGTTGTAACGCAAGATCCGTGTAACGTCCACTAAAGCGCTCAACAAACAGAGAGGCACGGTGTTCGCCCGGTCGGCGAAGATGGTCATCCCTAGTAAGAACATGAGGAAGCCGTGTGCATACCGCTCCGCCTCCTCCTGAGCCATCGGCTCCTCCTTAGCTAAAGCTGGCTGAATCCGGAAGTGGTCCTCGAACCACGAGTATCTGACGAAGCTTGGATAAGCGAGAGGCGGCAGCTCGCTGAGCAAATATATCTGAGCGGCCTCCCACTCATCCATGTCTGTGTCAAAGGGGATCGGATCACCCCCTACCCCAATGCCGGTGAGCATCGAGAAGTCATAGGGAGTCATCGTCATGTCTCCCATGGCAAAGAAGTGGAAGGAGTCGGTGGTGTCCCACCACCTCTCCACCAAAGCGGCAAGAAGAGGCCTGCTCGCGGTAAGGCGTGAGAGTCCCCTGCAGAAGGCGCCGAAGCCGGCCTGATCGACAACGTGACGGACTGCGTCCGGTAGCTCCATGTACCATCCGCGGGCAGCAACATTCCCATACCCCCGGAAGGCATGAGAATCCCCCTGTATTCAAAAGCAAACAGTTGCGAAGCAATATTCAAAATACAGTTTTGAAGAACATTCAGAATTGATAGCGTGTGTGCACGTGTTCAGATTCAAATAGACATCGGGTGTCGGCGTGCTAGCAAAGAACTACAGCATATGATGTGTCAGTGTGTTTGAGTGGTTCAGTACAGATATATCGTGTGTGCACGTGTTCAGATTCAAACAGACATTGGGTGTCGGTGTGCTCGCAGTGAACTACAGTGTATGATGTGTCAGGGTGTTTGAGTGGTTCAGGGCAAATACAGTGTGTGTGCGCATGTTCCAATTCAAACAGATACCGAATGCAGGTGTGTTCATAGTCGACTACAACATATAGTATATCGGTGTATCCGGATCAAACAGTTAAAGGCAGAATCAACTATGGCAGTTAGGGATTCTACTTTGCAAAAAATAAAACGGGGAAGAATATTCCTCGGAAGCGCCGTATGAAAGGTGCATCTCTAGCTCACGCAGAAGCAGCTTTGGTGGCACCCTCCTGTCAAAACTCCTGAACTGGCGAAGACCGTCAGGAGGCAGCCTGTGAATCGCTGGCCTGTAGGTCGCCAGATCGAACGGACGGATGCTGAGAGGCAAGAGCTCGGCCTCAGGGTCCATCTCCTGCTCCGGAGGAGTCCCGCCTCGTGGAATATCGTCTGCCATGCCGAGGATAGTGCGAAAATGGCCGGAAGAGGAAAAATTGAGCGAGAATGTGAAAAGTCAACCGAAAAGAGAACCCTCGGAGGCTGAAAAATAGCCAGAAAGGTAGAGGTGCGGAAAAGGCACAGAGATCGAGCTAAACTCAAGGGAAACAAACCCCGAGAGGTGGAAATCGAAAAAAAGACACTGAAACAAAGATTTGTTCGGTTCAAAACGTTCGAAACGCGAAGGTATTCGCGAATCAAACAACGAAACAGGCTCTAAAACCGAGAGAAATGATGAATAGAAGGTTGGAAAATGACCTAGAGGAAGAGGGGAAGAGATTTCGAGCAAGGAGGAAGTGAAGAAATAGGGCTAGAGGCCCTATTTTAAAAGACCCAAGCCGAAATGTCCAAACTGCCCCGATTCAGGTAGATTTGGCCAGTCGGCCACACTGTTGGCCGGTCGGCCAAATATTTGGCCGATGGATTTGTTTTGAGGCCGATGGATGGCCGGTGACCTCCCCCGATGGCCGATGAACCTTCTACACCTTTGTTTGGGTCTTTGATGTGATTTGGGGCCTCCATTGCTTAACACAGTGCAAGAGAGTGCATTTCTGTAGCTCAACCGGACTTCGTTTTGACCTCGGACCGTGTTTTCTGTGCGTAGCACTCGAATACGTGCGCGGCGTGTCCTTTTTGTATCCTTTTGTCTCCTGAGAGATCGAAAGTTGCCCCACGTGCATACGTTACAATGCTTTGTTGTAAATGCGCGTTGAGTTATACGTCATTCCACTCGCATTGTCATGCGCACGCCATACTTGCATTAGTATGCATCTTCTTTATGTTGCATTGTCATGCGAACTTCACATGCATTGTCATGCATTTCAAGAGACGCGCGTTGTCGCGCATTCAAGTTCATGTGCATCGTCATGCATTTCGAAAGACGTGCGTTGTCATGCATTCAACCTCATGTGCATTGTTATGCATATTCAAAAGACATGCGCTGTCGCGCATTTGTTTCATTTGCATTATCATGCATTTCACAAAAAAAAAACATGCATATTTTATTTACATTTTCACTTGCATTTCAAAAAAAAAAAAAAAAAACAAACAAACAAACATGCATTGTCATGCATCATTGTAAGTAGTGCATTGTCATGCATCATTGTAAATAGTGCATGTGTCATGCATCATTGTAAACAGCGCATATGTCATGCATCATTGTAAATAGTGCATATGTCATGCATCCCTTGTATATAGTGCATATTGCATGCATTCACTGTAAATATGGCATTTACATGCACTGTAAATATTACATTCCACTGCATATTGTATATATTGCATTGTAGCTTGCGCCTTTCCATGTTGAGCTTGGTCTGGTATGTGCCCGTACTTTTCGCGTTGAAGCACGGTTATGATATTATATGTACGCACCTAGTGTTGAGGGTGACGGCACCGTATCCGTGTTAAACGTGGTCTGTATGTGTCCATGCCTTTCCTAGGCAAGATACGGTTTGGCCGCAGCCCTTTTCCACTGCATCTCTCGCATTCTCCCCAGCAGATTGCATTGTACATATCCATTGCATATTGTATATATTGCATTGTAGTTCACATGTATTTGCTGCATCATCCATTTACGGCTTGCGCCTTTCCATGTTAAGCTTGGTCTGGTATGTGCCCATACTCTTCGCGTTGAAGCACGGATTTAAGAATTTTGTGTACGCACCTAGTGTTGTGGGTGACGGCACCATTCCGTGTTTAAACGTGGTTTGCATGTGTACATGCCTTTCCTAGGCAAAACAAGGTTTGGCCGCAGGCCTTATCCATCGTAAACATCCATTCCATTGCATATTGTATATATTGCATTGTCATGCATTCATTGTATTGTACATAGTTTGTAATTGCAAGCATTCACTGCATCACCTCCATCTATGGCTTGCGCCTTTCCATGTTGAGCTTGGTCTGGTATGTGCCCATACTTTTCGTGTTGAAACACAATCATGAGAATTTTGTGTACGCACCTAGTGTTGTGGGTGACGGCACCGTTTCTGTGTTAAACATGGTTTGTTTGTGTCCATGCCTTTCTTAGGCAAAATACGGATTAGTCGCGCGCCATATCTATCTCATTCATTGCATTGTAGTGTAATGTATTTTGCATCCAGCATTTAGGATCATGTTCTTTCGTTAGCGGGTCATTCCCCACTTATGCTATTCCACCCAATTACTTGTTCTTGTGTCCGTCTACATTACTCATAGTTCTGCATGTGTACGCGCTTATTCCACTGTTGGTATTGTGGTTTGAGGGTTGCGGCACCTTTTCTATGGTAGACGGACTTTGCAGCTCCATCATCCTTATGACATTTGTGTGGTTTTGAACTGTTCATGATTTGATCATGATTCAATTGCATATCATTTGCATTGTTTTTACATTGTTTTGTAATTTTGCATATCATTTGCATATCATCACACTGTTTGTACACTTCTCAGTCTAAGGAGACCTTAAATCCTACATCCTCAATCGCACTATTTTGTGCACCTTGCTCGCATTTTGCATGCATTTCAATCGCGCTATTTTGTGCATCGCGCTATCTTGCGCACCTCATTCGCACTTGTTAGTGCATTGCATTTGTGGGGATATGGTTTGGAAATACTCTTCGGATCCTGGGAGACGCTCGCGATCCTCAGCTAGTCTCCTGCAAAGACACAAACGCTTCGGTCGGGGGTGCCGGGGCTAGCACTCCGACGGGCAAGTCAGTTCTGATACTCAAGAAAGCTTGCTTACTAAGTTAAGTGAAGTGATTCTTACATACCTTTCTAAATCTGAAGCTCTTGTATTTATACTCATTCTCTGGACCTCGGGTCCAGAGCCCACTTTTTACTTATTATCCTTTTGTTTATTCCGACCTACATATCCCCGTCTATTCGGTGTGCTCAATGTATTCGGCATCTTAGTTGATCAGGATGGAGCCGAATAGTCTCTGACTTCTGGGATACACCCCTTCCAACTCTTCTATTTATTCGGCTCCCACAATTGCCCCCCAATCATTCTTCCAACGTCTGTTGGCTGGAGTGCTTGGTTCCGAATTTCGAATACTCAAAACCAAAATTTGGCGGTTGGGCCTACGAAGCGTATGTCTAAGTACACCCCCTTTTGGTTGTCGTACCGACTTCCCGCCCCTTCGTACATACCTATTCATTGCGATTTAAAAATTGGCGTCCCTTCGGATTCGCATTCCATGATACTGGTCGCTGGGTTGCCTTTTGGATCGATTTTGCAATTTTATCTCCTCCAATATCTTCTTCATTCTCTATAAGTTATCCACTTCCTTGCTTCGAAAACTATTCCCAGTTTGTTTCTTGGCATATCTGTGTCAACTGTAGGGTACGGCGAAACATTTAAAAGACCTCCTTTCATCAGATCGAATTGCTGGTTTTAGACGCCATTTCTCTATTCCTGATGACGTCCGTCTGTCACTTTTGGCAGACGGCACCCTTGACATGGAGAGGGAGGACGAAACCACAATCGTCTTTCCTCTCTTGTCAATCGCAGAGGGTGGAGTCCGCTTCCCCCTACACCCGTTTCTAAGGGCTGTTCTTCGCCATTGGGATTTAATCCCTTCCCAACCTAACATGAATTTCTTTAGAATTATAATGGGGATTGTAGCGTTGAATCGTCGCCTTGGAATTAACCTTGGCATTCCAGCTATCCAGCACTGCTATGCCTTGGCTAAGTCTTTCGGTCGGCAAGGGCGTTACTTCCTTAGAGTGAAGGACATCGACCATCAACTAATCACTATGCTTTCCAGCTCTGGGAAACAAGTTGATAATGTTGTGGTCGTTGTCCAGGGTAACTGGGAATTTGGCGAAGGAGAGGATCGCGTCGACCCTATTCCTAGACGGAGGGGCGAGCCAGGTCGCCGAGTATCTCCTTGTTTTTGTTATGTGTTCATATTTATTGTAAAACTTATTCCGTTGAAATCTCACGGCTTCATCTCGTGCAGGGAGCGGTTTGAAAAAAGTACTATCTTCAACCCACGACGCCGTTCTTTCAGATATTAGGGTTGCTCTCAAGTATTCCGGCCGTCGAAGTCCTCAGAAATAGGGGAGGGCGGCTCACATTCTGTTTTGTTACGAGCCGACATACACAACCTTCTCGGCGGCGCAAAATATACCGATTCCGAAGGGTGAAGATTCCCTTACCGCTCTTATTTTGTCCGACTTCAAAAACTTGAGGCAGGTAGGCTTTGAAGGGTCCGATTCGAAGCAAAATGAAGTAGCTGATATTGCCGAATCAGATCAGTCCGAGACCGAATCTGAGGAGGTATTGGATTCCGCCGATCCTCCATTTACTTCGGGACAAGGGGATCTTTCATCTGCCGACGTTCTTCAACGCTTAGAGGATCTTCCCGTCATAGACTCCACGGATATGGCTGGATTGAGCCTGACAAAGCTTGCCAAGAAGGCGAATGCGGAGAGGTTAGCCGCACGGCAAAGAGCGGAGGGCCTTTCGTCTGAAATACCGCCCGCCACCGAATCTCGACTCCCCTTCCCTGTTGTTGAATCAGAGTCCTTGGGGGTTACTGAGGAGACGCCAAAAGGTCAGAATGCCGAATCTCCGTTGGTCGGGAAAGCCGGCCAAAAAGTTGAGGAAAAGGCAGAGAAACACTCTGCTGACCTCAAGGCCGGTTCAGAAGAACAAGGCGGTAAACGTCCTCAATTGGAGGGATCTAATGAGGTTGTTCCTTTTGTCATCCGTCCAATGGTAAAGAACATGCCGGTTCCCTCTAACGCTTCGGCGCTTAAAGATCCAGAAGTCGCATTCAGTCTGGCTACGTCCGTGTCGTTGCCGTCTGATATAGAGGCTTTCCGGGTGGAACCAGATCTGAATGCGACAGCACTAGCCGCCCAATCGGCACTTCTGGTACGTATTCTGACTTTTCTTCACTTTATCCAAGTACTGTTGAGGTTATGTTTTTGGGTTCTTCCTTTGCAGACCGTCGGAAGGATAGCCGATATGGGACGTCAGCATCTCGACGCCGTCAAACAGATTGGCCGCTTACGAAAGCGAGTTGAGGGCCAGAGGAAAAAGGCTGAGGATGAAGTTTTGAGAGCGAACAAGGAAGCTTCTCGGGCCGAGGCCGAGGTAGAAAAGGCTCGCATTGCGGATCAATTGCGAGCGGATGCCGAGAAGAAGGTGGACGCAAGGGAAGCGGCGCTCAGATTGTCCCAGAAGGCGGTTGCTAGCCCGCTGAGTTGGCTGAAATGAAGACGGCAAAAGAAATAGCCGACTCGGCTGCTTCCAAAGTATTCGAAGCCGGGCGAAATGCTGGACTTGCCGAGTATGTGGACCAGGTCCCTCGGTTTGAAAATCGGGGGTTCAAACATGGCTGGCACAAAGCCCTTGCTGCAGCTGGAGTTTCACTGACTATGCCAGTGCCGTATGAGCAAGTGGATGTCGAGCCGTTGGAGACTGATTCCGAAGGCTGAGCTGGGCAATTGACAGTTGTTAGGATTTCACAAATGTATTGTTACAATTGTTTTGTTAGACATTTTTGTGCGGGCTTGTAGCTTATTTATTTTGCATATATAAAATGTCATGAGTTGTGCTCAATTTTGCTGATGAAGAATGATATTACTTAATATTAGGCCCGGACGATCGGATTAAGGAATCTGCCCTTGCCTTAGCCAGGGTGCGGGCCTGCGAAGCCGAATGAGTCGATGGCTTTGAATCGTGTGCTGACTGAGGCATAGATTATTCGGCGTTTGCGCTTGAAAACAGCGGACTAGATTAATGAATCTGCCCTTGCCTTAGCCAGGGCGCGAGCTTGAGGAACCAAATTAGCCGATGGCTTTGAATCGTGTGCTGGCTGAGGCATAGATTATTCGGCGCTTGCGCTTGAAAATATAGCCGACTAGATTAATGAATCTGCCCTTGCCTTAGCCAGGGCGCGAGCCTGAGGAACCGAATTAGCCGATGGCTTTGAATCGTGTGCTGGCTGAGGCATAGATTATTCGGCGCTTGCGCTTGAAAACAGCGGACTAGATTAATGAATCTGCCCTTGCCTTAGCCCGGGTGCGAGCCTGAGGAACTGAATGAGCCGATGGCTCTGAATTGTGGCCTGGCTGAGGCATAAATTACTTGGCGCTTGCGCTTGAAAATATAGCCGGCTAGATTAATGAATCTGCCCTTGCCCCAGCGATCTTAGGTTAATCGGTGATAGCGCTTGAAAATATAGCCAGCTAGATTAATGAATCTGCCCTTGCCCCAGCGATCTTAGGTTAATCGGCGATAGCGCTTGAAAATATAGCCAGCCAGATTAATGAATCTGCGCTTGCCCCAGCGATCTTAGGTTGATCGGCGATAGCGCTTGAAAATATAGCCAGCTAGATTAATGAATCTGCCCTTGCCCCAGCGATCTTAGGTTGATCGGCAATAGCGCTTGAAAATATAGCCGACTAGATTAATGAATCTGCCCTTGCCTTAGCCAAGGCGCGAGCCTGAGGAACCGAATTAGCCGATGGCCTTGAATCGTGTACTGGCTGAGGCATAGATTATTCGGCGCTTGCGCTTGAAAATATAGCCGACTAGATTAATGAATCTGCCCTTGCCTTAGCCAGGGCGCGAGCCTGAGGAACCGAATTTGCCGATGGCTTTGAATCGTGTACTGGCCGAGTGGCATCCGACGTTTGGCGCTCAGTCTTTCTGACGTTTCCTTGGGGGAGCTGCATGTACCCCAGAATAAATGGGCGAGTTCATGCCAACAACTCGACTCATTTCGATTCAGGCTTGATCCAAACCTAGCAGGGACCAACATTGGCTGGGTTTAGACGTCAAAATGATTCGCAGAAGCGAGCCTATTCACACTGGAAGAAGAGCATCCATGGATCAGGAAAAACAGCGGCCCCCTAGTCGTTGAAGCAGATCGCCCCGAAAGGACAGACAACGGGGAGATTCCCCGCGCCCACGACCGCGAGTTGAGCCTGACGCGATGCCATGACCGTTGAGTTTTGCGGTTCTCGTGAAGAATAGACCAATGATGGAGGCGGATTCTATAATTAAAGACCTAGATGTGGCAGTCGAGTTCGCTCGGCAGATTTTTCCGCCAAAAGTCCAACAGTCGATGGTCGGACGTCGAGATTCCGAAGTATTTCGGGATGGCATACATGGGGCTGTCAAGGGACTGTATAGTGCTTATGAAGTCGGCATGCGTCTACGCGAAGCTCGACGCGAGAGTGAGAAAAACAACGAAAGGAATCGCAGTCTAGAGGGTCGCGCGAAAAAGGCTGAGAGTGAGCTTCGGGAGCTGAAGAGTGTTCGAGCGACCGAGTCGGTGGTGGCCGGTCAAGTTAAAGTCATGGGGGAGAGGGTGACCCAAGAGGCCTCGGGTTATGAGAGAGGATTTCAGGACGGCTTGAAGGCCGGGATCAAGAAGACCAAACCAGACCTAGCTGAGGAAGTCTGCCGATGTGAAAATCGTGGTTTCAAGCATGGCTGGATCAAGGCCCTTCAAACCATGGAAGCTCTTGGGTCCGTGGGCATAAATTCATCTTCGCCCCTATATCATCGGCATTACCTTCCGTATCCCGAGTTCGAAATTGAGAAAAGCGACGACGAAGACGCCGACTTAGTGGGCCATAATGTTGAAACAGACTTGGCTGTGAATAAATAGAATTACTTTATTAGCAGCTTTTGAAATGCTTGAAATGTTTAGCGGCTTTTGAATAAATAGAATTTCTTTATTAGCAGCTTTTCAAGTGCTTTGCGCGTAATTAAACGCCTTATTTCAATTTATTGTCAGCTTTTGTATCGCGTGATATAAACATTTGAGCATGCATTGGTCGGCTCGAATTAGGAACCATGTAGTTGGTCAGTTAAATCGTGATATCCGTGAAGGGTGCTCCGAATTCGGAGACTTATTCGGCCTATCGTGGTATCCACGAAGGGCGCTCCGAATCCAGAGACTTATTTCGCCAATCGTCATATCCACAAAGGCCGCTCCGAATCCGGAGACTTATTCGGCCCTTAGATGTCATGCACCCAAAGGGGCTTCGAATTCGGAGACTTATTTGGCCAATCGTGGTATCCACGAAAGGCGGTCCGAATCCGGAGACTTATTCGGCCCTTAGATGTCATGCACCCAAAGGGGCTCCGAATTCGGAGACTTATTCGGCCAATCGTGGTATCCACGAAGGGCGCTCCGAATCCGGAGACTTATTCGGCCCTTAGATGTCATGCACCCAAAGGGGCTCCGAATTCGGAGACTTATTCGGCCAATCGTGGTATCCACGAAGGGCGCTCCGAATCCGGAGACTTATTTGGCCAATCGTGATATCCACGAAGGGCGCTCTGAATCCGGAGACTTATTCGGCCAATCGTGGTATCCATGAAGGGTGCTTCGAATCCGGAGACTTATTCGGCCAATCGTGGTATCCATGAAGGGTGCTCCGAATCCAGAGACTTATTCGGCCAATCGTGGTATCCATGAAGGGCGCTCAGAATTCGGAGACTTATTTGGCCAATTGTGATATCCACGAAGGGCACTCCAAAAGGGCGCTCCGAATCCGGAGACTTATTCGGCCAATCCTGGTATCCACGAAGGGCGCTCCGAATCCGGAGACTTATTTGGCCAATCGTGATATCCACGAAGGGCGCTCCAAATCCGGAGACTTATTCGGCCCTTAGATGTCATGCACCCAAAGGGCGCTCCGAATCCGGAGACTTATTCGGCCATCAAGAGGCATATGAGCTGAGGCATAAGAACGAGAAACTTTTGCATTACAACAGAGTATGTACAAGTACCAAGTCCACAAGTCGGGTCATTGATAGAATTTACGTGGATGTGTTGAATTCCAAGGCCGTGGCAGGCTTCTCCCTGACATGTCCGAGAGCCGATATGCCCCTGTTCCTGCAATGGAGTCTATCTGAGAGGGGCCGTCCCAGTTCGAACCCAGCTTTCCATCGGCCGGTCTCCGGTCGGCTGGAAGTACTTTCTTCAGGACCAACTCTCCTGGAGTGTAACGGCGCAACTGAACTCGTTGATTGTATGACTTAGCGAGCTGCTGCTGATACCGTGCCATAAAGGCCAGGGCGCGGTCTCTTCGTTCTTCGATTAGATCCAGGTCCAGGGCGAGCATCATGTCATTTCGGCTTGTATCAAAGGCTTGCGATTTCAAAGTCGGGAGGCTGATTTCCAGGGGTAAGATTGCTTGGGTTCCGAAGCATAGAGGAAACGGCGTTTCTCTGGTGGACCTCCTCGGTGTTGTACGATGAGCCCACAATACACTCGGCAATTCTTCGACCCATTTGCCTTTAGCTCTTTCCAGCCTCTTTTTGATGCCGTCCAAGATGGTTTTGTTGGAGGCTTCGGCTTGACCGTTACTTTGGGGGTACGCGGGCGTAGAGAAGTAAGGCACAATACCATATTTGCTGCACAGTTCTCGGTATACGCCACAATCGAACTGGGTGCCATTGTCTGAGATGAGAGCTCTTGGAATGCCAAATCTTGCAATGCTGTTTCTCCATACAAAGCGCTTTGTGTCGGCATCTCGTACATGTGTTAGAGCCTCCGCTTCGACCTATTTCGTAAAGTAATCTGTTGCTATGATTAAGAATCGCTTGTTTCCTGGGGTCCTTGGCAACGGTCCTACGATATCAAGTCCCCATTGAGCAAACGGCCAGGGACTGGTAATAGAGTTCAACCCTTCGGCAGGCAAATGGGTTAGTGGGGAGAACTTTTGGCATTGTTCGCATCTTTTAACATAATTTTCTGCGTCGGCTCTCATTGTCGGCCAATAATACCCCTGTGTTATAGCTCGATGGGCCAAGGAGCGTCCGCCAGAGTGGGCACCACAACTGCCCTCATGTATCTCAGTTAGAAGCTCCTCCACTTTATCCGGGTGTACGCATTCCAAATAGGGACCGGAGAGGGACTTTTTATAAAGCCCTCCTTGTGGATCTAGATAGTATCGCAGGGCCTTATTGCGCAGCTTGTGTGCTTCTTTTTTGTCCTCTGGGAGTTGTTCAGAAGAGAGGAATCCGGCAATGGGGTCCATCCAGCTTGATGCGGATTCTATAATGTTGACGTGGGTTTCCTCCGAAGGGCCAATACTCGACTTCGAGATGAAACCTACTTCCATGGTCCATTTGAGCTCAGAATTGATGGCGGAGGCTAGGTGTGCCAGGGCATCTGCGTGTGTGTTCTGATCGCGTGTTATTTGGTTCAGTTCGTGATGGTCAAACTTCGTTAGCAAAGAGTTGGCCGTTCTCATATAGGCCGCCATACGGTCATTTTTTGCAGCGTACTCCCCCTTTAGCTAGTTAATTACCAATTTTGAGTCACAAAACACTAGCAAACGCCGAGCGCGAAGAATATGTGCATTTCGTAGACCGGCTAAGAGGGCTTCATACTCGGCCTCGTTATTTGATGCTTCAAAGCCAAGCTTGACGTCCTGGTCTATTACTGCGCCGTCGGGAGACATGATTACTACGCCGGCGCCGCAGCCCCGTTGGTCAGACGATCCATCACAGTATAGCTGCCAAATATCCCCGACATAAATTCTCCAGTTCGGCTTTGATCGAACTTCAGCCTTTGGAAGAACGTCGGCAGGTTTAAGGTCGGAAAGCCCGCCTGTGAATTCGGCAACAAAGTCGGCCAGCACCTGCCTCTTGATTGCGGTTTTGGGTAAAAACTAAATGTCGTATTGGCCGAGTTCAAGAGCCCATTTCGAAACACGTCCTGATGCTTCTACACTCCGTAGTACTGATCGGAGGGGATAATCTGTTACCACCCCAATGCTATGTCCCTGGAAGTAATGCATCAGTTTTCTAGCCGCCATGACCAAGGCTAGGATGAGTTTTTCCAGTGGAAGGTAACGTGTCTCGGCGTCGACCATTGCCTTGCTCACATAATACATTGGCCGTTGCTGCCCTTCATCATCTTTTAATAGTACGACGCTGACGGCCCTATCAGAGACTGCCAGATACAGAATGAGGGGGTCACCGACAGCGGGTGTTGTCAAGAGAGGTACTGACCAGAGGTAAGTCTTGAGCCCGTTGAAAGCTGCTTCGCACTCGGCAGACCATTCAAAAGCTTTGCCTTGACATAGTGTCTGGAAGAATTGTCTGCAGCGATCTGTAGACCGGCTAATGAACCTATTGAGTGCAGCGGCCATCCCCATTAACTTTTGGACTTCTTTCACTGATCGGGGGGAACCGAGTTCCAAAATTGCTGTGACTTGCCTCGGGTTGGCTTCGATTCCGCGGTGGTTGACGATATAACCCAGGAATTTGCCGGAGCCGATTCCAAACGCGCACTTGGAAGCGTTCAGTTTCATTCTGTATTTGCGTAAGATGCTGAATGTCTTCTCTAGATCAGCTATGTGATTCTGTTCTTCTTTGGACTTGACCACCATATCGTCGATGTAAACTTCCATAGTGTGGCCGAGTTGTTCTTTGAACATAGCGGTGACCAGTCTTTGGTAAGTTGCCCCTGCATTCTTCAGCCCAAAAGGCATAACTTTGTAGCAGTAGGTTCCTCTTGGGGTGAGGAATGCAGTTTTGTCCTGGTCATCTGGATGCATGGCGATCTGATGGTAGCCTCTGTAAGCATCGAGGAAACTCATGCGTTGGTGGCGTGCCGTCGCATCGACGAGTTGGTCGATTCTAGGTAAGGGAAAACAGTCCTTGGGGCAAGCTTTGTTCAGATCTGTGAAGTCGACGCACACTCGCCAAGTTCCATTTTTCTTCTTCACTACCACTGTATTGGAGAGCCACGTGGGGTAGGTGACTTCTCTAATTGCCCCGGCATCAAGCAGTCTGTCGACTTCCTCTATAACGGCAGCAGTGTGCTCTACGGCTGACCGACGGCCTTTTTGAATGATCGGCTTGCATTTGGGGTTGACGTTCAGGTGGTGCTGTGAAACTGATGGGTCTATACCCGGCATCTCGTACGGAGTCCATACAAAGACGTCGAGGTTGCTGAGTAGGAAGGAGATCAGCTGCTGTCTATCGGCTTGGTTCAAAGAGGTGCCGATCATGAAGAACTTTTCTAGGCTTCCATTGATGTCAACTTGGTCTAAACCTTCTGTGGCCTTTTCGCTTGGCTGCCGCCCGACATCATCCAGGATCTCCCGATTGGGTACCTCAATGGAGTTTACCTGCAATTCCTTTGGCATTTTGGCGGCAAGGAGGTAACATGCTTGTGCCGATTTTTGGGAGCCGCGGATCTGCTCAATGCCGTGTTCTGTTGGGAAACGTAGCAGTTGATGGTAGGTGCTTGGGACGGCCTGCAAGGTATGCAACCACGATCGCCCCATGATGAGATTGTACAGCGATGGCAGCCGGACAACCAGGAATTCCACATCCACCATTCTGGAACCCGCCCGAACGGGTAGGCTGATCTTTCCCAGTGGGTATTCGGGATTGGCATTGAAGCCGAATAGTGGATAAGGGGCCGGAGTCAGGTCCGATTCGTTGAACTCGAGTTTGATGAAGGTTTTATAATACATAACCTGCGAAGTGCTGCCCTGGTCTATAAGAACGCGTTCGACGGTGAACCGGTTTACGCGTAGCGCGACAACCAATGGATCAACGTGAGGGAGTGTTACGCCGATCAAATCAGAGTCGTCGAAGGTGATGCTTGGCGATTCTCAAGGTCGCTTTGATGGTGTGAGTTGCTGTTGGGGGCCTGGAAGTGATTGGATTGCATGCACGGCCAGGGCTTTCGGCAGGATGTATATCATATGGATGTTATCATGCGGAACACCCTACTGGAGACGTTCGTCTTTTGTCAACTCCTCAAAGTAATCGGCTGAGGCACAACGAGCGTCGGTGTTTTGCTGTCGGGCCCGAGACCTTGGATCGCCCACCCTTGGGGGTCGCTCAGAAACCTGGCGCACTGTTTGTTTGGACTTTGCTATTTCCAAGGCCAGATCGCAGTGAAGGCGCTCGTTCTTAGCGATGATGTTGTCCAAACTCTGTTTGGTCTGTTTGGCTCATTCCATGATGGCTGGCATTGTCTCCTGTACTGAAGTCGTTGGTGAATCGACATTCAAGGCACGTCTTGCAGCGATGGTTTCCTTCCTGAGCATATTTGCCGGAGTGAGGTCGTCTCTTTATGTGATCTCGTCAGTGGCTATCGGAGGATCTGTAGTCATGCCTTCCATGGATACATTTGAGTATTCCCACAGATGGCGCCAGTTGTGGGGATATGGTTTGGACATACTCTTCAGATCCTGGGAGACGCTCGCGATCCTCAGCTAGTCACCTGCAAAGACACAAACGCTCCGGTCGGGGGTGCCGGGGTTAGCACTCCGACGGGCAAGTCAGTTCTGATACTCAAGAAAGCTTGCTTACTAAGTTAAGTGAAGTGATTCTTACATACCTTTCTAAATCTAAAGCTCTTGTATTTATATTCATTCTCTGGACCTCGGGTCCAAAGCCCACTTTTTACTTATTATCCTTTTGTTTATTCCGACCTACATATCCCCGTCTATTCGGCGTGCTCAATGTATTCGGCATCGTAGTTGATCAGGATGGAGCCGAACAGTCTCTGACTTCTGGGATACACCCCTTCCAACTCTTCTATTTATTCGGCTCCCACAGCGTTGTCACGCAGCTTTTGATTGCATTGTTATGCATGTTGCTAACAATATTGTACCTGTTAAGTTTTTTTTTTTCTCTTTCAGGCATGATATTGTATGTACGGTTCATTTGAAGCTGGTGCAACCAGACGAGCCGCACAGGTATTGTTTTCTCCGAGTGAGACGTATCAAGAACTAAATAATTCTCTTACACCCTCTCTGCATTGTAGTGTAGTTTGGTGTATGCTAGCTTAAAACTGTTGCATTGTATGTGCTTCGTTACAGCTTTTCTTTGCATGATCATAAGTTATGCTCGGCTTCTTGCATTGTCAGTTGCATTTTGCCCCTGCCTTCGGGCGCATATCTTTATTGTCTTGCATGTTTGTCTAAGTCTTCGGCCTTGTCAAAAATGGGTCATCTCTGGGCTTTGACACTCACTCCCGTCATTGTTATGACTTTCGAGTTCTGTCAATGAGGGGCAACTGTAGACACCCCATTTTTGACCGTCCTCAAGACTTGGACGTCACCGTTTGAACACTCGGTGATCATCCATGTTTGTGTTCGTCTTGAGTTCTCGGAGATCTCGGCCATGCGCCTTGCCTCAGGACCTCTCGACTTGCCTGTTTTGTGTTTGGTTTTGCACCAAACACTTGTGTTTTGCCTTTGAGGGGCAGGGAGTGGCTTGATGGCCATCCCCACACATCACCGGCCATGGCTTGAGGCCACCGGCTGTGTTTTGTTGCCATTGGCCAAATGTTTGGCCGGTCGGCACTCTGTTTGGTCGGTCGACCATTTATTTGGTCACTTTGGCATTTTTGGCTGGCCGACCACTGTGCATCTGCTTTTGCAGATATTTTTATGCCAGCTGTGCTAGCTGGCATACACCTTGCCCCCCCTCCATACACGTGTATGGAGGGATTTCACTCTTGCTTAGCTTATTTTGTAAGCTTTGCAAGAGTGATCTTCTATAAAGGGAGGGCTTCTCCCCCCTCCTTTAGGGTTAGAGGGTTGAGTTCCAGAGGTCTGGATTAGGGTTAACCATAGTGTATCTATTCTATCTCTATATCTCATTCTCTTTGTGTATAAGTATGTGTTTGTCCTTACTTTTGTGCACAAACACCTAGTTCTACACCTTACCTTGGTTGCTGAGAAGCCATTAGGTTGTTCTTAAGGTTCTTGAGTGGATTCAAGCTTGGAGAAGCAGCTGGAGTGCTGTTCTTGAAAGGGGTCTACAAGGGTAAGAATTTCACCTTTTTTTACCCCATTTTTGCATAGGCTTTTAGCCATCCTTGCTTATTGGTTTAAGCTTAGTATATAACATATAAAAGTTCTAATTTTGCTTGCTTAAAATAGTTGTTTAAGGTTGCTTTGAGCTTTGGGGTTGTTTGACCCCTTTTAGGCCTTGTTTGGCCCCCATTTTGTGCTATTTTGGTGAGCTCCGGGACCACCTTGTTTGGGCCTCCTTACCACTAAAATCTTGAGGGATTTCAATGGTGAGGATGGTGTCTTAAGGTCCTAAGAAGGAGAGGGCCATCCCTTTTCCTTGTTGCCTTCAAAAAGCGACATTTTAGCCTCATGTGTGAGCACCATTTTTAAGTTCATATTGGCCATGTCTTAAGTGTTATTTGTGCTTATTTTGCCATGATATAATACTGTTTTTTTACTTGGTTTAGACACACCATGCTTGCCTTGCATACTTGTCTTGTAATGCCATGAATTGCCTTAACATGTGCCTAGCATTTAGACTACCATGCTCACTTGTTTTGGCTTAGCTTTGTGAAGCTTTTGTGCATGTTTTGATATGCCTAAGGTCTTTTTTTGGTTGTTTTGGTCGACCATGACATGCTTTGTATAGCCACCTTGCATTTTGGCTTGTTAGCCTTGGGTGTGTGAGTGTTGAGCATGCATTGCTTAGCTTGTCTCAGTGGTTTGGCACCACTTATAGCATCATTTCAATCCCCATGGTATGCTTGTATGCTTGCATTTGATGCTCCTTTAATGCTTTAAAAGGTTGTAGTCTTGTGCTCCATGTTTGGTCTCTTTTGTATGCTTCCATGTGTAGGCCACTTAGATGCTATCTAGGTGTGCCCTTAGCTTTGTTTAGGTCTACCTTGGGACTATTCTAAGTCCTCTTAGCCTTGTGAGGCTTGGTTGGCATGGCCATGGTATAAGCCCCTTGGCTTGCCTTGAGTTTTGGACATCGTTGCATGCTTAACTTGTCTTGTTTACTTGGTTTGGCACCTTTTATAACATGATTTCAGAGCTTAGTATGCATGCCATTAGTCCATGTTTGTCCTCTTTTAAGTGTGCTTAAAAGTCGCTCTTTAATGCCTAAGTGTTGAACCATGTGTGCATGCATGTTTGTATGTCATTTGGCCTTCATTTCCTTGGCATTTGGCCACTGTTTTGGGCCTATTTGAGAGCTACCCAAATTGGTATAAGACCATCCATCGCATGTTATGGCATGCTCACCTTGTGTGTTGATTGCATACTTGGCTTATCATGTGTTGTTGCATGTTTAAGTGGCATTACATTTGGCATGCATCTTATGTTAAGTTGCCTTGCATACTTGCATGTGTTATGCCTCACATGTTGCCACATGATTGAATGAAGTCATACACTTGTTTGCATGCTTGTCCTTGCATCTTGTAATATGCTAGTTGCCTTGGTAGCATCATTGCTTGTTTGCATGTTCATATGGCATGCTAGGCTTGCATGCTTAGGTTGCATCTTGCATGCATTCCTCGCCTCTTGATTGACCATGATAGAGGTTAGGATTCATTGGGTGTTTGGTGTGCATTACATTTGATATCAAATTGCACAACTCGACATCTTTGGCCATCACGCATTGAAATGCACGATTGATGGTTCGAGGGCCGAGTACCAAGCTCCTTTGAGTCATGAATATGATAAGGAGTGTGGTTGGTGCAAACATTGCTTGAAATGCATTGCCATACCAGGTTTTTCCCTCTGCTGCTGTCAAAACAGGTTTCTGCAGACAAATATGGCCGGTCGACTTCATAGAGTACCGATCGACCAAATATTGATGGCCGAGAGCTCAACCAATGGTCGGTGACCACCCTGCCATGGTCGGTGATGATTCCCCTTGGTCGGTGGTGTTCCACAGTGTTCATAGAGTGTTCCTTGGGACTTGTGCAATTTCCAGAGGAGCAGAGCAGGGTAAACAGAGGCAGCTTGTGCATGGCATTAGATTTCCGAGCGAAGCCAATCCGAGCATGCGTGCATCCCTCTTCCCGAGGCCTTTTACTACTTTCCTTAGCTTAATTGATTTGTTAATTAATTATGTGGTTTGTAAATTATTTAATTAGCTTGTAGGTTAATTAAATTGTATTGTCCTTTTGGTCCCTCCGAGCGAGGGAGAAGTTGTAATAAGTGTGGGTGCGTGTGTGCATGTCTTCCAACCCCCACTTCTTTCTCCTTTTTACTTACCTGCTTTGATGGTTAGTATTAGGGCATATTTAATTTAGTATACCTTATGCTATGCATGCGTACATCCATTCATTTGTATTGCATGCACCGGGCTCGGCGCATTATGCTAACCGCATAGTATTTCAAATCCAAACTTGAATACATGTTACTTGTTGCATCTCACATGCCATCCCTAGATTGGCCGAGCCTATTCTAGATTGCATTTTGTATGCTATGCATTAGCCATTTAACATGGACTTGGATCATACATTTGATTGCTAACATGTTCTTTGTTTTGGCTCGGAGTACGCCGTAAGTATTTATGCTTTAGTATCTTGCATGAGTGTGAATGTTAACATGACAGCATGCTTACCATGTGGCTATGTGTTTATGTGATATTACTGCCTGAATGCTTGGGGGTGAAGGTTGGATTATTTGAGTTGGAACAACTCGTTGAAATCCGTGTTTTAGTCTACTTGCGAGTAGCAAATTTCAAACCATTTTTCAAAGAAACGGATATGCAATGCTTTGTTCCAAATTAGGCGATCTAGTCTATACTTTTGTGTTGTGCGCATCACATAGTAAGATTAGCTAATTAATCGGAATAAGAACACATAATGTTTTCAAAACGAGATATCATGGTTAGTAGAGGCCGATCTTCGGATCGGGCGAGCGGGGGTGCTCATAGCTGACATTCCCCAACCGTACCCAAGTTCCCGAGCCGAGGCAACTTTGGTAATGACGGATGCATGGCCTTAGGTAAACGAGTCAGGGTTTCCTAAATTCCCCAAAATAAAATATTTAGGTGGCGACTCTATATCTGGCAAAGCAGTCCATGTTTGACACTTCTTTTCTAAAAATCTATTTTCTCAAAACGATTTGCCGGATTTGGACTCTTTGGTTCAGATTAAGAACCGTGACAATTCGAGTCCGAACTGTGGTAGCATGAGGGCCTAAGGGCGTGTCCATAAGGACCATCCTCCTTTGAGTCATGAACATGATAAGAAGGGTGTTGGTGTAAATATTTGCTTGAAAATGCATTGTCATGTCTTGTCTGCCCTCTGCTGCTGTCAAAACAGGGTTCTGCAGGAATGGATGGCCGACTGACTACATTGAAGGCTGATCGACCAACAATCTCTGGCCGAGAGCCATACCAATGGTCGATGACCACTTTCCTATGGCCGGTGACCATCACTCATGGCCGATGGCACCCCCACAGTGTTCAGAGAGTGCTCCTTGGGATTTGTGCAATTTTCAGAGGCATAAAATAGCGAAAACAGAGGCAGCTTGTGCATGGTGGTGGATTTCCGAGCGGAGTTGAGCACGTACGCATTGGACCCTCTTCCCGAGGCTGTTTTATCGCTTTATTAGCTTAGTTAATTTGCTTAACTAGTTAATCGGTTTGTAACTATTTAATTAGCTTGTTAGTTGATTAAATTGTATTATTCTTTCGGACCCTCCGAGCGAGGGCAAATTTGTAATAAGTGTGCGTGTATGTGTGAATGTCTTCCCACCCCATGTCTTTCTCCCTTTTACTTACCTGCTTTTGATGGTTAGTATTAGGGCATATTTCAATTAGCATCCTTATGCTATGCATGCGTGCATTCATTCATCTGTATTGCATGCACCAGGCTCGATGCATCATACTAATTGCATAGTATTTTCAAATCTAACTTGAATACATGTTATCTGTCGCATCTCCTATGTCATCTTAGATTAGCCGAGCCTATTCTAGTTGCATTTTGCTTGCGATACATTAGCCATCTTCACCTGAACTAGAATCATGCATAATTACTAACATGTTCTTGTCTTGGCTTGGAGTACACTGTAAGTGTTTTCTTTTGCTTTAGCATCTTGCATGTATGTGAGTGTTAACATGAAAGCATGCTTGCCATGAGGCTAACTGCTTAGTTGGTATAACTACCTGAATGCCTGTGGGTGAAGGTTGGATTACTTGAGTTGGAACAACTCGTTGAAATCCGTGTTTTAGCCTACTTGCGAGTAGTAAAATTCAAACTATCTTTCAAACGAACGGATATGCAATGCTCTCCAAATTAGGTGATCTAGTCTATACTTGTTTTATTGTACGCATCACATAGTAAGATTAGGCTAATAACCGGAATAAGAACACATAACGTTTTCAAAACTCGATATCATGGTTAGTAGAGGCCGATCTTCGGATCGATCGAGAGGGGGTGCTCATAGCTGACCTTCCCCAATCGTATCCAAGTTCCCGAGCCGAGGCAACTTTGGTGATGACGGACAAGTGGCCTTAGGCAACGAGTCAGGGTTTCCTAAATTCCCCCAAAATAAAATATTTAGTAGGCGACTCTGTATTTGGCAAAGCAGTCCATGTTTGGCACTTCTTTACAAAAATCTGTTTTCCAAAACGATTTGCTGGATTTGGACTCTTTGGTGATTTATCAGTCTTGCATTGCACTTTGCATGATCAGATTAAGAACCGACACAAATTGAGTCTGAACTGTAGAGAGAGGCCCACGAGGGCGCGTCTACACTTGTTAGGCCTTGTTTTGAACCTTCCTTTTAAGCTATTGGGACCACCTTGTTTTGGCCTTCTCACCACTGAAACTTAGACGAATTTCAGTGGTGTAAATGATGTTTTGAGGTCCCAAATAGGAGAGGGTCATCCCCTCTCCTTGTGTCTTGTATGCTTGCTTCATTTGCCTCATGTTTGAGCATGTTTGTTAAGCTTATGTTGGCTCCATCTTAGCATGTATTTGGGGTTATTTTGACATGGCATACCACTTTTTTGACTTGGTTTTGTCACCTCATGCATGCTTTATACACTTGTAGTGTAAAGGTTGGAAACTAGCTTTATGTGCTTCATGAAGTAGCATGTCTTTCTAGCATGTTTTGAGTCCATCTCAGTAGGTTTTTGGTATTGTTTTAACATGCCTTAGATCTGTTTTGGGTTGGTTTGATGGCCCCATGCATGCTCCATGCACTTGTAGTGCATTTCCATTAACTAGCCTAATGTGTACCATGCTTTAGACCATCATTCTAGCATGATTTTGGCTTAACTTCAAGAAGCTTTTGTCCATGTTTTACCATGCTCTAGCTCTGATTTGTGTTGTCTTTGTCATGCATGCCATGCTTTGTATAGCTATAGTGCATTTTAGCCTGTTAGCTTTGTGTATCGAGTCCACTAGCATGCATTGCTTGGCCTATTTGAATGATTTGGCATCATTTGTTATGAGATTTTAGTGCATGTTTCATGGTCATACACTTGCATCTTTCACTCTTTCAATGCTTTGAAGGGTTGGTTCTTTATGCCTTAAATATGAGTCATTGTGTATGCCTTCATGCCTAAGCTTGCGAGCTATCATTTCAATGTGTATTTGGGGTTATTTTGCCATGATATAAATCCGATTTTTGTTGGCGAAGCCATCTGTAGACGTGCCTGAACGTCCCAGCTCCGCGCGCGAAGGCGCGGAATCCGTTTTGTTCATTAGCTACTACAGTTCGGACTCAATGTCACGGTTTTGAATCTAATCTCACAAAGTGCAATGCGAGATTGATAAATCACCAAAGAGTCCAAATCCGGCAAATCATTTTGGAAAATTGATTTTTATAAAGAAGTGCCAAACATGGACTGCTTTGCCAGATACAGAGTCGCCACCTAAATGTTTTGTTTTTGGGAAATTTAGGAAACCCTTACTCGTGCCTAAGGCCACGTGTCTGTCATCACCAAAGTTGTCTCGGCTTGGGAACTTGGGTACAAGAGGGGAAGGTCCTGAAATGAGCACCCCCGCTCGCCCGATCAAAGATCGGCCTCTACTAACATGATATGTTGTTTTTGGAAACACATGTGTTCTTATTCCGGTTTATTAATCTATCATTACTACGTGATGCGCATGGCAAACAAGTATAAACTAGACCGCCTAAGTTGGAACAAAACATCTCATGTTTGTTTGTTTGAAAATGGTTTGAATGTGCTACTCGCAAGTAGGCTAAGATGTGGATTTCCCACCCTCGAGTGGGCTTAGAAAACATGATTTTGCCACCTCAAGTGGGCTTAAAACTCGCATTTCGATGAATTGTTCCAATTCAAGCAATCCAACCTTCATCCACAGGCATTCAAGCAGTTGCATCATTTAAGCAAATAGCCTCATGTCAAGCATGCTGTCATGGCAACACTCACACTCATGCAAGGATGCTAAAGCATAAACACTTACAGCGTACTCCGAGCCAAAAAAGAAGCTAATTAGGAATCAGGCATGAATCCTAACTATTTTGAGATGCCTAATGCAACACATGCAAAAATGCAACTAAGATAGGCTCGGCTATTCTAAAATGACATGTGAAATGCAACAATTGATACATGTATTCAACTTGGTATTGAAATACAATGCAGTTAGTATGATGCACCGAGCCCGGTGCATGCAAAACAAATGAATGAATACAAACATGTGAAGCACAAGTATGCTAATTGAAACATGCACTAAAACTAACCATCAAAAGCAGGTAAATAAAAGGGAAAAAGACGTGGGGTTGGAAGACATTCACACACAAACGCACACTTATTACAACAATATGCCCTCTCGACGGAGGGTCCGAATAAATTTAGCTAACTAGCTATGCTAATTAAACTAATTATTACAAACCAACTAATTAACTATGCTAAGCTAATTAATTATTACAAAATTTTGACTAATTAATCAAATTAATTAAGTTACAACACCAAATGCTAATTAACAAATAAAGCACTAAATCAGACTGCCTCAGCTCTGCCTTGAACAATGAAGGATGCATGCTCTCGATTTCTCGCCCCGAAAAGCTCTCTGGATGCTCTCTTGAGGCTCTGTCTGTAGGGTGTCCTTGAGAACTAGCTGCTGGATCTCACCAAAATAGTGTTGAGGAGTGCACCTGTGGCCTGCCGGCCATGAGGAGCTGCTGCTAACCACCCAGCCGGCCACAAATGAAGCGCTGCCGGCCATCTGTGTGGCACTGTCGGCCACTGGTGTGTTGTGACACTGAGCTACAACAGAGCACAAAACAGAGGAAAGGGAGGGTCTCCCAAGGGTAGGTACGCACTATGCCACCCCATATCACCTCAAAACATCAAGCGAGAGGCCTAATCGAATCCAAGACCATCAATCACGCATCTCGATGCATGATCGCCAAAGATCCAACTTGTGCGAATCAATGTAAAATGAATGCACAAAAACACATAAATGCCTAGAACTCTATCATGCATCGTCAAAAGCGTCGGCAACCGAGAATTGAAGCACGTTTCATCACTTCAAGTATGAAACGTCCCTCGTTCCTCGTGTTTGGCTTAACACCCAAGCCAAAGATAATGCAATGCATGCAACATGGAGATGCCATGCAATGCAACATAAGCATGCCAAATGCAATGTAACAAGCATGCAAAATGCAGAGTAACCTAAACATGCAAACATGCCAAAGTACCAAGCATGCGACAACATGCAATGCAACAAAATGGAACAAGCATGCGACAACATGCAAGGCAAGCATGCGACAACATGCAAAGATGGACTTAAACCAAAATGGACAGACCTCAATCATGCCCAAATCAGTGGCCAATAGTGCTGAAATGATGGTATGAAAAGCATGAAAAGGCAAGACAAACATGCATGCCAATTGGCTCAAGGATTAAGGCACAAAGATGCAACTCTTAAGCACACTTAAAGAGTGACAAGCATGGATATGTGACAGCACCATAAGCTCTAAAAACTTGTATGGAATGGTGACAAACCAACCCAACAAGACAAGCATAGCATGCAAGAAAGCTCAAAGCTCGAAACTAGCAAAGGGACTTAAGCCATAGCTATACAAAGCAAGCCCCAAAGGACTAGGGGCAACCAAAATAGTCCCAAGGCAGGTCAAGATGAGACTAAAAACATGCTTGAACCTAGCCAATACAATCTAGAACAAAAGACCGAAAGCATGAAGCATGCAAGGCTACAAAGGGGTATTACACTTCACCTATTAAAACCAAACATGGCATGAATTGGAAAACATGAAACAGAGTTACATCATGGAAAAATAGGACCAAATACACACTGAAATGATGGCCCAAAGGCCTAGGCTTGATGGCATGCACAATAATCCACTCTTGAGGCATAAAGAGCCAAACCTCCAAGGCATTAAAAGAGCGACAAGCACAAGTGTATGATCATGAAATATGCACTGATATAACACTTCAAACGATGCCAAAGCATGAAAACATCACAAGTATAGCATGGTAGAGGCCTCAAAACTCAAGACTAGCCAAAGCATTTGCACTATAGCTATACAAAACATGAGTCATATGACCATGGAAGCCCAAAAAAGTCCTAGAACAGCCCCAAAATATGATTAAAATCATGCTAGAGCATAGCCAAAATATGCTAGAATAAAGAGCCAAAACATGCAAACAAGGCTAGCAAGCAAGATTTGTACTACAAGTACATGGAGCATGCAAGAGGGTACCAAACCAACTTAAATCAAAGTTATGACATGTCAAATGATGGCCAAAAACCTACTAAAATGAAGTCAATACATGCTAGGAAGACATGCTACTTTGGTGAGCCACCAATGGGATTACACTACACATATAAGAAGCAAGTACAAGGTGACCAAACCAGCCATGGACAGAGTTAAGGAAAGTCCTAAAAGTCACAAAAAAGTACCTGAACTATGCCTCAAAAGTATAGAGATACATGCTCATTTGATAGGCCAATAAATACAAGCAAACAAAACAAGAAGAGAGGGGGTCACCCCCCCCCTTTGATTTGAGGCCTCAAAACCATATGTCTACCACTGAAAATCCACTGGATTTCAGTAGTAGAAAGGTCAAACAAAGACTAACTCAAAGGCCTCAAGACATGGTACAAAACAAGGCCAAACAAGGCACACAAAGGGGTAGAACACCCTCAACACCAAAGAGGCCTTAAACAACCATCAAAAACACTTAAATACAGAACTTTTTTTAGTTGAAAGCAAGGCCTAAAACAATATGCAAGGATGGCCAAAATGGTATAGAAAAGAAAGCTTAAATGGGAATACACTCACCCTTGAAGCTCAACTTCGAAACCAGCAACTTCTGAGGCCAAAAACCAACTTTTAGAGCTCAAGTAACACTTCCAAGAACCTCAGCTCAAAGATGGTGGTGCATCACTATGTGTTGTAGTGCAAAAGTGAAAGGAAAACGGACTTTAGAGCACAAATAAACACAATATAAAGAGAGAGGATGAGAAATATATATAGAGAGAGATACAACTTCTCCAAAATTGCTCAACCTCTAATAGAGAGGAAAAGCCTCTCCTTATATAGAAGAAGACAATGCAAAGCTTGTTAAACAAGCTTGAAAAGGGCCTCATCCCTCCATACACTGTATGCAAGAGGGATGAGTGAAAACCAGCTAGCTCAAAAGATCTGGAGTGAAATCTACTGAGACAAGGTGTTCTGCCGGCCATCAGTGGTGGCCGGCAGTGCCTCATTGATGGCCGACAGGCTTCATCAATGGTAGGCAGGGACAAATGCATGGCTGGTAGAGGCATAGAATGGCTGGCAATGAACCATGAGAATCATGTTGAAAGGACCAACACATGGTCCAAAAATGGGGCAGAAAGGATACAGGGTTTAGAAAGCTCAAACCTGTGACGTTCCGCCATGAAAGTCGAGTACTCGACGAGCAATCGAACTTGTGGCTGGATGTACCTGCAAGCACAACCAAGTCTTTGAGGATGGTCAAAAATGGGGTGTCTACACCATCTCATGCTTGGTCTTAATAGGTGTAGTGTAATCCTCCATTTTGGCCTTCCATACATCATGCCTTATGCCCTCTATGCTAGCTTATTTTGGCTTCCTTCCATACATGTTTTAGTATCATTTTGACATGCTCTAGGACTGTTTTGGGTTGCCTCGACCATATGCTTCATGTTTTGTATAGCTATAGTGCAAGTGCCTATGCTAGCTTTGAGTTTTGAGAACCATAGCTTGCTTCATTTGCATTGTGTGTATGATTTGGCATCATTTATCATGATATTTCAGAGCTTATAGCATTGCTATGTTCCCATTTCTTTCATGCTTTGAATGCCTTTAAGGGTCATACATTGTTGCCTAGCTTATGGCCTAACTTGTATGCTTGCATGCCTAGACTTTTGAGCTCCCATCTTAGCATGTTATGGTCTTTGTTTAGACCTATTTGAGCTCTATTTGTGGCTGGTTCATGCTTTTGTGCCATGTATTGCATGTCCCTAGAGTAGTCCTCTTTGCTAGCTTTAATGCTTAAGGACCCTTGCATGCTTTGCTTGTGTTGTTTGAGTGATTTGGCATCATTTCATACCTTATTTCAGTGCATTTAGTGTTGTTACACTTCCATATTTATCACTCCTTGAGCACTCTTGAGGGTTGTGCACTTAGGCCTAGTTGACGGGCCAATGCATGTGCATGTTTGTCTTGATCTTCATGCCTTATTTTAGCATTATGGCCACTGATTTGGGCATGAATGAGGTCTTTCCATTTTTGGTTTAAGTCCATTTAGCATGTTTATTTGCATTTTGCTTACATGCTTATGTTACATTGCATTGCGTATGCCATGTTGTTCTTTGCATTGTGCATGCCGTGTTATCCTTTGCATTGTGTATGCCAAGTTGTTCTTTGCATTGTCTATGCATGCCTTTAGCATTGGTAGTTTGATAATGTTGCATTGCATGTTGTTGCATGCTTGTCCCTTGCATGATTGTTAGCATGCTAATGTTGCATTACATTAAGTTGCATGCATTACATTGTATTTGGCATACTTGTGTTGCATTGTTTTTGGATAGGATATTAGTCCAAACAAGAGAAACGAGGGACGTTTCATAATTGAAGTGATGAAACGTGCCTCAATTCTCGGTCGCCGACACTCTTGATCACACATGATAGAGTTTAAGGCATTTATGTGTTATTTGTGCATTCATTTACATTGAAATGTGCAATTTGGCTTCTCAGCCATCATGCATCGAGATGCATGATTGGTGGCCCAAGGGTCGAGAACCGCACTCCCTTGAGATCGTGAAATGCTAGTGAGGGTGGTTGTGCACACATATCTTGCAAATATATTGCTATGCCCTTTCTTGCTCTCTATTGCAGCAAACTGGGGAAGTGCAGCAAAAACTGGTCGGCCGACCAAAAAAACTAGCTGGTCGACCACTTTTTCTGGTGTGCAACAATGAAAAGTGGTCGGCCAGTGGCTGGAAACACCCCTAGGTGGTCGGCCATGCTCCTACAGGTCCCCGAGGTGAGTTAGAAGCTATCTGGAGCTTGGTGCAAGGTTCTCAGAACAATTGAAAACAGAGGCAAGTTGGGGCATCGCGACGGATTTCCAAACGAGGCGACCGAGTATGCCCGAGAATCTCTTTTTACTGCTTTCCTTAGCTAGTTTATGCTTTGGTTCTGTACTTAAGTAGTTAATGCATTTAGCTGCTTATTTGTGTTGTAATAACTAGTTAGTTAACTTGTTAGTTAATTAGCTTTATTTTGTAGTAATTAGTTAGCTTGTTAGTTAGCTAGTTTTGTTTTGTAATAATTAGTCTAATTAGCTTAGATTAGTTAGTTAGCTTACTATTCGGACCCTCCGTCGAGAGGGCACAACTGTTGTAATAAGTGTGCGTGAGTGTGATGCATGTCTTCCAACCCCCATTTCTTTCTCCCTTTTACTTAGCCGCTTTCGATGGTTAGTTTTGGGGCATATTTTGTTTAGCATACCTTATGCTTCGCATGCGTGCATCCATTCATTTGTGTTGCATGCACCGGGCTCAGCGTATCATACTAACTGCATTGTATTTCAATACCAATTTGAATACATGTTATCAAGTTGCATTTCGCATGCCATCTTAGAATAGCCGAGCCTATCTTAGTTGCAGTTTTGCATGTATTGTATTAGCCATCTTAACATGAACTAGGATCATGCATGATTTCTAACTAGTTCTCTGTTTTGGCTCGGAGTACACTGTGAGTGTTTACGCTTTAGCATACTGCATGAGATGTGTATGTTTCCCTGTTAGCATGCTTGCCATGAGGCTAATTGCTTATTTGCTATAACTGCTTGAATGCCTGTGGGTGAAGTTTGGATGCTTGAATTGGAACAATTCATCAAAATGCGTGTTTTAAGCCTACTTGCGAGTAGCACCTCTAAACCGTTTTCAAACAAATGAACATGAAATGTTTTGTTCCAACTTAGGCGATCTAGTCTATACTTGTATGTTGTGCGCATCACATAGTAATTCTACGTTCATAACCGGAATAAGAACGCATGTGTTTTCAAAAACAACATATCATGTTAGTAAAGGCTAATTCTTTGATCGGGCGAGCGGGGGTGCTCATTGCATGACTTTCCCGTCTTGTACCCAAGTTCCCGAGCCGAGGCAACTTTTGTGATAACGGACACGTGGCCTTAGGCACAAGTCAGGGTTTCCTAAATTTCCCAAAATAAAACATTTAGCTGGCGACTCTGTATCTGGCAAAACAGTCCATATTTGGCACTTCTTTATAAAATTAGTTTTCCAAAACGATTTTCCGGATTTGGACTCTTTGGTGATTTATCGGTCTCACATTGCACTTTGTGAGACTAGATTCAGAACCGTGACACGAGTCTGAACTGTGGTAGCTAAGAACAAAACGAATTCGCGCCCTCGCGCACGGAGCCGAGAGTTCTCGGGCGGTCTACAGCACTGCATTTCAGCATTGGTCTCATCTTGCATAGCAATTCCCTGGTTTAGGGCCGTTCTCATGGCCACAACTTCTTCTAGACTCTAAGCCATCACGGGTCTGCTGAGTTGGCAACTGGGGAAATGGATGGGTGCAAGCTGAGAGCAGACTGATTTTAACCTGACTATACTTGATGTATCTGAGCCAGATTAGTCTAGATGGGTTTGTTTGGACCTTTGCTGAGTGGGTTTTTTGCTGGGATTAGAAGGCTTTCCTGGTTGGATTGGGCTTTGGCCTTTGCTGCGCTGGATATTACTCTTTCTCTAGCTTAGAAAAACCTGGCATTTAAAAACACAATGCCCCATCAGATCAGGATACCGGGCATGCCAGTCAAAACAAAGCAAGATACAATATTGGATCTGGGTTCTAGTTCTGGTTCTGGTATTTTTCCACCATATCAAACACAAACCCCTTAGATTTTGACCCAAATTTTGTTTCTGATATGATCCTCAATTTTGAAAGGAATCGCCTCAAGGTTAAGACACTCTCAGGGTTGCATCATACATTCCCAATGATTTTCACATTTTGTATAAAAGCATTCAAAACACCCCTATGAGAGGTTTAGGGTTTCTCTGTCCTAGTTTCGTCAGGAGCTAGGGTTCACTATTCAAAACAAGCGGTTTCATGCAATCCTGTATATAGGTGAGCATCCTGTCCTATGTTTGGAACAGTCACTATAGCTTTACTACATGCAGCTAGGCCAAATGGTCAAAGGGGGTACCTCAACAAGACTAGCTAATATACCTCTCACACCTAACACTGAGAAGTGAAAGGAGGATCAAACGGCACAGCCATAGTCTAGATCCAAGGGTTGTATTCCCATCGTGGCAGAGCCCGTAACTGGTCAGCCTTATGGAAAGCTTTTCCAAGGAAGCCTCCAGCAAACCATTCAAGAATAGCAGATGGAAAACACTGTGACTTAGGTGCACCAATGCAAATACAATGCAAAGAAACACATAAGTGTAAATAAAACATCATATCATGAGTTCGAGTCAAGTTCTCTAAGTTCTCAGCAGAGTCGCCAGAAACTGCAGCTCGACTTTTTCGCGCCCTCCTTTTGGAGAGGTTCGAATTGGTCCTACAGTTCGAACTCCTGTCACGGTTCTGAATCTAATCTTACAAGTGCAATGTGAGACTGATAAACACCAAAGAGTCCAATCCGATAAATCATTTTTGGAAAATCAGATTTTGAATCAAATAATGCCAAAACTGGACCGCTTTGCCAGTTTACAGAGTCGCTACCTAAATGTTTTGTTTTTGAGAAATTTGGGAAACCCTGACTCTTGCCAAAGGCCACATGTCCATCATCACCAAAGTTGCCTCGGCTCGGGAACTTGGGTACGAGAGGGGAAGGTCCTAAAATGAGCACCCCTACTCGCTCAATCAAAGATCGGCCTCTACTAACCATGATATGTTATTTTATAAACCTCATGTGTTCTTATTCTAATTATTAGCTAACATTACTATGCGATGCGCACAAGCAAGTATAGACTAAGTCGCAAGACTTGGAACAAA
Organism: Camellia japonica; assembly: GCA_030407325.1. Lineage (NCBI taxonomy): Eukaryota > Viridiplantae > Streptophyta > Magnoliopsida > Ericales > Theaceae > Camellia > Camellia japonica. The sequence continues at coordinate 115,360,453 of JAPPVO010000013.1, read as the reverse complement.
TCAACTCATGTTTGTTTTCGAAAAATGGTTTCGATTTGCCACCCTCAAGTGGGCTAAAATGCGGTTTTGCCATCAAACATAATGGGCTTTAAAACATGATTTGCCACCTCGCAAGGTGGGCTTAAAACTTACACTTGTTGAATTATCCCAATTCGAGTAACAAAGCCGTCATCCACAGGCATTCATTCAGTTAGGCATTTAAGCAAATAGCCTCATGGCAAGCATGCGAAACATGGCAATATGGCAATCACACTCATGCAATATGCTAAAGCACAAAAACTTAACTAGTACTCCAAGCTAGGAAAGAAAACAAAGTTAGAAAAATGCATGATCCTAACTATGTTAAATGACTAATGCAACACATGCAATATGCAATTAATAGGCTCAGCTACTAATATGGCATATGATTTGCAACACTTTGATAACATGCTTTGAAACACGTATTCAAAGAAATATTGAAATTATAATGCAGTTTGAATGATGCGCCGAGCCTCGGTGCATGCAAAACAAATGAATGAATGCAAGCATGCAAGCATAAGGTATGCTAATTGAAAATGTCCTAAACTAACCATCGAAAGCGGTTAAGTAAAAGGGAGAAGGACTTGGGGTTGGAAGACATACACACACATACGCACACTTATTACAACGTTGTGCCCTCGCGAAGGAGGGTCCGAATGAATAAGAGCTAACTAGCTAAGCTAAGCTAATTATTACAAACCACAACTAATTAACTATTCTAGTTAATTATTACAACACAATTGAAATAAACTAACTAGCTATTCTAAGCTAGCTAAATATTACAAAATGAATTAATTAGCTAAACACATTAGCTAACTAATTACAAAACCAATAAACTAGCTACCACTAACTTAGCTAAGTAAAGCAGTTAAGTGGCCTTGAGGAGCGAGGGATGCATGCATGCTCGGTTGCTCCACTCGAAAACACCCTTGCCTTGCCATTGGATGCCTCTGTTTGCATTCGTTTGATCACTGAAAACTGTACCAATTTCTAGATTGTCATTGTTCCAACACAGGAACACTTCTGCACAAAAATTCACTGGTGGCTGGTCGGCCACAAAAAGTGGCTGTTGGCCACCTCAACTGGATGGTCGGCTAATGTAAGTGGCCGGTTGGCCACCTGCTTTTCCAGACTTATGTTTTTACTACAACAGAGAACAACAGAGGCAAAGCAATGCATTTTTTCAAGGAATGTGTGTACTACCACCCTCCTTATCATTTCTCAAGCTCAAAGAAGTATGGTACTTGGCTCTCAAGCCACCAATCAAGCATTTTCGATGCATGATGGCCAAAGAGTCAAGCTTGTACAAGCTTAATGAATGCACAAATAAGACTCAAAGGACCACCACCCTATCATACATGATCAAGGGTGATGGCGACCAAGAAATGTGACACGTTTCATCACTTTGAGTATGAAACGTCCCATATTTCTTGTGTTTAGATTAACGTCTGATCCAAACACATGCAATGCAACACAACATGCTTAACTTGCTCAAGTTTTACTTGTCATGTTTTGTTTACACATTTTACATTACCGATTAGTCCTTTAACCGATTAAGTCCATAGTGAAAGTCCTCTAGTTGAAAGAGGACTTGAACCACAAGCACCTTAAGCATGAAAGAGACCTCATGCCATTGGTTAGTAGAAATCCTCAAGAGAGAATTAAAACCATTGTGCACAAGTGTCTCAATTTCAAACTCAAGCCAACAAAGGGTTCAAAGTCACTTTCAAAGCAAGTGAAAGAGTGAAGCATGGAGGAAGATTGCAGATATTTAAGGCACTGAAATGGGATGCAAAATGATACTAAAACATGAAGACAACACATGCAATTCATGCTAAGAGCCTAAAACACTAAGCTAGTGAAGGGAATTGCACCACAACCATGCAACACAAGCCTCGCAGGGCTGAACTAACTCATGATAGAGCTAAAACATGCCAAAATAGTGGCTAAATCATGTTGAGATTGAAGCATAAAAGACTAGAAAAACATGCTCATGTGTTAGCTTGCAAAGAAGGCTCAAAGCACAACTCTCAAAAGTAATGAAAGAGTGTAATAAAAGAACATGTGACAGAGTTATATACACTGAAATTACATGTAAAATGATGCTACAACATGCAAACAACTCAAACACTTCATGTTTAGAGGCCTCAAACAATGAGCTAGCGAAGACCGTTACACTAGAGCTATGCAATACAAGCCTCGAAGGACATAACCATCCCAAAATAGAGTTAAAGTAGGCCAAAATAGTAGCTAAAACATGCTGAAGTTAAGCTAACACAAGCTAGAATAATAGGCCAAACCATTAGGCATGCTAGACTAGTAAGCACAATTGCACTACAAGTACAAAAAGCAAGCAACAAGTGACCCAACCAACCCAAAACAAAGTTGAAACATGCCAAAAAAAAGCCTAAAACATGCTTGAACTAAGCTAAGCTAAGCCACAAAATCATGCTACTCTGTAATGCTAACTAGGCATAGAAGAGAGACATAAGGAGGGGAGGCTAACCCCACCATTTTTGGACTTCAAAACATACCTTTTACCACTGAAATAACTATGAATTTCATTGGTTTAAAGGCCCAAAAGATTTGACTTTAATATGCTAGAAGATGGTACAAAAGCTCTACAAGCTACGGAACAAAAGGAATGACAACCCCCCTAACACAAAATAGGCTCAAACCACCATTTTTAAACCATAAAAACAGAGTTTTTTGTAGTTCAAAACCAGCTCAAAAACAGTACAAAAAGATGGCAAAATAAGCTATGCAAAACAAGTTTTAAAGGTGAGAGTCATACCTCTTGAAGCCAAGCACACTTTAGGCACAAATGATTCACCAAATCAAGCTAAAATCACCTTTTAGAACTCAAAGATGGTCCCAATAGCCCAAAGATAAGCAACTTTGGTTAAGGGTTCATAGGCAAACTAGATGTGTATCTCTACTTGTGTGCACAAGAGGGCAAGGGAGAGAGAAATCTAGAGAGAAAGGATTGTAGAGAGAGAGGATTTTTAGAGAGAGAGGCTCCCAAAATTTGCTAACCTTGCAATATAAGAGATATGGCCTCTATATATAGCAAAAAGAGAGCTTCAGGTCGAAATATCTCAATTAGGATTGCTGGAGCTTGTGTAGAACAGCTGGAGGGAAACAATCTACAAAATATCTGAATTTGGGACATTAGTGGCTGACCGGCCACTTTTCTGGCCGACCGGCTACCCCTGGTGGCCGACAGGCCATATTTGTGGCCGACAGCAAAAATCTGCTCTCCATGTCCAACTTCAAATGGGCATATCTCCTTCGTCTGGACTCTTTTTTAGGTCATTCTTATGCCTAAATTGAAGCCCCGGAAGTCTTCTTTCCAATGGTGACAACTTCACATCAAAATTCCAAATGTGAAAAAAGTTATGCCTCTTTTAGTGAAGACTGCTCAGTTTTGGTCATAACCGGATTGATGCCCAACTTCAACCAACCATATCTCCCTCATCTGGACTCAGCTTTAGGAGATTCTTGAGTGAAAAATGAAGCCCCGGAAGTCCAATTTCCAATGGTGGTGGCCTCATAGCTCAAATACAAGTGTACAAATGGATAGGCCTGATTTAGCGAGGGCTGCTTGACTCTCTCTTAACGATTCATGCCCAACTTCTTCCCCAACTTGGTTTCTTCCCTTCTCTCCTATTTTCTTCAACTCCAAACCTCTAAACAAGATGTTTTGGAAGATTTTTCAAAGAGTTCACCTCTCTTTCATTCATTTCCACTTTGTCCTTGCCTGATTTACCGAAAAGCGCAACATTTAACGAAATGCAAGCTTCGGAACATCGTAGAGACTTTCTTTCAAAAACATTTTGAAAGAGAGGGTTTTAAGGTCTAAAAATTATTTTGGTCAAAATGGTTTTGGTCCAAAAATAGGTGTGAGGTTTGGATTTGACGCTCTCCTTGCCAAAGAAATCGAACCTTTGCACTGCACACCTTTCATCATCAAGTAAGCAATCAGTAGCACCCAAGTCTTAAGGGCGGTCAAAAATAGGGTGTCTACACAGTTCGATACAAATAAAGTGGCATCTTGTTTCATACCCCTCCACCAAAACTGACAACTAAGATCATAATACATTTTAGTGCCTCCCAGGTGTACCGCAAGGTGTAAGTGATGGAACTCCCGAAGTACTTTCTCTCTACACGATTCTAGTACAAACAAATGGTCTGGGTAATGTACACTCAGCTTCGAGTGAATGTTCAAATCTTTCTCTTCCTTCACATTGGAAATCTTAACACGGATTGATTCCATATCACGGTCTCCTCGTTGTGCCTCTATGACCTTATTAACCAAGGTAGGTTGAGCATTCAAAGTAAACAAGGTGGCACTATCTCCGGACTCACCCAAGTGCAAATCAAACTTGCCAATAACATCTAGCATATCCCATTCCCGAATGGCCACACTTGCCAAACGACTCACAGATTTTCAACTCAAAGCATCGGCCGCCACATTGGCCTTCCCTGGATGATAGTGTAACTCAAAGTCATAATCCTTCATAAATTCCATCCACCTCTGTTGTCGTAAATTCAAGTCTTTTTGGGAAAACAAATACTTTAGACTCTTATGATCGGAGAAAACCTCAAACTTCTCACCATACAAGTAATGCCTGCAAATTTTCAAAGCAAAAATCACCGCTGCTGATTCTAGATCATGGGTGGGGTAATTTTTCTCATGAGTTTTCAATTGTTGTGAACCGTAGGCCACAACGTTTCCCTCTTGCATCAAGACACAACCAAGTCCATCCCCGGATGCATCACAATAGACAGTGTAATTCAAACCCCTTTCCAGAATTATCAAAAGCGGTGCGGTAGTCAATCTAGTCTTAAGCTCTTGGAATGACTTTTCACACGCCTCACTCTACAACAATTTGATACCCTTTCTAGTCAACCTAGTCAAAGGTGCAGCAAGTCTAGAGAAGTCCCTTACAAAACATCGATAATACCCTGCTAATCCCAAGAAACTCCAGATTTCAAAAACATTCATGGGTTGTTCCCAATCCTGTACATCATCTATCTTTGAGGAGTCCATAGTCACTTCCTCTCTAGACACTACATGCCCCAAAAACTTCACCTCTGTTAACCAAAACTCGCATTTTTCAAATTTGGCATACAATTGGTGCTTACTAAATAAACCCAACACTACCTGCAAGTGAGTGTCATGTTCCTCTTCAGAGGTTGAATAAATCAAGATGTCATCCACAAAAACGACCACAAAACGGTCCAAGTATTCCCAAAAAATTATGTTCATAATATCCATAAAGGAAGCTAGTGCATTGGTCAACCCAAAAGGCATTACAAGGAATTCATAAAGGCCATAACGAGTACGAAAGGCCGTCTTCTGAATGTCCTCCTCCCGAACTCTCAACTAATGGTACCCCGACCTCAAATCTATTTTTGAGAAGCAACGAGACCCTCTAAGTTGGTCAAACAAATCATCTATTCTGGGTAGAGGATACTTGTTCTTAATTGTAACTCTATTCAACTTGCGGTAATCAATACATAACCGCAATGACCCATCATTCTTCTTCGCAAAAAGAGCCGGCGCTCCCCAAGACAATGTACTAAGGCGAATGAAGCCCATGCCTAAAAGTTCTTGGAGTTAAATCTTCAACTCATGCAATTTGGCGGGTGCAAATCTATATGGTGACATGGAAATCGGTGTTGTGCTAGGCACAAATTCAATGGAGAACTCGATCTCTCGGTAAGGTGGTAAACTAGAAAGATCTTCTGGAAAGACATCCAAGTATTCACAAACTACCCTTGGTAACTCAACACGAGCCCCGTCACTCTCACTATCCAAGAGAGTTGCAAGAAGGCCACTAAGCTTGCTCCTACTACGAGGGTTAACAACTGGCGACAAGGCTCAATCAACTCGGTTCCCCAAAAAATAGAAATGATCACCACCCGAAGTGCACACCGTAACTCTTTGACAGTAACAATCAATCATAGCTTGATAAGAACACAACTATTCGATGCCTAAATTGACATCAAAACTCAACATATCTAGTAACACAAAAGAAAACAGAAGTCGACGCCTGGTAACTTCTATTTCACAATCACGACAACCCTGATCTAAATCAACTGTACCCCCAACTGGTGACTCTACTCTGAGTGGAGGCACTAACCGTGCTACCTCTAGTCCCAATGCAGAAGTAAATGCAGTAGATATAAATGAATGAGACGCACCCGTGTCTATCAATACATTAGCCAAATCATTACACACAACAAAAATACCTCTCATAACTGAGGATTCTAACAACTGCTCTGGCACGGTAACAACATACACGCGCCCCTGTGGCCCCTGATTAACTTGCTCCCCTCTTGAAGCATAGGCCTATTGTACTGACTGAGCCGAAGCGGCTCCCTGATTAACTCGCGAAGCTTGGACTGATTAAGCCTGCTGGTGGCTCTGAGTCTGCCTCGATCCTAATGCACCAGATGCGCCTCCCAACTGTGGGCAAGTTCTCTTCATATGCCCCAGCTGACCACACTGATAACAATTAAACCTTTGACCTTTATTCTGAGATTGAGACTAATTTTGAGATCGGTTAGGTGGTGGTAATATTAACTGCCCTCCTCCCTTCTGTGGGCATGAGAAGACTTTGTGACCCGGTTGGCCACACTTGAAACACGAGAAGCTACTCGATGCACTTTTCCTGGACCCACACTAGGCAAAGGAAAAGTGGATCTAGACTGCTGTGGTTGGGACTGGGATGGATAGGTGTTCCTTCTCTTCTTGTTCTGCCTATAGTCTCCTTGAGACTTTTGGCCCCTAGACCTCGAACTCCGAAGCCTCTCCTCCTCGCTTTGTATGGAAATTTCTACATGTGTCGCCGTCTCTGTAAGACGGTCATATTCCCGAATCATATTTCTGACAAGCTTGAACATAATTTTTGTTTTCAATTTCTTTTCAAATTCAATGCGACGGCACTTTTCCGTTGCCACCAACTCTGGTGCAAATCTGGACAAACTAGAGAAGACCGCCTTAAACTCTGTCGCGGGCTTGTCGAGTTGTTTGATGTCTTTAAACTCTTGCCTCAATCTCTCCCTAGCAGTGGGAGGTATGTACTTATCTTGTAAAGCAACCGCAAAGGCTTCCCATGTCGGCTCCACTCTACCCTTGGCATATTTCCACCATTGACCTGCGTCTCCCTTAGGGTAGTAACTCGCTAGAGTCACTCTTAGTTCACTATCTTCGATGTGAAGCATCTCAAATGTCTTCTGTAGACACCCCATTTTTGACCGATCTCAAGACTTTGACATCATCGGTTGTGCACTCGATGATTGCGCATGTTTGTGCTTGTTTTGAGCACCCGAAGGTCTCTACTGAGTGCCTTGTCTTTGAGCCTCTTAACACTTTGTGTTTTGGCCTTGGTTTTGGGCCAAACCTTGATCACTCTTGCCTGGGGGAGGGCAAGGCCTTCCCGGCCACTTGTGGCACTTGCTGGCCACTTTCCTCTCTTGTAGGCCACTTCAAGTGGTTGGCCGACTAGAAGAAGTGGCTGGTAGCCATTTTTTCTCCTTTTTAGATATTTTCAGATCTTTTGAGCCAACTGTGGCTCACTAAAGTTCATCCTCCATACACGTGTATGGAGGGATGGAAACAAGCTTTTAGCTTGTTAAGCAAGCTTTTAGCTTGTTAAGCAAGCTTTTGCTTGCATTGTCTATATAAGGGGAGGTCCCTCCCCCTTTAGAAGGGTTCTGAATTTCGAGAAGCAAAAATCTCTCTCTCTCTAGAATCCTCCCCCTCTCTCTCTATATTGTGCTTGAAAGTGTATTTTCTTCACATATTTGCACTAAAACACCTAGTCAAACACCACCACCTTGTTGCTGAGGTGCTTGAGGGTCTTATTTAGACTGTTGAAGGTTGATTTTTGGCTCAGAAGTTGCTGTCTTGCTGCTGTTCTTCAAGGGTAAGCTTCTTCCCCTTTTAAAATTGTTTTTGTACACTAGTTTAGGCCACCTTTGCATGCTATTTTGGCCTAGTTGTCAACTACTAAAACCTTTATTTTTAAGTGTTAAAAATGTTGGTTTGAGTCCTTGTTGGAGTTAGGGGTGATCCACCCTCTTTCATTGCTTATTTGCTAAGCTTTGTGCCATCCTTTAAAGCTTTTGAAACATTCTCTTTTTGGCCCTTTAACCACTGAATTCCAGAGGAATTTCAGTGGTGGAAAGGTGGTCTTAAGGTTCAAAATGGGAGGGGGTGGTCCCCTCTCTTCATGTCTTGTTTGCATGCGTTGATGGCCCACCAAGTGACCATGTGTTACTCCCTTTTTGAAGCCTAGTTCAAGCTTGTTTTTGTGACTTTTTGGACCTGCTCTAACTCTATTTTTGGCTGGTTTGACCACTTGTTGCTTATATCTTACACTTGTAGTGTAATCTTTCTTAATAGCCTTGGACGCCTAATGTTGTAGCCTATTATTCCAGCATGTGTTGGCTCCATTCCAGCATGTTTTTGGCCTTGCTTTGACATGTTTAAGCTCTGTTTTGAGTGGTCTTGGTCCCTTGAGCCTTGCTTTGTATAGCCATAGTGAAGGTATCTTCACTAGTTTTGTGTTTCACGGCCCGTAACATGCTTTGCTTGAGTTGTTTGCATGATATGGCATCATTTGGCATGTGATTTCAGAGAATATACCTCTGTCACACTCTCACATACTTCACTTCTTCATTACTTTTGAGGGTTGTGTATTATGCATTGCTTGAGAGCCAATTAGTGTGCATGATTTTCTTGCCTTTTAAGCTTTAATCTCAGCATGATTTAGCCTTTGTTTTGGCATGCTTTGAATCTATTTTGAGTTGGTTTGGCCATTTGAGGCTTGTCTTGCAAGGTGGTGGTATAACCCCTTTCATTAGCTTAATGAGTTAAGTCCTTAAACATGCATTACATGAGTTGTTTGCATTGTTTTTAAGTCACTTAGTGTGTTATTTCAGTGCTAAAATGTATGTCATTGCACTCCATTGTTTTAAACTTTCATTTACTTTGAAAGTGACCTTAAGCCCTTTGTTGGCTTGAGCATGAACTTGAGGCATTCATGCCTATTGGTTTTAATCCTCTCTTGAGGATTTCTACTAACCAATAGCATGATACTTCCTTTATGCTCAAGGTACTCGAAGCTTAGGTCATCTTTCAAATTAGAGGACCTACATTGAACTTAACCAATTAATGGACTAATTGGTAAGCTAAAATGTGTAAACAAGAATTGAGCAAAGTAAAATATGCCAAGATAACATATGTGTATTGCATTGCATGTGTTTGGATCAGACGTTAATCCAAACACAAGAAATGTGAGACGTTTCATACTCAAAGTGATGAAACATGTCGCATTTCTTGGTCGCCAACACCCTTGATCATGCATGATAGGGTGAGGGAACTTTGAGTCTTACGTGCGCATTCACTAAGCTTGTACAAGCTTGGTTCTTCGGCCATCATGCATTGAGATGCTTGATTGGTGTCTTGGGAGCCAAGTACCACACTCCTTTGAGCTTGAGACATGATGAGAAGGGTGGTAGTACACACATTTCTTTCCAAATACATTGTCTTGGCTCTGTTGCTCTCTATTGCAGCAAAGGTAGAATTCTGGAAAAGGAAGTGGCGGCCGGCCACTTGCACCAGCCTACCGACCACTTGCACTAGCCGGCCGGCCAGTTGAGGTAGCCTACCGACCAGTTGCAGGAGAAATTGTCCAAAGTGTTCTTGTTTTGGGGCAGATGCAATCTGGAAGTTCATATGTTGTTCTGAGATCACTGCGAGTGCAAACAGAGGCAACTCATGGCAAGGCAATGGATTTTAGAGCGAAGCAAACCGACCATGCATGTCTCCCTCCCCTCAAGGCCATTTTACTGCTTTAGTTAGCTAGTTAATTTACCGATTTTATAATCAATTAGTTAATGTGTTTAGCTAATTTAATTCATCTTTGTAATATTCTAATTAGCTTAGATTAGCTAGTTATTCAATTTCATTTGGTTTGTAATAATTAGTTAAGTTAGTTAATTAGTTAATTAGCTTAGCTTAGATTAGATTAGCTTAATTATTCAAACCCTTCTTCGCGAGGGCAATGTTGTAATAAAGGTGCGTGTGTGTGTGCATGTCATCCAACCCCACGTCTTTCTCCCTTTTATTTAACCGCTTTCGATGGTTAGATTAGGGACATTTTTCAATTAGCATACCTTATGCTTTGCATGTTTGCATCATTCATTTGTCTTGCATGTATCGGGCTCGGCGCATCATTCAAACTGCATCGTATTTCAATATTTAGTTGAATATGTGTATCAAATTGTTGCATTCATATTCCATCTTAGATAGCTGAGCCTATTTAATTGCATTATTGCATGTGTTGCATTAGGCATCTAAACATAGCTAGGATCATGCATGTTTTCTAACTAGTTTCCTATTTTGGCTAGGAGTACACTGTAAGTGTTTACGCTTTAGCATACTTGCATGAGTGTGAGTGTTGCCATGATAGCATGCTTGCCATGAGGCTATTCGCTTAAGTGATTAACTGCATGAATGCCTGTGGGTGAAGGCTTGATTGCTTGAATCGGAACAATTCAACTCGATGATTGTGAGTTGGAAGACTAGTTTGCGAAGTGGCAAATCATGTTTTAAGCCCACTTGAGGGTGGCAAATCCGCGCTTTAGCCTACTTGCGAGTAGCACTTTCAAACCATTTTCAAAAACAAACATGAGTTGCTTTGTTCCAATTCACATGATTTTAGTCTATAATTATATGATGTGCGCACCACATAGTAAAGTTAGCTAATAACTGGAACAAGAACACATGTGTTTATGAAACAATATATCATGTTAGTAGAGGCCGATCCTTTGATTGGGCGAGCAGAGGTGCTCATTTCATGACCTTCCCCTCTCGTACCCAAGTTCCCGAGCCGAGGTAACTTTGGTGATGACGGATAGGTGGCCTTTGGCACGAGTCAGGGTTTCCTAAATTTTCCAAAAATAAAATATTTAGGTCTCGACTCTGTAATTTGGCAAAGTAGTCCATGTTTGGCGCTTTTTCATTCAAAATTGATTTTCCAAAACCAATTGCCAGATTTGGACTCTTTGGTATTTATCATCTCACATTGCACTTTATGAGATTAGATTTAGAACCGTGACAGGGGTCCAAACTGTAGTAAGACCAATTTGCACCCTCTCCGAAAGGGGGGCGCGCAAAGAAAGTCAGGTCTACAGTTTCTGGCGACTCTGCTGGGGATTTAGAGAACTTGACTCGAACTCATGATATGTTGTTTTATCTACACTTATGTGTTTCTTTGCATTGCATTTGCATTGGTGAGCTTAAGTCACAGTGTTTGTCATCTGTTATTCCTGAATGGTTTGTCGGATGCTTGCTTGGAAATGCATGCCATAAGGCTGACCGGTTACGGGCTCTGCCACGATGGAAACACAAACCTTGGATCTGGACTACCACTGTACCATCCTCCTCTCACTTTTTGATGTTGGAAGCGAGAGGTATATTAGGTGGTCTTGCTGAGGCACCTGTTTTGACCAATCGACTTAGTTGCATATTGAAAGCCATAGAGACTATTCCAAACTAGGACAGGTTGCTCACCCGAATGCAGGATTGTATGAAACCGCATGCGTGCATAGTGAACCCCTAGTTCCTGACGAAATTAGGACAGGGAAACCCTACCCCACCATAGGGATGTTTTGGCTCTCGCTTGATATATGTTGTTAGGGTGTGTCTCTACAGGGATGTATGTATCAGTTGCAAGTCTGGGTATCAGTCTGAGGACATCAGTATTTGGGGGTATCAGTTTGTGGCAGAAAAATTTGGGGGAAGAAATTAGTATTTGAGTACAGATTGTTCAGCTTATGATATCAATTGTGTGTTGTCCTTATCTAAGCTGGGATGCTGTCCGTTTTCTGATTGATATTTCTTTTCTTTTGCTTTATTTTTCTTTTTGCAAGGTAGTATTTCATCATTGCTTCCGAAGAGGCAGATACCCCTTGAGCACTCTGGACCAGAGTTAGGAGGATTCACCGATCTGAGGATCTAGTTAATGGACAACCAGTGCTTGCTTCATTACCCCCGGTTACGAGATGGAGTGCAGTCAGGTCTAGATCTCCAGTACAGTAGTCGCCAATTTAGTGGTCGCTATCTGCTTCACCTATACGCAGTCGGGCCCAGTTTTCTGCTTCCACCTCAGAAACAGAGTACATACCAGATCAGACAGTTCAACACCCCTCAGTCAGTATGGCAGTCAGTATCGAGGAAATGATGCGTCAACTCTAGCAAACCATGGAGACTATGCAACGGGATGCTACTCGCCAGGCGGAGGTTACCGCTCGACAGACAAAGGTTGTAGCTCAGCAGGAAGAATTAATTGCTAGGCTTCAACAATAGCAACAACCACAACAAGCCGGAGCATCTATTTCGCATCCACCCCCACCCCCACCTAGGGTTCCAACACCTAGGGATACAGCTACCGTCCAGGATAATACGGACATTCCAACAGGGCCAGTCCCACCACCAGTCCTACCACAGATTTCGAAAGCACCGGCCAACCCAACAGACACGCCGTTCGAATTTGAGTCTGATCCTACTACTTTAAAAGTAAGTAAGCTTGAAAATCTATTCAAGCGAGCTCAGGGAGTTAACTCGATCCCGGACATAGAAGATGGTTATAGAGATTCAGCGGTGACATTGCCGGACAGATTCAAAATGCCTCACATAGATCGTTATGACGGCTCGGGTGATCCTATGGTTTATCTGAGGTTGTTCTCAAATATTCTACGCCTGATGGGCTTGACTAGACTCCAGAAACTATCTCTTTTCGGTCAGACCCTGTCGGGTATTACGGCCATCTAGTACTCCAAACTGGAGGAGTCAGTGAAAAGAAGCTGGAAGGAGATGGTCGAGGCCTTCATCGCCCAATATGCTTACAACACCCAAATCGAGGTCACGACTCGTGATCTCGAGGCGACCCGACAGGAGCCGAAAGAAGAATTTTCTGACTTTATCACTCGATGGAGGGCCAAGGCCTCCATGATGTCAACTCGGCCACTCGAAAAGGATCAAATAAGGATGGTTGTGCGCAACCTACAACCCAAGCTAATGCAGAAAATGATCATCTTACCCCTCCCCACCTTTGCTGACTTGCACAAGATGGGGGTACAGATTGAAGATGCTATGAGGCAAGGTCTGATTGACCAAGAAAATGAGCAGCCCAGGAGGGCGTTTGCGCGGTTCGAATGCAGCTACAAGTAGTAGTACCGCCGCAAGAACTTCTGACATGGGCATGGTCACTGCCACCACCCCAAAAATAGCCACACCATTCACTGGCTCGTCCAGAACCACCTCTCAACCAGCAAAATATCCGCCTAGGGGCCAGAGGACCTTCACCCCACGTTACATGCCCCGTCTAAAGCCTTGGGGGTTCTAATCAGAAAGGGGCATCTGAAGACCCTGGAACCACACCCACTACCAAATAACCTCCCTCCCACACATAACCCAGCTAAGTATTGTGCCTTCCATCAACAGTATGGGCATGATACTGACCAATGCTTCAGATTACATCATGAGATTCAAGATCTCATTGATAACAAGGTGATTGGGCCTCCCGAGAAGCCAAATGTCACCACTAACCCTGTCCCACCACATAACAACCCCCCTCCTCCACCCAGGAAGATAAACCTGATTCAAACCATGGCCGTTCTATATGACCCTAGCATATATATCACTCCCTTCCACCTACCTAAGCCAACGGTGTTCATCTCGGAATGCACAAACTTGTGCATGATGAGCATGTCATTAACCCTATCTAAGCCAGTGGTGGTGACTGTCGATCACAGAACTGGGGTGACTTTCGAGGAGAATGAGAACGTTGGTTCAGAACTTGAGGGCACCGTGAGCATAATTGAGGAAGCATACAACCCGTGCGATTATATTGTGTCAACAGACCAGGCTAAGTTGAGGGTGGAGTTGCCAACTGGAGCAGAGGTATATGTTTTCCGGAAGGACGGACCGAGTCAGGGGAGTCAGGGGCTGGATAACCTAGCCGACCTTGAGGAGGATATCAGCAACCTATAGTTCTTTGATGAGCGGGACCTGGAGAACGTGCAGGTAGGTTGGTGTGATGCAAACAGAGCAACAGATGCTATAGGGTGGCATAGTGACGAGCCAGATATTGTTAAGGAGTCTCAGCTGAAACGGGGGCGGTCAGAAACTGGAACATCTACAGTGGCTGGAATGATTGAGAATAAGGAAGTATCGCCGAAGAGTACCGGTGTGAAGAATTTTGCTCGGGACTTGGGCAGTTTGTGCACAGCAGACACAGAACAAGAGGACGCACTGCGGCGGTTCGAGCAAGAGAAAATCGAGAATGATGACTAGGCTAGAAAGGCCAACGGTCTTGTGGGGACAGAATGTGCTGTGAACACAGAAACAACTACAGCAGAGCCGGATAGTTGTCTATCGGTTGCTGAGGGCATATGGTGGGAAGACGACGATTTGCGTTTGCCCATACTGATGAAGACTGGGAATAGAATCTCCCAAATGACACCTGGTATATTGAGGAGGTCGACCATATGACCCGGAGTGGGCGGTACTTCAAGTCCCCACATTTGGACCAACCGGAGGCATCTGGGAAAGACAGGGAGCGTGACAAACAGAAGGACAAGCTGTTAGAAGAGGAAGCTGTACTGAAGCAGCTAAAAAAGATTCAAGAAGACATCTCCATATGGGGACTGCTTATGGCCTCTAGGGTGCATAGACAAGCCGTCCTTTCAGCCATGGACAAAGCTAAGCTTTCAATTGATACAACGCCCGAGCAGTTGGTGGGACTGGTGTTCCCTGGTGGTGCTTCACCAACTCTGACCTTCACAGACAAAGAACTACCGCCCGAGGGCTCCAATCATAACAAACCGTTATACATCTCTGTGGAGTGTAGGGATAAGTGGATACCGGTTGTCCTAGTTGATACGGGATCTGCAATCAATGTATGTCCATCACGAACGGCATATGCTATCGAGGTTGAAGCCAGCAGATTTCGCGCCAACAGCCCAGGTGATACGGGCTTACGACAACACCAGTCGGGAGGTGATGGGGAGGATGAGAATTAAAACTCAGGTTGGCCCGGGCCAGCAGGACATCGAATTTCGCATTCTGGATGTTCCAGCCACCTTCAACTTACTTCTTGGACGGCCGTGGCTGCACCAAGTGAAGGCTGTGTCCTTCACTTTACACTAGATGCTGAAATATCCCCACGGGAAAGGGGTGGCAATTGTTTTTGGGAACTCTTCGATACATCTGCCGCCAGAGATTACTACGCCACTCTTGGAAATTGCACATGGCGAGGAGGATGTCTTCCTGTCTGGGTTCACCTTGGCTGAGGCTCGGGTAGTACAAGATCTGTTAGCTGTTGATGAGAGGTTGTATGTCAGTGCACAATCTCTTTACCACATGAACAAGCTTCAACATGTGCCCAAGATGGGATTAGGAAGAAGTGGCCGGAAGGGCATCGCTAAATTGGCTGAAGTGCCACACAATCCTCATACCTTTGGTCTAGGTTATACACCTACCAAGGAGGATTGGGTAAGAAAAGGAAAAGAGATGGCTGGAAGAGCGAGAGCTAAACAAGCCGGGAAGCACTATGAGTTAGTGCATAGACTTATCCAAGGGACCCTAAATGGACGCTTTGTTCGGGAGGGGGAAGATTTCCCATTCTGCGGCTTTCCAGAGCCATGGCTAAATTCAAAGAGATGGCACTTGCCGGGTTTTGAGAGCTTTTTTGACTTGCAATTGCCAGGAGATGAAGTTTCCGAAAAGCAGACTAACCCAACGGCTGTGGTTGAGCAGTGCAATGTGGATGAGTCCAATCGCACAGATTTTGAGCTAGGGGTAGCACTGGTTTGTCTCCTCTCAGATCCTCAGATCTTACCAGAGTGCTCGTGGGATGATTTCTTAGTTTCCATGATCGGAGATGACTTGGCTATGGGCCCTTCTTCTGGCATTATGGATGCATACGAGGAAGGCTTTTTATCTAGCAGTTCTGGGTCAGGTAGTGAACCGGAATCTGATTCCACAGAGTCTGTGGAGTCGAAATCAGATTCCAGTTCTTCTAAGTCAGAGTCAGGTATTCCTAGGGGTGATAACCCGGATGCCATTGTCCTGTCCAGGTCAACATTTTCATTTTCTTTTGAGTCGATTGTAACTGAAGAATCAGGTGATCTGGAAGTTAATGAGAATGGTGCTACTGTGGCTTTTGAGTACTTTTCTGTGCCTTTAGTTTATTGCATTAATCAAGACTTTCAAAATTTCGATGAAAACGACGAGAAAGATATTCTTCCGATTTTGAAATATTTGATTGACCGAGAGGAGAGGTTTGTAAAGCCTTTGGTTGATGAAATCACCTCAACTAATGTTGGTACTAAAAAGGATCCGCGTCTAGTCCAAATCAGGTCCACATTGTCTTCGGAGGAACGTGAGCGCTTAGTGTAGACACCCCATTTTTGACCGTCCTCAAGACTTGGACGTCACTGATTGAACACTTAGTGATCACCCTTGTTTGTGTTCGTTTTGAGTTCCCGGAAGCCTTGGCAGCGCGCCTCGTCTCAGGACCTCTCGACTCGACTGTTTTGTGGTTGGTTTGACACCAAACACTTGTGTTTTGCCTTCGAGGGGCAGGGAATGCCTTTTGAGGCATCCCCACACACCACCGGCCCTAGCTTGAGGCCACCGGCTGTCTTTTGCTGCCATCGGCCAAATGTTTGGCCGACCGGCACTATTTTTGGCCGACCGGCCATAAGTTTTGGCCAAAGTCACTTTTGGCCGGCTGACTACTGTGCATCTGCTTTTGCAGATATTTTGTCACAGCTGTCTTGCATTTGACTCCCCTCCATACACGTGTATGGAGGGATCTCTCTCTTTAGAGGTTTGTCTTGTAAGCTTTACAAGACAAGAAGCTCTATAAAAGAGAAGGTCTTCTCTCTTGTTAGGGGTTAGACATTTTAGACAGCTTTTTTAGGGTTTGAGTTCTAGGGTTAGGGTTTGCTCATCCGCCATCTCTATATCTCTCTCTTGTGTGTGTTTAGGCTTAGATTTGCACACAAACACACACCATCACACCTTATCTTGGTTGCTGAGGCACCAAAGGGTTGGTCTTGAAGTTCTTGAGTGGATTCAAGCCAAGGAAGGCTGCCGGAGCATTGTTTGTGAAGAAGGTCTTCAAGGGTAAGCACTTACTCCTTTATTCCCCATTTTTGCAAAGCTTTTCTACCTATCTTGCAACTGTTTTTTGGCTTTGTGTATAATACATAAAAGTTCTATTTTTAAGGCCTCTAAATAGTTTGTTAAGAGTGTTTTAGGCTTTGGGGTTGTTTGACCCCTCTTAAGCCTTGTTTGGCCCTTATTTTGTGCCATTTTGTGTGAGCTCCGGGACCTTAGTGTTTGGGCCTCCTCACCACTGAAATCTTGAGGGATTTCAGAGGTGAGGATGGTGCCTTGGTGTCCTAAGAAGGAGAGGGCCTCCCCCTCTCTTTGTTGTCCTTGAAAAGGGCTATTTTTGCCTCTTGAGGGAGCACCTAGTTTAGGTTCATGTTGGCTATGCCTTAACTATTTTTTGGGCTTATTATGTCATAATATGCCTCTTTTTTTAGTTGGTTTTGGTACACCATGCTTGCGTAGCATTCATGCCTTGTAATGCCATTTTGTTGTCTTAATATGCCTTAGGTTGTAAGCCCTTGCTCTAGCATATTTTAGGCCTAGCTTTGTGAAGCTTTAGTGCATGTTTTTGTATGCTTTAGCCCTGTTTTAAATTGCTTGAGTCATACTTGCCATGTATTGCATAGCTCCTTTGCATTTTTGGTTTGTTAGCCTTAAGTTTTGGACCTTTATTGCATGCTTAGCCTATCTTGTTTGCTTGGTTTGACACCATCTTAACATGATTCCAGAGCTTACATTGCATGTCATTAGTCCATGCTTAGCCTCTTTTAAATGTGCTTGAAAGTTGCCTTTGTTTGCTTAAGTATAGGCCCATCAACATGTGCATGTGTGTGTGTGTGTTTGGGTCCCCTTTCTTGAGCTCTTGGCCACTGTTTTAGGCCTAGTTAGAGTTGTCTAATTTAGTTTAAGTCCACCCCTTTGTTTGTTGCATGCTCTCCTTGTATGTTGTAGCATATTGGTGAGTTGTTACATGATCGAAATCACATGATTGAATGAAGTCACATGTTGGCTTACATGCTTGAATGCCTACATTAGCCTTGCACACTTGTTAGTTGCATTGCTCTATGCCTTGCATATCTTGCATGCTCATTTGCATTGCCATATTGCATGCCTAGTTAACATGCTTAGGTTGCATTGCATTGGCATGCGCACTTGGCCTCTTGACTATCCATGATAGAGGTTAAGTCCCTCTTGCCTTGGTTATGTACATTGCATTATATATCAAATGTGCACACTTGGTTCCTTGGGCCATCATGCATGGGAATGCGCGATTGGTGGTCCGAGAACCAAGGTTCATGTCCCTTTGAATCATAAACATGATATGGGGTGTGATTGGTGCATACATTGCTTGAAATGCATTGCCATGCCAAGTATTGTCCTCTGCTGCTATCAAACCAGATTCTGCAGGAACTTTTGTCCGGTCGGCTACATTTAGTACCGACCGGCCACCAATGTTGGCCGATGGATCAAAGTTATGGCCGGTGACCATTCTGGATGGCCGGTGGTGTCCCCTGACATCCATAGAGCAAATCCTGAGACTTTGGCAGTCCTCAGAGGAGCAGAGCAGGGAAAACAGAGGCACCTTGTGCATGTTAGTGGATTTCCGGGCAAAATCGAGCGCGCATGCATCGGACCCTCTCCCCGAGGCCTTTTACTGCTTTCAGTACTTAATTGATTTATTAAGTAATTAGGTGGTCTGTAATATCTAATTAGCTTGTAGGTTAATTAAATTTGTATATTCTTTCGGTCCCTCCGAGCGAGGGCAAGTTTGTAATAAGTGTGGGTGAGTGTGTGAATGTCTTCCAACCCCCACTTCTTTCTCTCTTTTACTTACCTGCTTATGATGGTTAGTATTAGGACATGTTTACTTTAGCATACCTCATGTTATGCATGCGTGCATCATTCATCAGTATTGCATGCACCGGGCTCGGTACATCATGCTAATTGCATTATATTTTCAAATCAAATTGGAATACATGCTACTTGCGCACCCCACATGCCATCCTTAAGATTAGCCGAGCCTATTCTAATGACATTTTGTATGCGATGCATTAGGCACTTAACATGGACTTGGATCATGCATTGATTGCTAACACGTTCTTGTTTTGGCACGGAGTACGATGTAAGTATTTTATGCTTTAGCATACCGCATGCGTGTGATTGCTACCATGACAGCATGCTTACCATGTGGCTAGATGCTTATGTGATAAACTGCCTGAATGCCTGTGGGTGAAGGTTGGATTGTTTGAGTTGGAACAACTTATTGAAATCCGTATTTTAGCCTACTTGCGAGTAGCAAACCATTTTCAAAATGAACATGAAATGTTTTGTTCCAATTTAGGCGATTTGGCCTATACTTGTTTGCTGTGCGCATAACGTAGTAAATCTAGGCTAATGACTGGAATAAGAACACATAACGTTTTCAAAATCGGATATCACGGTTAGTAGAGGCCGGTCTTCGAACCAAGCGAGAGGGGGTGCTCATAGCTGACCTTCCCCGATCGTACCCAAGTTCCCGAGCCGAGGCAACTTTGGTGATGACGGACACGTGGCCTTTGGCACCGAGTCAGGGTTTCCTAAATTTTCCCATTAAAAAATATTTAGGTGGCGACTCTGTATCTGGCAAAGCAGTCCATGTTTGGCACTTCTTTTCTAAAAATCTGTTTTCTCAAAACGATTTGCCGGATTTGGACTCTTTGGTTCAGATTAAGAACCAACAACAAAAGGGAGTCCGAACTGTAGAGCGAAGCCCAAGGGCGCGTCTACACTTAGTCGCTTTATTAAAAGACTTCAAAGATGTTTTCGCGTGATCCTACGAAGACATGCCTGGAATCAATCCTGAGATTGTACAACACCGGATCCCTCTTGACCTTGAGGCCCGACCTGTTAAGAAGAAGCTTCAAAGGATCCGCCCAGACTGGGCTCTGAAAATCAAAGAAGAGGTCAACAAGCAGATTGATGCAAGGTTCCTGTTAGTATCTAAATACCCTACTTGGTTGGCCAGTATAGTTCCGGTGCCGAACAAGGATGGTAGAATTTGGGTATGTGTGGACTTCACAGATCTAAACAAAGCTAGTCCAAAGGACGACTTTCATCTTCCGCATATCGACCAATTGGTGGACTTCACTGCGAGGCATGCGCTGCTTTCATTTATGGATGGATTTTCAGGCTACAACCAGATTTTGATGGCCCCTGAAGATATGGAGAAGACTACTTTCACCACCCCATGGGGAACCTACTGTTATAGGGTGATGCCGTTCAGTTTGAAGAATGTTAGGGCTACTTATCAACGGGCTGCGACTACTATCTTGCACGATATGATCCACAAAGAGGTTGAGGTGTACCTGGACGACATGATTGTCAAGTCCAAAGAAAGAGAGGGCCACTACACCACCTTGAAGAAATTTTTCCAACGAATCAGAGAGTATCGGTTGCGACTAAATCCTCAGAAATGTACTTTTGGTGTTACAGCAGTGAAAATGCTAGGGTTCTTGATCACACAAAGGGGCATTGAGGTCGATCCTTCCAAGATTAAGGCCATCTTAGAAATGCCACCACCAAGGACTGAAAAGGAGGTGCGAGGCTTTCTGGGAAAAGTGCAATTCATAAGACGGTTTATTACAAAATTAACCTTGACTTGTGAACCATTGTTTGGTCTTCTAAAGAAAGGAAAGAAATTCCAGTGGAATCACTGATGCCAAGTTGCTTTTGAGCAGATTAAGCAGTATCTACCGAACCCACATTTGTTGCCACCACCAGAGCCGGGAAAATCGTTGATATTGTATCTGTCAGTAACCGACACGACGATGGGCTGCATGCTTGCACAGAAGTCTGAGGACAAAGTGGAGAAGGCTATCTATTACCTGAGCAAGAAGATGTTGGAATACGAGACCCGTTACACTCCGCTTGAGAAGGCTTGTCTAGCCTTGGTATGGGCTACCAGGAAGTTGAGGCACTACCTGTTAGCTCACTCTCTAATACTGGTTTCGAGATTAGATCCCATCAAATATCTCTTCGAAAAACCAGTGCTTACGGGTAGGTTAGCCCGTTGGTTGCTTCTTCTCTCCGAATTTGATTTGAAGTATATAGCCGATCACCCAGTGGAGGGAGATAAAGCAGTAGAGTATCTGTTCCCAGATGAGGCCATTCTGCATGTTGAAGAAGAAACTTGGACTACGTACTTTGACGGAGTGTCAAACCAGTACGTGTATGGGATAGGGGTATTGCTAATAGCACCCGACGATTCCCGCATACCCTTAGCTTTCAAGCTCCGTTTCATGGTATCGAATAAGGAAGCAGAATATGAAGCATGTATCACTGGCTTGGAAGCCGCCATGGAACTAAGGGAAAAGCATTTGGACGTCATTGGAGACTCGAACTTGGTTATATCTCAAGCAAAAGGAGATTGGAAGGTTAAAGAAGAAAGGATGAAAATCTATCACCAGACGTTGGACGCTCTACTTCCTCAATTTGAAAAACTGAACTTCGCCCATTTGTTAAGAGAGAACAACAAGTTCACCGATTCTTTAGTAACTCTATCTTCCATGATAGACATCCATTTCGAAGTTCCGATGCGTCCAATTATTATTGAACAGAAATTTGTGCCGGCCTACGAGCTGATTGCTGCCATCGATGAAATACAAGATCAAAACCCCTGGTATCATGACATCTGGAACTTCCTGGAAAAGGAGGCTGATCCACCAGGGGCAAATGCCAAAGATAATAGGGCAATTTGAAAAATGGCTGGTCAGTTCATCATTTGCGGTGGTAAATTGTACAAACAGGGCCATCTTGGGATGCATAAACTATGTGTCGATGCTGAAGAGTCTAAACGCCTGATGGAGGCCATCCATGGAGGAGAGTGTGGAGCACACATAAGCGGGGTGATGCTAGCTCGAAAGATTCTCAGACAGGGTTACTACTGGTCAACCATGGAGGAGGATTGTATTGGCTTTGTTCGGCGATGCCACAAATGCCAGATCCATGCGAATCGCATGAACATTCTGCCGTTGAAGCTGTACAGCATGACTTCGCCATGGCCATTTTCAGTCTGGGGGATTGATGTGATTGGGGCAGTTACTCCGAAGGGGTCGAACGGGCATGAGTATATTTTGGTAGCAATAGACTACTTTACAAAGTGGGTCGAGGCCCAATCTTATGTAGTGTTGAAGGCGTCGCATGTAGCTAAGTTCATCAAGAATAACATTATCTGCCGGTATGGGGTCCCGAATGAGATTATTTCGGATAATGGTTCCCACTTCAAGAAGGAAGTGATTGGCTTGTTGGAGAAATACAACGTGGCTTTTCATAAGTCATCCACATATCGGCCGCAAACCAACGGAGTAGTTGAGGCCGCCAACAAGAACATCAAACACATTCTACAGAAGATGATGGAAACCTACATGGATTGGCCAGATAAGCTACCACTTGCTCTTTGGGGCTACCGGACATCAATTCGAACTTCTACCGGGGCAACTTTGTATTCGCTGGTTTATGGGATGGAGGCTGTTCTGCCTATTGAAGTTGAGGTTCCGTCGCTGCGAGTAATGGCTGAGTGCCAGATAGCTGAAACAGATTGGCAGCAGAGCAGGTTCGAAGAACTCATGCTGTTTGATGAGAGAAGGTTGAAAGCACTGTACCACATTCAAGGTTATCAACGCAGAAATACCGGGGCTTTCAACAAGAAGGTTAAGTCCAGGAATTTTGAAAGAAGGAGATTTGGTGCTCAAAGACAACCGAGCTCCCATCCATGACCCTAGGGGCAAGTTCAAACCTAATTGGACTGGTCCTTACATCATCAAGTCTATTTGGTCAGGTGGAGTTGTCACTCTAATGGATTTAGATGGCCTTGAGTTTTCCCAGCCGATCAATATGGACAAGTTGAAGAAATACTATCCCTGAGTGGCTCGCTAGGCCGAAAACCCGAAAGGGCGACCTAGGCAAAAGTTGGAGCACAAAAAACTTGAAAAGAGAAAAACTGAGCTCGCAAGGTTGAAAACCCAGAAAGAGCGGCCTTAGCAAAAGTTAGAGCGCAAAAAGAAAAGTGTTAATACACGAGTACCGAACTACGTAAGGTTTGATTCCCATCTTCGGGATATGTAGGCAACTTCATTTTGAAGTCCAGCCACAAACACTTCCAAATCAACTGTGTCCATGTGATTGATTTGATCTCCAGTGCAGTGCTATTCAGACAATGGGAAACTTTCCAGTTGATTGGATCTGGGGTTGTACATCTCGAGGATAGATTTCGGGTGTGTCCAGTTGTGATCCACATTGAAAACGATTTTGAAAAGTTTTAATAAAAGTTGATTTTATTCAAATTAATCTTTTTACAACTTAGACCATTTTTGGACCAAATAGAAAATTCTCAGTACCCACAACCTTCAATTTCATTGATTTCATTACAGAGCTCTCCGACTCTTGATACAAATTGAAGTCGCTTTTTATTACATTCAAAAGAAAACTTGAAAGTACAAATTAAAGCAATAAACTTGGGGCATAGTAAGTCAGGTGTTCCTGCGCCCCCTCCCAGATCTTGTGGAAGGTTCAGATGCCAAAGTAGGCCCAGTTTGTGCCTCATCTTCAAGCCAAGCTATGCACTCATTAGAAAGGGCGTAACTGAAAGTGGGAGCGGGGGCCAGAAGCTCTCTCGTCCTCCATGCAGTGGGGTATCAAGCTAAATGTGAGCCTTTGATCAGATATGAAGTCGGGTATTCTATCCCCTCTTCCGGACAAGTCTGGTCGTGCCCGAACTGATGCCGGAACCGGAACGGAAAATAGAACACACAGTATGTCAGGCTGATTAGCTGAATCCTGGGTTGGCGAGACATGTTGTAACTCATCTCTAGCAGATCAAGCCAGGGGCAGCGCTAAGCGATGTCAATAGCAGATCGGCTGCACATCCATTCGCACCACCATCCCTCATTTGGGGCATCAACTAGCCGTTGGCGACAGAAATAGCCGCGGGCTGAATATGCTGGACAAGAGTCCACTACTTTCAACTTATCCATGAGCCATATCTGGAGAGAGATGAAAAATAAGAGAGATTAAAGAATAGAGAGGTGTACGTAGAGAGAAAAAGTGAGAAAGGGTTTGAGAGAAAAGCAGAGCTTGAGGGCCGAGTGGTGTGAGAAATACACATGTGAGGAGGGTGGGAAACATTACCTGCAGCAGTAGTGGACTTTCTGCGAATCTGGTTGTCTCCCGGCGGTGGAAGGCATCCAAACCCATCAAAGTCTCAGCTAGTGTCATGCCAATACAGCTCTTGCCCTCTTTTAACCCTTGGGCAACCTCAATCAAACGGACACTAGACCCTCCGAAGCCAGGGGCAAGCAAGAAATGAGACAACATACATAAGCAAAGGGCATGTGTAGACTGCCCCGAGAACTCCCGGCTCCGCGCGAGGGCGCGAATCCGTTTTGTTCTTAGCTACTACAGTTCGGACTCGTGTCACGGTTCAGAATCTAATCTCACAAAGTGTAATGTGAGACCGATAAATCACCAAAGAGTCCAAATCCGGCAAATCGTTTTGGAAAACTGATTTTTATAAAGAAGTGCCAAACATGGACTGCTTTGCCAGTTACAGAGTCGCCACCTAAATATTTTATTTTGGGAAATTTAGGAAACCCTGACTCATGCCGAAGGTCACGTGTCCGTCATCACCAAAGTTGTCTCAGCTCGGGAACTTGGGTACGAGAGGGGAAGGTCATGCAATGAGTACCCCCGCTCGCCCGATCAAAGATCGGCCTTTACTAACATGATATGTTGTTTTTGAAAACACATGTGTTCTTATTCCGGTTATTAACTTAGAATTACTATGTGATGTGCACAGCATACATGTATAGACTAGATCGCCTAAGTTGGAACAAAACATTTCATGTTTGTTTGTTTAAACATGGTTTGAAGTTTGCTACTCGCAAGTAGGCTAAAAACACGCATTTTGATGAATTGTTCCAATTCAAGCAATCCAACCTTCACCCACAAGCATTCAGGCAGTTAATCACTTAAGCAGTTAGCCTCATGGCAAGCATGCTAACATGGCAACATACAAATCTCATGCAGTATGCTAAAGCGTAAACACTCACAGTGTACTCCGAGCCAAAACAAAGAACTAGTTAGAAATCATGCATGATCCTAGTTCATGTTAAGATGGCTAATGCAACACACGCAAAAATGCAATTTAGATAGGCTCCGCTATTCTAAGATGTCATGTTAAATGCAACTTGATAACATGCTGTTGAACACATATTCAAGTAAATGTATTGAAATACAATGCAGTTAGCATGATGCGCCGAGCCTGGTGCATGCAATACAGATGAATGGATGCAAATATGCGAGCATAAGTATGCTAATTGAAATGTGCCCTAAAACTAACCATCGAAAGCAGGTATGTAAAAGGGAGAAAGAAATGAGGGTTGAAAGACATGCATCACACACACGCATGCTTATTACAAAAATTAGCCCCTCGACGGAGGGTCCGAATAATAAGCTAACTAGCTAATCTAAGCTAATTAAACTAACTATTACATCACAAAAACTAATTAACTAACAAGCTAACTAGTTATTACAAAATAAAGCTAATTAACTAACAAGTTAACTAACTAGTTATTATAACACAAATTAAATAGCTAAATGCATTAACTAATTAAGTACAAAACCAAATAGCTAACTCAGCAAAGCAGCTAAATTAAGCAGTAAAGAAATGTCCTCAGAGGGAGAAGAGTGTGTGCATGCTCGGTCGCCTCATTCAGAAATTCGTCGCGATGCCCCAACTTGCCTCTGTTTGCAATTGTTCTCAGAACCTTGCACCAAGCTCCAGATAGCTTTTAACTTACCTTGGGGACCTGTAGGAGTATGGCCGACCATTTTCTGGAGTTGCCAACCACCTGCCGACCACTTTTCTTTGTTGTAGACTAGAAAAAGTGGTCGGCCAGCTAGTTTTTCTGGTCGGCCGACCACTTGTTGCTACACTTCTCCAGTTTGCTGCAGCAGAGAGCAAGAAAGGGCATGGCAATGTATTTGCAAGATATGTGTGCACAACCACCCTCCCTATCATTTCATAAGCTCAAGGGAGTGTGGTTCTCGACCCTCGGGCCACCAATCACGCATCTCAATGCATGATGGCTGAGAAGCCAAATTGCACAATTCAATGTAAAATGAATGCACAAATAAACACATAAAGCCTTGAACTTTATCATGTGTGATCAAGAGTGTCGGCGATCGAGAATTGAAGCACGTTTCATCACTTCAAGTATGAAACGTCCCTCATTTCTCGTGTTTGGACTAACACCTAATCTAAACACAATGCAAGCAACTCAAGCATGCAAACATGTAATGCAACTCAATGTAATGCAACATGATCAAACTACCAATGCTAAGGGCATGCATAGACAATGCAAAGATCAACTTGGCATACACAATGCAAATAACAACATGGCATACACAATGCAAAGAACAACATGGCATACGCAATGCAATGCAATGTAACATGAGCATGCAAACAACATGCAAATAAACATGCTAAATGGACTTAAACCAAAAATGGACAGACCTCAGTCATGCCCAAATCAGTGGCCATAATGCTAAAAAACGAAGGCACAAAAAGCATATACAAGCATGCACATGCATTGGCCCATCAACTAGGCCCAAGAGCACAACTCTCAAGAGCGCTCAAGAAGTGATAAACATGGAAGTGTAACAACACTATAAGCTCTTAAATCAAGTATGAAATGGTGCCAAACCACTAAAACAACACAAGCAAGGCATGCTAGGGTCCTTAAGCATTAAAGCTAGCAAAGAGGACTACTCTAGGGACATGCAACACATGGCACAAAAGCATGAACCAGCCACAAACAGAGCCCAAATAGGTCTAAACAAAGAACATAACATGCTAAGATGGGAGCTCAAAAGTCTAGGCATGCAAGCATACAAGCTAGGCCATAAGCTAGGCAACAATGTACAGCCCTTAGAGGCACTCAAAGGGTGAATGAAGTGAGAATATGGCAATGCTATATGCTCTGAAATAACATGATAAATGATGCCAAATCATGTACATGATGCAAATGAAGCATGCTATGGGTCTCAAAACTCAAAGCTAGCATAGGCACTTAAACTATAGCTATGCAAAACATGAAGCATATGGTTGAGGCAACCCAAAATAGTCCTAAAGCATGCTAAAATGATACTAAAACATGCATGTAAGGAAGCCAAAACAAGCTAGCATGAAGGGCATAAGGCATGATGTATGCAAGGCCAAAAGGGAGGATTACACTACACCTATTAAGACCAAGCATGAGATGGATTTGCCAACAAAAATCAAAGTTATATCATGGCAAAATAACCCCAAAAATACTCTGAAATGATAGCTCGCAAGCTTAGGCATGAAGGCATACGCAATGGCTTATGTTTAAGGCATAAAGGACCAACCCTTCAAAGCGTGGAATAAGTGAAAGATGTGAGTGTATGACCATGAAACATGGACTGAAATTACACTTCAAATGATGCCAAATCATTCAAATAGGCCAAGCAATGCATGCTAGCGGACTTGATACACAATGCTAACAAGCCAAAATGCACTATAGCTATACAAAGCATGGCATGCATGACCCAAAACAACACAAATTAGAGCTAGAGCATGCTAAAATATGGAAAAAAAGCTTCTTAGAGTTAAGCCAAAATCATGCTAGAATGGTGATTAAAAGCATGATACACATTAGGCTAGTTCATGGAATTGCACTACAAGTGCATGGAGCATGCATGAGCCAACCAAACCAAGTCAAAACAGAGATATGACATGGCAAAACAACACCAAAAACCTACTGAAATGGACTCAAAACATGCTAGAAAGACATGCTACTTCATGAAGCACACAAAGCTAGTTTGTAAGATTTGCACTACAAGTGTATAAGACATGCATGAGGTGACAAAACTAAGTGACAATAGTGGTATACCTTGCTGAAATAAGGCCTAAAATAGGCTGAGATGTGGCCAACACAAACTTAACAAACATGCTCAAACATGAGGCAAATGAAGCAAGCATTCAAGAACACAAGGAGAGGGGATGACCCTCTCCTATTTGGGACCTTAAAACACCATTTCCACCACTGAAATTCCACTGAGTATCAGTGGTGAGAAGGCCAAAACAAGGTGGTCCCAATAGCTTAAAAGGATGGTTCAAAACAAGGCCTAACAAAGCACAAGAGGGGGTGGACCACCCCCAACACAAAAGGGACCTTAAACAAAAATTTTAAGGACTGAAAAATAGAACTTTTTCCAGTAGGAAGTTAAGCCAAAAACAGCATGCAAATAGGTCCAAAAGCTTAAACCAAAATAAGGGTTTAAAAGGTTAAAAGCTCACCCTTGAAGAACACCTTTAAAGCTGCAACTCCAATAACTTTTCAGAGCTCAAGCCAAAACAAAAACTCCAAAACTAACCTCAAAGGTCCTCAGCAACAAAAGGATGCTGTTTGAGTGTGTGTTTGTGTGCAATAGTATGAACAATAGTCACTTTTGAGCACAAAAATGAAGTGAAATGAAGTGTAAATATAGAAGTGTATGTATAGCTCAAGCACCAAAATCTAAACTTAAGGCATGAGGGGGGAGATTCTCTTATATAGAGAACAAGCAACAAGCTTGTTAGAAAAGCTTTTGGCTTAAAGCCATCCCTCCATACACATGTATGGAGGATGGCTTCTGTGCCTTCTAGCTGTAACAGCTAGCCTAAAAATATCTCCAAAAAGGTGATGGAAAGCAGCCGACCACTTGAAGTGGTCAGCTAGCTACTTCCACTGGTCGGCCGACCAGTGAAAGTGGTCGGCCAGGAAGGCAAGTGGTCGGCCAAGGTGGGAGGTGGTCTACAGCATGAAAGTAAGCCAATGGTGTGGCGGCCGACCAGAAAAGGTGGTCCAACGACCAAGAAAACCAGTTGGCTGACTAGAAAAATGGCTGGTGGGAAGAAAAGTGGTCTCCAAGGGAAAGAACTAGTCTCCCACCATTATACCACCTTCCAAACAAGGAAAACAAGGTTTGTGCCAAAACAAACCAAAAAGGATGCAAGACGAGAGATCGAGAGGCAAGGCGCGCAGCCGGGAGCCTCGAAAACTGGTTTACGAGCACCAAAAGTGGTCTCCCAGACCACAGTGGCCATATAGGCCAAGGCAACAAGGCATGGTTCGAAAACCAAGCCAAACGGAGAACGTTACGCGTTCCCGAGACAAGGCACGCTGCCGAAGGCTCTGAAAATCAAAAACTAGTCTCCAAGCGGGAAAAGTGGTCTACAACCAGAAAAGGATAGTCTACAAGACCTCTCCCTCCCTCTAGGGAAGAGAAAACGAGGTTCGGTCCACAAACCGAGCCAAAACACAAAGAGTTCAGTGGCCCGGAGGCAAGGCTCTTAGCCAAAAACTCTGAAAACTCGAAACGAGCACAAACATGCACTATCACCGAGCGCTCAATCGATGACGTCTGAGTCTTAAGGTCGGTCAAAAATGGGGTGTCTACAGCATGTTACCAAAAACTTTGCCAAAAGTGGTCACCACGGTTGCCGGCGTCAGAAAAATGATGAACCAAGCTGGGAATATCCAACTTCCCGTCGCGAATCAGAGATCGAGCATCATGCAAAGTAAGTCCACACATCCGTCCTAGGGCTTGGATGTGGCCAAAACGAGACTGGGGCAAGATTTCCTCGTCGCGTCGTGATTCCATCAAAGCTTAGAATTCTTCAAATATGGGGCACATCTCTTGACCCCCAAAGCTAAAAACATGAGTTACCAGATTCCAACACCTAGCCGCGGCATGGAGAAACGGAAAACACAATGGGGTGCGACTCAGCATGACTAGTGCATTTATTCCGAAACTCCAAAAATTTAACTTTTCCAAGCCATCTAAAGCTGTAAGCCAATCGGAGAGTTTTTAGGCAAGAAATGGCTCCATTTGGGGCAAAAACAGAGTTGAAATGGAGAAACCATGAAGCTGGGGCTTTTGTAGATAAAGCATTGAATGGAAGACAGGTGGCAGCAATCTGGAGGCTCCCACCAAAACTGGCCGACCGACCAGCTGTAGTAGCCAACCGGCCACCTTTTCTGGCCGGCCGGCCACCTAAGTGGCCTACAAACATAAAAAGTGGTCGGCAATGGCTATAAGTGGCCGATAGCCACTGTTTGTCCCTACCAGATTTACCTTGGTCTCTCTATGTGTTGGGAATGCTGAAAACCTGTGTTTTGCTCCACTCTGGATGCGTTCTGCTGTGGTTTTGTTGACTCATTCTCAAGTTTGTCGTATTTGTTTATCGAGTTGTCGCAATTTGTTTATCGAGTTGTTGCAATTTGTTTCTCGAGTTGTTGTTCTATTTATTGAGTTGTGCATTAGTTGTTCTTTGCGTTATCTTATTTTGTTTGTTGTGTTGGTTTACTACCTGACTAAGCAATTTCCAATGCAATGTTCAATTTTCATCAATCTCATTTTGTGTAAAATGGTGCGATGCAATGCTCAGAATATAAAATACAACACTTTTTCAATAAAAAAAAGGTTGTTTTTCATTCCATCATGGTTTCTTTTTACAAAGGTACAAGTTTTAAGAAAATAAAACTGCCAAGGCTGTATAATGTGCTAACACTACTAGCAAAAAGAAAACAAAGCAAAAGCATCTGAATCGGTGTCACCCAGCTCAGGACTCAGAGGCTCTCTTCATCCTCTTCCTCGGCTGAGCAGACTCTGCACCATCACCGCCGGAGCCACCGCCCGAAACTGAGCCAGAGCATGAACCAGATCCGCCTCTGCTCCCATCCTCGGAGCCCTCCTCGGCATTGTTGTCACCCTCAGAACCTGAGCCGGTGCCATCGCCTCCACCCTCGGATGGCTCTGACTGAGGACTCACTGGCTCCTCCTCTCCACTAGACTCATCGTCGTCATCGCGTGTGACAGGCACCCAACGTCTCCATCGGCTGCATGCTGGAATCTCTCTCTCTGATACTCAAGAAGGCTCTGAGGGTCCTGTCCACAAAGGTGTGACCTGAAAAGACAGTTTGAATTTATCAGTAAATATCAAGTGCAAGTGCGGTATGTAGAGTATATGCAGAAATTGAATACAGTATGTGAATGCAGTATGTCATATGTGATCTACGTATGCAGTGTATCAGTTTAGTGTAATATGGAGATGTTCAGTTGAAATGTTCAGTTTTGGTATATCAGCGGAAGTATGATAAATGCAAGGAAACTGAAGAGTACCGGAATGCCATGGGAGGTCAGCATCGTCTCTCTTCGCAGGACCATGCTCTCAAGTGAGGCCATCGCCTCAAGCAACCCCTCGACATATCCTATGGAGGGCTGCAAATGCAAGTTGAAACAATCAGTGAATGAATGAATGAGAATTTGAGTGAACTGAAATGCATAAAAGCTGTAAAGTATACAGGTGGTGAGTCAGGTGTCCTGACATATCGATGATCTGGCAACGGGGGCTCGAGTGGAATCTGATAGGGTGTCCCGTATCGCTAACCTGTCAGCTCAGTCGGGGGATCCGGCCATCCAACGCACTGCCTAGTAGAAGGCATCCCTCTAGTCTCACCCCTCGGTGCTCGAGCCCTGCTCGTCGAGGGTGCATTTGCTCTCCGGACCCTACTCGTCGAGGAAGCACCTGCAGTCCGAGCCCTGCTCGATGAAGCAATATCAGCTGTCCTCCCCGTGGGAGCACGAACACCTGTCAGACGAGGCATGAGGTACACCCGGATATAGGTCGTGTAGTCCCCCTCCCCAATGAATCGGTCCGCGTCTGAGCCTCAAATAACGTCAATAAGCTCCTGAGGGGAGAAGTCCTCTGTGGCCCGCATAGACACTGGAGGTGGCAAAGGAACTGAATGTAATGGTAAGCCCAATGTCTGGCACATAAAGCACTCACCTAAGAACCAGGCTCGGCCCATTGGTCCCTCGAGTACAATCCGATATCGGAAGGCGCCCCGAGCTCCGGCAAAATGGAACCGGGCAAACTCTGGCATCGTCGCCAAAGGCTGCCATGTAATCTGCAGACAACAAGTGCATGAGTTGCCATTTAGATATGCAAAGTGAATTGAAGATGAAAGCAGGAAAAACTGTGAGTTTCGAATTACCTATGTCGTCCTCACTGTATCGAAGTACTGGCGTAAGTGTGGGAGGGTCTCCTGGGCCCTAGGCTGACACCAATTGTCATATCGGCGTGAGTAGGGTACCTCAGGAGGCGTCTCGACCTCCGGCTCGGGGGCAAGTGCTGGGAAGTAAGCGTATGTCCACAACTGTGCAAAGTAAAAGGGCTATAGTGAGAACACAGGTAAACACAGATAATGCGGAAGGCAAAGTATGTGTGCAATGTCCAGAGAATGCAGAATATGGAGAGTGCAGAAAGCAAAGTGTGGCACAGTGTATAGAAAGTACAAGTGCAGAGCATAAATGAGATTGTGTGTGCAGTGGACAGTATACAGAAATGCAAAGCAAAAAGCATAGTAGAAAATGTAAAGTTGAACAGTAAGCGTACCTCCCAAGCTCTCCAATAGCCGCCTACTCTGTTCCCGCTCCTGTGGGAGATCGAGCTCATATAGCAGTAAAGAGTGGCGAGGCCAGCGCTGCCCCAATCATAGTGTCGCACCTGGGATAGGTCCACTAATGCACTCAGCAAATACAGCCCGACAGTGTTCCCCCTGTTGGCGAACAAAGTAGTGCCGAAGAGGAATATGTGGAAGCCTCGAGCATACTGCTCGGTGTCCTCGATCGTCGTAGGCTCTCTCCCCCTGAAATGGTCAGTGAACCAGGTGTACCGGACCAAGCCCAATGATCGGTGAATGGGCGGGTGTGCTCCCAATAGATGAGTCTAAGCTGCCTCCCACTCGCCCATATCAGAATCATATGGGATCGGCTGGCCTCCTACCTCAAGGGCTGTCAGCATCGCGAAGTCATACGGGGTCATGGTCATATCCCCCGCGGTAGAGAAATGGAAGGAGTTGGTGGTGTCCCACCATCTCTCTACCAACATGCCTAAGACGGTCCTACTCGCAAAGAGACGCGAGAGCCCCGAGCAGAATAGGGCAAACCCCCGCCTCGTTGATAATCTGTTGGACGCTGTCAGGGAGCTCCAAGTACCACTCTCTCGCCATGGTGGACTCGTATCTGCGGGTGAAACGGAAGACAACCTGCGTGAATGGGCAGAGATACAGTGTGTGAATGTGAACTACAGTATGTATGTGTGTTTAGAATGAGCAGGTGAAATACAGTGTAAAAAAGTGCGAGCTATACGAGAAATGTGAAGTACATCGCAGAAACTATAAAAGTGCCGTGTGTACCTCAGGGGCATCGTGGGATAAATGAGACTCAGGCTCCTGTAACAGAAGATCTGCAAGCGCGTGCTGTGCAAATCCAGTCAAGTGGTGTATTGAGCTAGTCGGTAGTACATGTACCTCAGGATGGTAAGTCACTGGATCAAACGGCCGAACTCTTGGCAGCAACGGTATGATGTCATGCTCCTCCTCCATCCTCGGAGAACCCCTGCCAGGTGGAACATCATCTGCCATCTGCAAAATGAGGTGAAAATAAGCAAAATGGGCAAAAAATACAAAAAGTCAACAAAAGTCAACTCTCAGAAAGAGAAAAGTCAAAGAAAGTCAAGGCCCAGGAAAAGGGCGCTAAACTCAAGACAAAGTCGAGGTAAACAAACCTCAAAAGGTGAAAATGGAGGAAAAAGGCTCCAAAAATAACTTTTGTTCGGTTCAAAACAAAGAGAACCAAAGGATCTTCGCGAATCAACTTCGCAAGGGGCGTTGGAAAACACGTATGGGGCACGGATCTGAGAAGGAAAAGTGTCTAGGAGCAAAGATGAAGGGTTTTCGGCCGTGTGGATGTGAGAAAAAGTGTTTGGGAGTTGAGTTTTTAAAGTTCCCCGTGTGTATGGACAAAACTGCCCCGAGGAAGGGTTTTCGGCCGTGTGGGTGTGAGAAAAAGTGTTTGGGAGTTGAGTTTTTAAAGTTCCCCGTGTGTATGGACAAAACTGCCCCGAATTTCCTAAACTGGCCGACTGGCCAGTTTTTGTGGCCGACCGGCCACTTAATTGGCCGGCAGATGAGAAAAGTGGACGGCATATGTGGTAAGTGGCCGGCAGGTTCCCACTGTTCCCTTTGAGTATTTTCAGACTATTTTGAGTCATTGGGTTCCAAGAAATGCAAGTTCTGCTCAAAGTTTGGTTCAAAATGCCTTCGCGGAAGCTCGGAATTGTGTTCACAGTACACGAGGGTCATCACCCATCAGCACAAACAATGTGTATCCTTTTAATATATTGTAACTCTCCGAGAGATAAAATGGAAGTTACCTTTGAGTTGTCTCTATCATATGCGTCTTTGTCACTGCATAGAATGTGTTTCTTTGTTATTACGTTAGATGCGCATGTTGAATCGTTGCATGGAAACATGCAACGCCATCATTGCATAGAATATTCGCGCACGTTGCATTGGATCATGCACTGCTATCATTCTGCATAGAATGCGTATGTGTAGACCGCCCGAACTCCGCTCCGTGCGCGAGGGCGCAAATTATAGTTCTAGCTACTACAGTTCGGACTCCTGTCACTGTTCTGAATCTAATCTCACAAAGTGCAATGTAAGACTGATAAATCACCAAAGAGT
This sequence comes from Camellia japonica, assembly GCA_030407325.1. Classification (NCBI taxonomy): domain Eukaryota; kingdom Viridiplantae; phylum Streptophyta; class Magnoliopsida; order Ericales; family Theaceae; genus Camellia; species Camellia japonica. The sequence continues at coordinate 115,325,599 of JAPPVO010000013.1, read as the reverse complement.
CCAAATCCGGAAAATCATTTTGGAAAATCGATTTTAATCAAAAAGCACCAAACATGGACTGCTTTGCCAGATTTCAGAGTCGCCACCTAAATATTTTATTTTGGGAAATTTAGGAAACCCTGATTCGTGCCTAAGGCCATGTGTCCGTCATCACCAAAGTTTCCTCGGCTCAGGAACTTGGGTACGAGGGGGGAAGGTCATGAAATGAGCACCCTCGCTCGCCCGATCAAAGATCGGCCGCTACTAACACGATATGTTATTTTCGAAAACATATGCGTTCTTATTCCAGTTTATTAGCTAACTTACTATGTGATGCGTACAACATATAAGTATAGACTCAATCACGTGGATTGGAACAAAACAACTCATGTTTGTTTTTGAAAGTGGTTTGAAAGTGCTACTCGCAAGTAGGCTAAGACTGCCACCCTCAAGTGGGCTTACAAAAAACATGATTTTGCCACTTCAAGTGGGCTTAAAACTCACAATCATCGAGTTGTTCCAGTTCAGGCAATCAAGCCTCCACCCATAGACATTCAAACAGTTATAGTAGTTAAACATATAGCCTCATGGCAAGCATGCTAAACATGGAAACACTTACACACATGCAAGGATGCTAAAGCATAAACACTTACCTAGTACCCTGAGCCAAAACAAAAGCTAGTTAGTAATCAATGTATGATCCCAGCTATGTTAAGAATGCCCAATGCAACACATGCAAAATGCAACTAAGATAGGCTTGGCTATTCTAAGATGTCATGTGAATGCAACTTGATAACATGCATTCAAATTGGTATTGAAATACAATGCAGTTAGTATGATGCGCCAAGCCCGATGCATGCAAAACAGATGAATGGATGCAAACATGTGAAGCATAGGGATGCTAATTGAAACATGCCCTAAAACTAACCATCGAAAGTGGTTAAGTAAAAGGGAGAAAGAAATGGGGTTGGAAGACATGCATTACACACACACACACTTATTACAAAATTCGCCCTCTCGACGGAGGGTCCGAATGAATCAACTAACTAGCTATGCTAAGCTAATTAATTACAAACCAAAAACTAATTAACTAACAAGCTAATTAATTATTACAATTCAAATTGAAACAAATAGCTATGTGCAGACGCGCCTTGAGGGCCTCATGCTACAATTTGGACTCAAATTGTCACGGTTCTTAATCTGATCTCACAATGTGCAATGTGAGATTGATAAATCACCAAAGACTCCAAATCCGACAAATCATTTTGGAAAACTGATTTTTAAGAAAGAAGTACCAAACATGGACTGCTTTGCCAGATACAGAGTTGCCACCTAAATATTTCATTTTGGGGGAATTTAGGAAATCCTGACTCGTGCCTAAGGCCACGTGTCCGTCATCACCAAAGTTGCCTCGGCTAGGGAACTTGGGTACGATTGGGGAAGGTCATCTATGAGCACCCCTGCTCGCCCGATCAAAGATCGGCCTGTACTAAACATAATATCTTGTTCTTGAAAACACATGTGCTCTTATTCCGGTTAATTAGCTAATCTTACTACGTGATGCGCACAACAAAACAAGTATAGACTAGATCGCCTAATTTGGAACAAAGCATCGCGTATTCGTTTGTTTGGAAATGGTTTGGAGTTTGCTACTCGCAAGTAGGCTAAAACACGGATTTCAATGAATTGTTTCCAATTCAAGTAATCCAATCTTCACCCACAGGCATTCAGGGAGTTTATATCAACTAAGCAATTAGCCTCATGGCAAGCATGCTTTCATGGTAATCAATGACACACATGCAGCATGCTAAAGCATAAAAGCTTACCTAGTACTCCGAGCCAAAACAATAGCTAGTTAGTAATCAAATGCATGATCCTAGCTATGTTGAGATGACTAATGCAATGCATGCAAAATGCAACTAGAAATAGGCTCGGCTATTCTAAAATGGCATATAAGGGACAACAATTGATACATGTATTCAACTTGGAATTGAAATACGATGCAGTTAGTATGATGCGCCGAGCCCGGTGCATGCAATACGAATGAATGATGCAAACATGCATAGCATAAGGATGCTAGACAGATGAATGGATGCAAACATGCAGGCATAAGTATGCTAGATAGACGAATGGATGCAAACATGCAAAGCATAAGTATGCTAATTTGAAACATGACCTAAAACTAACCAACGAAAGAAGGTAAGTAAAAGGGAGAAAGAAATGGAGGTTGGACGACATGCACACACGCACGCACACTTATTACAAAATTCGCCCTCTCGAAGGAGGGTCTGAACAAATAATACATGCCAACTAATTAACTAACTAACAAGCTAATTAATCATTACATAACCGAATCGGATAACTAGCTACAACTAATTATTACATCACTTAATTAATTAACAAATTAACTAACTACAAAATGAAAAAGCAACAAATAAGGCCGCTCCAGCTTTGTTCACAGAAGCAGAAGGGTATGCATGTTCGCATTCGATTTCTCACCTCGAAACGCTCTCCAGTTGCTCTTTAGAGGCTCTGTCTCCAGGGTGTCCTCAAGGAATTCCTTCTGAACCTTACCAAAAAACATGCTGGGGAGTGCATCAGTGGCCTGCCAGCCATGGGGAGCCACTGCCGACCAAAAAATGAAGGGGTGCCAGCCAACAACAAGGCACTACCGGCCATCTGCAAGGCAGTGCCGGCCACTGATGTGCTAGGACACCAAGCTGCAGTAGAGCACAAAATAGAGAAAATGGAGGGTCTCCCAAGGATATGTATGCACTATGCCACCCATATCACCTCAAAACATTAAGGGAGAGGCATAGTCGGATCTACAACCATCAATCACGCATCCCGATGCATGATGGCCAAAGATCCAACTTGTGCAAATCAATATGAAATGAATGCACAGGAAAAACATGTAAGTGCCTAGAACTCTATCATAGATCATCAAGAGCATCGGCGACTGAGAATTGAGACACGTTTCATCACTTGAAGTATGAAACGCCCCTCGTTCCTCGTGCTCGGATTAATACTTAATCCAAACAACAATGCAATGCAAGGATGACATACACAATGCTAACTTGAGCATGCAATCATGCAATATGACTTAAGCATGCAAAATGTAGTGTAATAAACATGCAACAGGCATATAAGCATATAAGCATGATGTGAGGTAACAACCTTGAACAACATGATAAAATGCAACATGAACATACAAACATGCAAGGCAAGTGAAGGCGGACAAGTATGCAACAACATACGAAGTGAGACAAGCATGTGACAACATGGTAAGATGGACTTACACTAAAGATGGATAGGCCTCAGCCATGCCTAAAATCAATGGCCATAAGTGATGAATTGATAGCATGAAAAGCATGAAGAGACAAGGCAAACATGTATGCCAATTGGCTCAAGGATTAAGGCACAAAGATGCAATTCTTAAGCACACTTAAGGGGTGACAAGCATGGAAGTATGACAATACTACATGCTCTGAAATGATGTTAGGAATGATGCCAAATCACACACATAACATAAGCATAGCATGCATGAAGCTCAAAAGCTAAGAACTAGCAAAGGGACTTAAGCCATGGCCATACAAAACAAGCCTCAAAGGGCTAAGGGAACCTAAAATAGTCCCAAGGCAGGTCCAAATAAGACCAAAAACAAGCTCAAAGCTAGCCAACACAAGCTAGAACACAAGGCCAAAAACAAAGAGGCAATGCACTACACCTATTAAAACCAAACATGGAATGACTTGGACAGCATAAAACAGAGTTACATCATGATATAACAAGACCAAAAATGCACTGATATGATGACCCAAAGGCCTAGGCTTAATGGCATGCACAATGATCCATTCATGAGGCATAAAGAGCCAAGGCTCCAAGGCATTAAAAGAGCATGTCAAATGCAAGTGTATGGCCACATTTCATGGACTAAAATAACATTTAGAATGATGGCAAAGCATGCAAACATCACATGTATGGCATGGTGGGGGCCTCAAAACCCAAGGCTAGCCTAAGCATTTACACTATAGCTATACAAAGCATGAGTGACATGGCCACGGCAGCCCAAAATAGTGTTAGAACACCTCAAAATAAGAACAAAATCATGCTGGAGGAAAGCCAAAATATGCTAGGATGATGAGTCAAAGCATCATGCACATAAAGCTAGTAAGCAAGATTTGCTCTACAAGTATATGAAGCATGCAAAATACGACCAAACCAGCAAAAGATAGAGTCATGACATGCCAAATGATGACCAAATACATGCTGAAATGGACTGAACATAAGCTAGGATGACATGCTAAAGCAAGAAGCATATAAAGCTAGTTTATGAGATTTACACTATAAGTGTATTATACATGCATGGAGTGACAAAACCAATCCAAAACAGATCTAAGGCATGGTAAAACATCACCAAAAACCTACTAAAATGGAGCCAACACATGCAAGAAAGACATGATACTTTGATGAGCCACAAATGGGATTACACTACACATGTAAGAAGTATGCAAAATATGACCAAACCAACCATGGACAGACTTAAGGCATGTCCTAAAAGTCACAAAAAAGGGGCCTGAACCAAGCCTCAAAAATACGGAGAGGCATGGTCCTTTGGAAGGCCAATAACTCAAGCAAACAAAAACAAGAAGAGAGGGGGCCACCCCTCTGATTTGATTCCTCAAAACCACATGCCTACCACTGAAAATCCACTGGATTTCAGTGGTTAAAAGGCCAAACCAAGGCTAGCTCAAAGGCCTTAAGGCATGGCTCAAAACAAGGCCAAACAAGGCAAACAAGAGGGTTGAAGACCCTCAACAACACCAAGACCTTAAACAACTACCAAAAGCACTTAAATACGAGACTTTTTTCAACTGAAAGCAAGGCCTAAAACAATATGCAAGAATGGCCAAAATGAGATACAAAAAAAGTGCTAAAATGGGGAAAAAGCTCACCCTTGAAGTCCAACTTCGAAACCAGCAACCTCAGGGGCCAAAAACCAACTTTCAAAGCTCAAGTAGCACCCCTAAGAACTTCAGCCCAAAGGTGGTGGTGTGTCTCTATGTGTTGTAGTGCAAAAGTGCAAGAAAAAGGCACAAAACTAACAACAATATATAGAGGGAGAGTAAGAAATATAGGGAGAGAAAGTTATCTCTCTTCTAAAATGGCTGAACCTCTGCTAAGGAGAGAGGGCCTCTCCTTTTATAGAAGGAAAACAATGCAAAGCTTCTTCAAGAAGCTTGGCAAGAGCATCATCCCTCTATACACGTGTATGGAGGGGAGATGAAAGATTCCAGCTGGCTCAAAAGATCTAGAGTGAAACCAGCTGAGACAGGGGGTCTGCAGGCCATCAGTGGTGGCCGGTGGTGGCCGGCAGTGGCTCATTGATGGCCAGCAGGCATCATCAATGGCTGGCAGCAACAAAGTGAAGGCCGGCAGGGCCAAAAAGTGGCTGGCAGTGCACCAAGACAAACACATTCTGAAAGGACCAAGTCATGGTCTAAGAATGGGGCAGAAAGGATACAGGGTTTGGAAAGCTCGGACCTGTGATGTTCCACCACAAATGTCGAATACCCGACGAGCAATCGAACTTGTGTCCGGATGTACCTGCAAGCACAACCGAGTCTTGAGAACGGTCAAAAATGGGGTGTCTACAGTTGCCCCTCTTTAACAGAACTCGAAAGTCACAAAGTGACGTGAGTGAGTGTCAAAGCCCAGAGACGTCCCATTTTTTACAAGGCCAAAGACTCAGGCAAACACTCAAAATAAGCATGCAGAGATGCGCCCGGAGGCTAGGGCAAAATGCAAATGATATGCAAGATGCAAAGGCATAACTTATGATGATGCAAAGAGAGCTGTAACGGAGCAATTATATACAATAAATGCAACAGTTTTAAGCAAGTGGATAACAGTCCTACATATTCCAACAAGAAGGATGTAAGAAAATTATGCAATTCTCACCACGTCTCACGCAGAGTGAATACAATACCAGTTCGTCTGGTCGCGTCAGCTTCAAATGAACCGTACATACAATATCATGCTTGTAAAAGAAAAAGACTCAACAAGTACAATATCATTAGAAACATGCATAGCAATTCAAGTGAAAAGTGCATGACAACGCAAGTGAAGGGGTCTAAGACAATGCAATCCTGAGGGTGCGAGACAACGCGGGTGGAACATGCGTAACAGCACAAAGAAAATATGTGTAATAGCGCAAGATAGAGATATGTACATAACAACGCAAATAAGACATGCGAGACAACGCAGGTTATAGAAATGCGAAACAGCGCAAATAAAAGATACGAGACAATGCAGGTTATTGGAATGCGAAACAACACAAATAAAAACATGCGAGACAATGCAAGTTAAAACATGCGTAACAGCGCAAGTTAAAGAAGAAGACATGTGTAGCAGCGCAAGTTAAAACATGCGTAACAGCGCAAGTTAAAGAAGTGGACATGCGTAACAGCGCAAGTGAAACAAGTAAAACATGCGTAACAGCGCAAGTGGAAGAAATAAAACATGCATGACAGCGCAAGTTAAAGAAGTAGACGTGCGTAACAGCACAAGTAAAACAAATAAAATATGCGTGACAGCGCAAGTTAAAACATGCGTAACAGCGCAAGTTAAAGATATGCGTAACAACGCAAGTAAGACATTCGTAACAGCGCAAGTAGAAAAAATAAAACATGCGTGACAGCGCAAGTTAAAGACGTAGACATGCATAACAGCGCAAGATAAATATGCGTAGCAATGTAAGTAAAACAAGTAAAACATGCGTGACAGCGCAAGTTAAAGAAGTAGACATGCGTAAAAGCGCAAGATAGATGTGCATAGCAATGTAAGTAACATGTGTGACAGCGCAAGATAGATGAAGTGCGAAACAACGCAAGTTAGTGGGGTGCGAAACAATGCACCTAATGTGCGTAACAGCGCAAGCTAAAGGGGGTGCAAAACAATGCACTTAACGAGCGTAACAGCGCAAGTTAAAGGGTTGTGCGAAACAACGCACTTAACGAGCACAACAGCACAAGTTAAAGGGGGGTGTGAAACAACGCACTTAACAATCGTAACAGCGTAGGTTAAAAAGGGGGGTGCGAAACAACGCACTTAACAAGTGTAACAGTGCAGGTTAAAAGGGGGTGCAAAACAACGTAACCTAAGTGTAACGCATAACAATGCGGAAGGGATGCATAACAATGCAACCTAAGTGTGACGCATAACAATGTGGAAGGGGTGCATGACAATGCAACCTAAGTGTGATGCATAATAATGCGGAAGGGATGCAAGACAATGCAACCTAAGTGTGACGCATAACAACGCGGAAGGGATGCAAGAAAATGGAACCTAAGTGTGACGCATAACAATGTGAAAGGGATGCAAGACAATGCAACCTAAGTGTGACACATAACAATGTGAAAAGGGGTGCATGACAATGCAACCTAAGTGTGACGCATAACAATGCAGAAGGGATGCATAACAATGCAACCTAAGTGTAACGCATAACAATGCGGAAGGGATGCATAACAATGCAACCTAAGTGTGATGCATAACAATGCGGAAGGGATGCAAGACAATGCAACCTAAGTGTGACGCATAACAATGCAGAAGGGATGCATGACAATGCAACCTAAGTGTGACGCATAACAATGCGGAAGGGATGCATCACAATGCAACCTAAGTGTGACGCATAACAATGCGGAAGGGATGCATAACAATGCAACCTAAGTGTAATGCATAACAATACGAAAAACGTGCATGACAACGCAAGTTATATGAGGTATGCGAAACAACGCAAGTTAGAGGGAGTGAAATGCGCAAAATAGTGCGATGCGCAAAATAGCGTGAATGAAATGTAATGCAAAATGTACTGCACTGACAGGTGCATATGACGTGCGCAAAATAGCACGAATGCAAAAATGCAATGCACTGACAGGTGCATATGAGGCGCGCAAGATAGCGCAATGCGTAAAATAACGCGAATGATGCAAAATGTAATGCAATGCACTGACGGGTGCATATGATGTGCGCAAGATAGCGCGAAATGAAATGCATGCAAAATGCAAAGAGATGCACAAAACAGTGCGATGCAAAATAATATAGTAGATGCAAAAGGATGACAAACTCCAACCATGCTGGAATCATCAGAGGAGGAAAAACAAATCCCAAAACACGCCTAAAACGTGTGAGGAATGGGGACACTCAAACCACGCTGAAATCGCGAGAGGAGGTCCAAAACAAACCCGCCCAGGCCCGCATATTCAACGCAATCTGAGATAAAAGCCGCCCAGGCTCGCGCATCACGTGTCTTGAGATAAATTCCAAACACGCTGAAATCGCGTAAGGAACGGGACAGAGGAAGGAACATAGGGACGTATCCCAAAGTTCGAATAGCATGAGCATTGGAACGTATTCCAAATGCTCTTAACCAGAGGAGTAGACATGTAGGGACGTATCCCAGCGTTTTCAAAAAGAAGAAGAGACATAGGGATGTATCCCCGTGTCTCGGAATGAAAGAGAAACATAGGGACGTATCCCCACGTTTCGGAAAGGCATGAGCATTGGAATGTATTCCAAATGCTCTTAACTAGAGGAGGACACACGTAGGGACGTATCCCAGTGTTTTCGAAAAGAAGAAGAGACATAGGGACGTATCCCCTTGTTTCGGAAAGGAAAGAGAAACATAGGGACGTATCCCCGTGTTTTGGAAAGGAAAGAGAAACATAAGGACGTATCCCCGTGTTTCGAAAAGGAAAGAGAAACATAGGGACGTATCCCCGCGTTTCGGAAAGGAAAGAGAAACATAGGGATGTATCCCCGTGTTTTCCGAAGGAAAGACAAACATAGGGACGTATCCTAGTGTTTCGGAAAGAAAAGAGAAACATAAGGACGTATCCCCGCATTTCCAAAAGAAAAGAGAAACATAAGGACGTATCCCCGTGTTTCTTGAAGGAAAGAGAAACATAGGGACGTATCCCCGTGTTTCGAAAAGAAAAGAGAAACATAAGGACGTATCCCCGTGTTTCCCGAAGGAAAGAGAAACATAGGGACGTATCCCCGCGTTTCGGAAAGAAAAGAGAAACATAAGGACGTATCCCCGTGTTTCCCGAAGGAAAGAGAAACATAGGGACGTATCCCCGTGTTTCGGAAAGAAAAGAGAAACATAAGGACTTATCCCCGTGTTTCAGGAAGGAAAGAGAAACATAGGGACGTATCCCTGCGTTTCCCGAAGGAAAGAGAAACATAGGGACGTATTCCCGTGTTTTGGAAAGAAAAGAGAAACATAAGGACGTATCCCCGTGTTTCCCGAAGGAAAGAGAAACATAGGGACGTTTCCCCGTGTTTCGAAAAGAAAAGAGAAACATAAGGACGTATCCCCGTGTTTCCCAAAGGAAAGAGAAACATAGGGACGTATCCCCGTGTTTCGTAAAGAAGAGAGAAACATAAGGACGTATCCTCGTGTTTCCCGAAGGAAAGAGAAACATAGGGACGTATCTCCGTGTTTCAGAAAGAAAAGAGAAACATAAGGACGTATCCCCGTGTTTCCCGAAGGAAAGAGAAACATAGGGACGTATCCCCGTGTTTCGGAAAGAAGGAGGACCTCTGAATGTATCACAAGCCAGAGAGGAAAGGAAACATCTCTCTCAGCGTATCGCATGCAGGAGAGGAAAGGGCTGTGCAGGAAAGCGCAGTCATCCAAACGTGTATCAAACGCGAGAGGAAAAAGATAGGTCCAAACGCATGCCAAATGCGAGAGGAGAAAGGTATCAGTTAAACTGAATCGGAACGCCTCTAAATGAATAGTACATACAGTACTGTGAAAAATAAGAAAGAAACAAGATAGCTATAATGCAAAACAATGCATGACATTCAAGGAATGCAACAAACAAGCATAGCGGCGCTTTAGAAAGCACCTCACTGGGTGAGTGGCAATAAACCCTCTACTTTTGCGGGGATCTCCCATTGTGTGTTCTTCGAACTCTTACCTTGAACCCACAGTACAAGGTTCTGAAATACTGGCAAGGAGCAATGTCTGCTGGGGAAGCCACGGATGCCGCTTTTCTTCCTGATCATGTTCATAACTTTACTTATTCTTCAACGGGGTGATAGACTAGGTTGGTTCAGTATCCAGAATCGAGGAGCATACCTAGCTACCTCAACCTATGGGACTTCCATACAGATTTCAAGCTGGGGATACACCCATGAGTATTTAAACCAGACTTTAGTTTCGGAAATTCCAAACCTTTGTGTTCTAGGCAACAACCATTCGAACTCTAGTTTTCACCGTCGCAGTTGGTCTCTTAGGAACTCATCACAAACACAGCCAAGATGCCCCTGGCATGGAACGATACTCAGAGAGAGCACATCTGATAGCCATTCTGGCTTTGAAACAGTCAACACAGTATTCTGTTCACTCTGAACACACAGCTCATACAGCACACTGCTCATTCTGAACACACAGCCCATAACACTGTACTCTGTTTCTTTTGAACATACAGCTCATAACACAGTATTCTGGTCATTTTGAACACATGGCCCATAACAGAACACTGCTCATTCTGAACACAGCTCATTCTGAATGCACGGGATGCAATGACGGAACTTGCAGAAGTTGAAACACACTCAGATGCTCCAAATTTTTCCTATTTTCTTTTGCTTCACAGTCCGGACACCATATAGCTTCAGATAGGTCTTGGTTTTACTGTTCTCACATGACCTGGGTTGAACCCCGCAGTTTTATGAAAGAACAAAACCTGTTTTGCACAAATGTGGAGAATGAGACAGCACTCCGAGCACAAAACGATTTATTTTTTAAATTGAAATTGAAAATGAGTTTTTGATCGGGTATTAAGCCTACAACTGAACACAGCGCACTACGACTCAACAAAGAAAAACAAAAGGTAAACAACCTAAAAACATCGAGAAACACTCGAAACGACTCAAAACAAGAATCGAGACGAAACAAAAGACACGCCACTCAGACGTATTTCGATGGCAAGAGACCTTTCAGTTCACAAAGAGCCAGTTTCTTCGGGTATTGTTTCCCACCCTTTCTTATTTGTGATTCTCACATCACTCTGGCACTCAATCTCTATTTGAAGATAAATCACATTTTTATCTTTTGAAAACCATCATGCTCAATGATGTCATGCAATTTTAATTGTTCAAAACTTAACAATTTATTTCAAGGGCGGTAAATATGACTCTGGTAATCCCTAGGTCGGTGTCTGCAAGTAGACTATACAAGTACTACCAAATTGTCATTTTTACCGATATTAACCGGAAGGCTCGACACCTATCCATGCGGGCTTTTGGTCTTTCACTTTGGACTCTCAGGCGAACATATTCAATATCATCTACACCACCTATCAAGACTTACCAACGTATTTACCCCAAAACCATTCCATGAAAACTTGTTTCTCAACGTTCTTTTCTCAATGCAAGTTTTCAATCAACTTTCAAAGTTTAATGTAATCAAATGAATTGTTATGCCAATAACACAAGATGAAATTAAATACTTTTATTCCAATTCATCATCCAAAGAGTAACACAATTGCCTCTTCTCAAGTATCATCAATAATTAGTCATTTCAAGACTATTTCAACGTTTTGAACAATAATTTCCAAAATGAACAACAATTCTCATATTCCCTGAAATTCATCATTTATATAAATATAAATAAGAAATTTTCCAAACATCCATTTATTTTGACACACAAAATAAATATAACAATATCATTCATGGATTTTCAGTCTTTTAAAAAATTCTCAAATTCTAGGTTTTCTCACCAAAACTATACAACTCAAATCTTTTGAAAGAAAACTTTCCAAAATCATCTTTTTTTCAATCAACGAAGATCAAAACCCATAAGATCATTTTAAAAGAACAAGAGACAAAAAAATCACTCAACTTCTTGAATCAACAATCAATTTTCAAAGCTATCGAAAGATGATTTCAAAAATCATATAAATCTTGCAAAAATATATATATATATATATATATATATATAACTCTAAGAAAATTCCTTCCTCAAGTTTGAAGAAGAATATAAATGAAACCCCAAAATCAACAATGCCTAAACTCGATCTTCACCGTACACAACGAAGCCCTCGAGATGATAACCCACTTTGATGAAGAAGCAATGGCAAAACTCAAATGGATCTTGAGAAATCAAGATTTTTGATCTAGTTTGTGTAGAGAAATGTAGAGAGAATGGAGAGGAAATGTTTTTAGAGAGAGATAGATATACAAAAGTGATCTGAAATATCAGATTCACGAACTGATATAACATGGTCCGCTCAAGTGTGGAAAGCCCCGCTCGAGCATCAAATACACCTTCCTAGTACTTTTGCAGACAAGTCCTACTTCTGGAACCAAACATTCTCCGCTCGAGCTCATAAACGGCCGCTCGAGCGAACAAGCAACTTTCGAATGCATTTTGGATTTTTGCTTTGAGGACAATGCCCCTCAACCCCGCCAGGGCGCTGCCCTCGGACCTGCCAAGGGACGCGGCTCCCTGGACCCCCTCGAGCTGACCGGGCAGTTTGATCCCCGATATAGTCAACGAAGTGGAAAAACATGAAAGATACGCTACAATTCGATACAAACATGAGACATTACCTATTCCAAACACACCGCTACAACCCGATAACCAAAATAAGGGGAATACAAGGAACTAAGATACGTAACACCGTTCAAAACCATACCAACCCGAGCCCGGAACACCACAAAGAGACAGGTCAAAATCGGGATCGCTACAGCGTCTGATCAACGCGATTTCTAGTGAGAATTCCTTGGATGTTCCGGGACAAGTGATCATCCTTGTTGCCTGGACTTGATTGTGTGGTTTGTTGCTTAACAATATTGATGTGTTGTGTGGTTATATGTTAGGTTGGTTTCATGTTGAGGTACGAAGAGTAAGTGTCTCAAGAAAGGGTTAGAGTTCGGTTATTGATGTCTGATGTTGTTATTGAGATAATGGGAGCTGTAGGATAGGTATTAATCTGCAATGAGGGAGACATTAGATATTGGTAGAAATGTATATTGACTTATGAGCCTTAAATTGAATGGGAGTGTTTGTGGAATGTGGAATGTGTGACTTGTATGGTTTACAAGGAGTATGGTTGAAAGGAGATGAGATCTTAGAATGGTATGAGGTTAGTTTGAAATTACATAGAATGTTATGACGGATTTGGGATGGGGTGAGAATTGTGTTTTGCGATGATGTGGGTAGCATTGGTGAAGTGTCACCGTAGGCTAGTAGTTATGTATGAGGGGGTTTGTGGTATTTAAAAATTGAGTGACATGATTAAGGTTTGTATAGAGTTTATGAGTATGAAAGACACTTAATCGTTAAATGCTGGAAGTAGTTCTTGAGAAGGAGTATGGGTTGTAATTACTGTAACCGGTGTTGTGCGATTGATGATTCTTTTGTGTGGCTCAAAATGAGTGCTGCTATATCGGCACAAGAATGATGACACTATTGGGACTGGTGCTAATGCAACGCATATTTGAAAAGTCTAATGAGATTCTAGAAACAGGTAAAAGGGTGTAAAAAGCTTTATCTCGGGGTATACGGTGTGAGGTAACTTGTAAGTATTAGTAATTATATGGTTGGCCGATTAGTGACCTCCGAGTTTGGGAGTGAAGTGTTATGAAATTCTTGACTCTGTTCGTATGAGGATAATAGGTGATGATGACTACGATGATTATGAATTGTGAGATGTGAAATGATGTATGTATCGACATTTGAGCCGTGAGGGTGGCTAATTAGTAATTTGGGCTAGTTTACAGAGATGGATTCTTGCAGTCATTTCCTTTTTGGTGAGATTTGAGGATAGGTTTGGGTTAGTTTGTTTTGATGCGACTTGTAACTGGTGATTTCGATGAATGCTGCTTAAAGTTAATTAATGCTTAACTATCTTGGGATTTGCCTTGTTTTGGATAAATAGGGATATGAATGAATAGTGTTTCAAGGGGTACTAGAGGGCATGGAGTCTTACTTGTGCATATATACGTGTGCTGTTTACGTGAATTTGTGAAACGGCTCTAATTGAGTTAAAAATGTTTGAATGGGAATTGTTGTAAGTGCACTTGTGCCAATGTATATATATACTGAATGTTGATATAAGTGTTGACATTTGTAATGACAGGGAGACTTCCTACTTGTGGGAAGTCGTATGTGCGATGTTACTCTTTTGATGCATTGTAGTTGTTTTTTTTCGTTATTAACACATGTATGGAAATTATGTTGTGATGTCATCGGATGGGTGGTGGAGGTTATTTGGTGATGATTGGAATTCACCGGGAGAATGTTGAGAGTGATGTGGAAAAATGAAAAATTCTTTTTCTTGTGGGTGGCCTAGGATGGCACGATAAAATTAAATGTTAAAGATTGAAATATGTTAACGAATGATTTTCTCTATTCTACTTTTACGTGCTAAAGGGGATAAGAAATAGAGAACGCTGTTAATTGAAATGCAATTGAGAATTGTGGTATTGGATCATACAATGCAATGTGTTACTAATTTGTTTTGCTTGTGTTGACTTTCTTAGTTTAAGGGTGATTTCTTTTCCTTGAAATTGAGTTTTGGCCATTCGATAGACATTGCCCGCTTAGTTGTTAGTTGGGAAGTTATCATGGACTTTGGGATTACAAAGGATTAGCATTGCTCCGTGCCTGCTAGATTTCAATGTGTGTGTTGATCGAAAGGTAATCGTGATCACCTCCTTGTAATTTTTCTCGTTGGGTATCTTTGGAACACCGAGGTATCAAATCAAAATTTGAGAATTTATCCTGAGTGTGGATCTAGTTTTGAACAATAAAGGGGGTGTTTCCGTTCATGTTTGAGTTTCCTTTTGTTTGGTTTTCTTCATTTCGAGGACGAAATTTCTTAAGGAAGGGAGATTGCGACACTATGTACTTTTGGGTTTAGAATTGAGGTAAGGTGTAATTGAAGGTTGTTAAGGTTTGGTGGATATATATGGGTGCTCTCATGTTTCATTTTTGGACTAAGGGTTGTTTAAGAACTGGTGAGTATAAGGTTGTTGCTATTTTTGTTGAAACGGATGCAATTTCAGGGACGAAATTTGTTAAGGAGGGAAGATTGTAACGATCCAGAATTTTTCTCTCCGCTCGAGCGGGGGAGTTAACGTTCGAGCAGACTTGTGAGGCTTCCAGTACTTTTGCAGTCTGTCCAAAATTCTGAGAGTTGTGAATTCCCGCTCGAGCGTAGGAGTGGTCGCTCGAGCGGCCGGCTTTGTTGGTTTGCGCGCTCGAGCGCAAGATCAGGCGCTCAAGCGGTCTGCCTGGTTGAGTTTGAATTTCTAAGACTAGTGGGATTATTTTTGACCTTTTATTATTGTGTTTGGAGCCTTCCTATTTTATTTTGGGACATTGATCGAAGTGGTAACATGATGGTAAAGTAAGATTGGACCAAAAACTTTAATTTAGATAATCTTCCTACGAACATCCGTCACTATTTTACCCTTTTATTTTTCCACACTTTGAATTTGGGTGTGAGGCTTGAACCATTGGAAAGCTTGTTTTTGGGGCTTCGATTTGGACACTAGAACGACCTAAAACAGAGTCCGAATGAGAGAGTTATACCCATTTGAAGTTTCAGTATCTATGCTGGAAACAGGTACGCTTGAGTGGGAAAAGAGACGCTCAAGTGTACTGCACGAATTCAGCAACTTAAAAAGTGGTTTTCTAGATCATTCTTTTCACTTTCCTTTTCCTTCTTCCTCCCCCTCATCCTAAGTCCGAAAAACCCTAAATTTTTTACCCAAATACCTTCCATTCCTCAAAGATTTGGCTAAGATCTCTTACCAAAAAGTGAAGAAGGCTTGAAGATCTTACTTTTCAACCGATTGAAGTTTGGATTGGTGAAGGAATCTCATCAAAGCTTTGCTCTTTTGCTTGATTCTTGAGGTAGGTCCAAATTCTTCTTCAATACTTGCATTAATAGATAGATTTGTGGTATTTTGATTATATAAATACAAAATCTACATTTTTAAGCATATAGTGTTACATCATGAGATTAAGGGCTTAGGGTTTGAAGTGTTGGGGTTCAATTGTTGGGTTAAGCTTGTGGATTATGAACCTTAGGTGTATAATCAATGGAAAAATTATAATAAAAAGAAGTGGTGTGAGAAGTTTGAATTTTTCTTCAAAGTCTTGATTTTTCTTGAAACCCCTAAGTTGACTCATGTTGATAATTAATGATTTTGCCAAAATTGAAAGTAGAATCATGAAATTGAGAGGTTGAATTATATATATACAAGTTTAATTGAATTTTGGAAGTGTTTGAAAATTATGTTAAAAATTAGCGATTGAGCCTTTATTATGGATATTGTAAATCATGCTATAACATTGAATGAAATTTGGGGAAAAAGATTTGTTAATGATATGGATGACATGAGCTTTGGGATGAAATCATGAAATGGAGATTTAAGAGTTCACCTTGAATTATGTTGAATTACATTTAGTGGTGTTGAATTGAATTATGTTGAATTGTGTTGAACCATGTTGAGTTGTGTTGGGTTTTGATGAGTTGTGTTGGGTTGTGTCGAGTTGGGTTGAGTTGTGTTGGGTGGTGTTGTGTTGGTACCCGCGCGGGAAGTTGAAAAAGATTTTTGGGAGCCTACATCCCGCCGTATGTGGGGTGGTTTTGAATTAAAGGTGCCCAATTGCCCTGTCTAGGCTTATCGCTGGACGAATGTGGGAAAAATAATTTTTGGCTGTCCACATAGTCCCGCCGTATAATAGCCGGCAAAAACAAAAAAATGATTTTTGGGTGTCCACACAGTCCTGCCGCATGATAGCCAGCAAAAGTGGAAAAACGGATGGTTTTCAAAAATGTTTAGGGTGCCTATGTCCTGCCTTATAATAACCGGCAAATGTGGGGGATGGTTTTAAAAAGTGGAAAAATGGTTTTTGGAGAAATACGGTTTTTGGAAGAAAATGGCTTTTGAGAAAAAGGTTTTTGGGAGCTCACTTCCCGCCGTATAATAACCGGCAAAAGGTGAAAAGTGTTATGGATTGGGTGCCCACTGTCCCGCCGTATTAAGTCGGCAAAAGGTGGAATGTGTTGAATTGATGATAACATGTGTGAATTGAGATGAACATGTGAAATTACAATTGAGGTGTAATTTGGCATGGAAAGGGAATGCATATAGAAATTATTTGAAGAAATTGAATTAAAAAGGGTTTATTATCCTTCTAATATGTTGAATTGTGATTGATAACACATATGTAGTGTCACGACCCTAACCCGCCCCCGTGGGTTAAGGACGTAACCGGCCAGTAATCATGAGATTACCTACGGCCTCAAACTGATCCAAACGTATTTTAACAGAGTTAATGGGGGCCAAACGGAAGCAAATCAAAAGTTTGTCCATAGAGCTGTGCTTACATGGCACATCAAAACAACCATATACATAGACATTAATAACTCACAACAGTAAAATAGTAGCATGAGTTCCGTATAAACAGGATCATACAAGTCCAAGTCAACCCATCAAAACTATATACAGAATTACACAAAGTCTTCGCCATCATGACAACACAAAATAGATAACAAAAAGGCAAAGGCAGGTCTCATGCGTGAGACACTAGGGCTGACTCTCCAAAACTTGGGTTGTTCTACACAGGCTTCACTGAGGCTGGGTCTGGACCTCTCTTGGCTCACCTACAAAGACATGAATGAGCGTGAGCGATAGCCCAGTGAATAATATCAATTACAGAATTTAAGCGACAAGACGTAGAACAACATTTTCCAAACAGCCTTGGGCCCAATTCATATCTATAGTTAACATATATAAGGGTAATTTAAATCAAGTAACCATAATTCCGTACATACTGGCCTTTGGCCCATTCAGATTTACATTCATGACGAAACGGCCTTCGGCCCATTCGATTATGTCAAAACGGCCTTTGGCCCACTCATTCATTTCAAAACGGCCTTTGGCCCACTCATTCATTTCAAAACGGCCTTTGGCCCACTCATCCATGTCAGAACGGCCTTCGGCCCACTCATCCATTTCAAAACGGCCTTTGGCCCACTCATCCATGTCAGAACGGCCTTCGGCCCATACATTCGTACCAAAACGACCTTTGGTCCATTCATGTTTATCAAAACGACCTTTGGTCCATTCATGTTTAACAAAACGACCTTGGGTCCATTCATGCTTATCAAAATGACCTTGGGTCCATTTATGCTTGTCAAAACGACCTTGGGTCCATTTATGCATTCATATCAGACTTGCGTCCGCAATCCCAATTAGCAATTCTTAAAGCTTAAAAGGGAGTAAACAATTGGACATTTACAAGCATTCAAATATCGATATTACTCACAGTGGTCGGCTTGTGGATCTGCCCTGGAGCTTGACCCTACACATTTCATGAACACAAAAGGGTCATTAACAGTTCAATCCGTTCTTTAATTCACATATTCCTCTTTAGGCTTTATTATTATCTCATTAACTCATTTACAATGCTTAACATATGCCTAAGAGTGCTTGCAAGTGAAAGAGAACGGAAAACAGAACACAAAATGCAAAAACAGGATTTCAGAAAATAGAGTCCCTGCTCGAGCGTGGACTTCCCCGCTCGAGCGGACCCTTAGGTCTGCAAAAGTACTGGTTGCCTTCTATTCCAGCTCGAGCATGGACTCGCCCGCTCGAGCGGACTGCCTGTCTACATAGCTCCCCGCTCGAGCATCAACTTCCCCACTCGAGCGGGAACCATGTCTGCAGAAAATGCTAGGAGCTCGATTTCTCCGCTCGAGCGGACGTCGAAAATTCTGGGTTTTCCAAAACACTCCCTTGAGTTCAAACTCGACATTCAACCAATTTTTCTTGCATACTAAGGCTCCAATCTCACATATATTTGTACTAACATGCCATAGATACCAAAACACATCACAATGGAGCTCAATTCCTTGTATTACTTACATGCATGTCTCAAATTAACCCAAATTCATCACCAACACATCATATTCAAACATACAAAGCTTACACTTACATGATTCGTTCTTGCATGTGAGAAATATGCTTTCCTATCAACTTAATTGGTGAAGAGAGGTCCCAATACATGGGTTTTAACCAAGATTCAACACAAATCATACACATTGTGCTCAAACATGGAGATTCATGGCCATTTCTTACATGCATGTACATATTAGGCTTCAATTCAACAAATACAACCCAATTTCGTTTCAATCTCACTCTTGATCACCAATTTAGCTTGAACACCCAAAATTACAAACTATAATTCAGGAATTACTCACCTAGAAGCTTTGATCTTTCAAGCTCTAGACAATTCTTGAGCTAAATCTCCAAAATTATCAAGCTTTGAGGCCAAAATCCCAAATTCCCTCACTCCCTCTCTCACTAGCCGACCCTCTCTTTTCCCTTGATGGTTTTGATCAGCCAAGAGTGTAGTGCCTTTATTCAACAAACCCACTAATTCAATTTAATAATAATAAACAATTGGGCACTAATTTATTAATTTAATCGACTTAATCTGGTCCAAATCAATTTTTCAATTAAATTTCACCGTAGGCTCTAAAAATTATGCCAATCACAATGGCGTAATAAACTTTGGTTTCTGTGGCCGATAAGGCCCTCAATTTAATTCCCAAAGCAGATTATTCAAACAGATATTCCTACGGTGAACAGATAGAACTTCACATCCACATGTATTCACAAATGGCACATAAAATCATGCTAAACACATAATCATATTCAAATTAAGGACCAATTAGCACATTACGGAACAAGGGTATCACATGTAGATATGATGTAGTTGTGATATGTGGAATTATGATTAATAATGCAATGTGGATATGATGTATTTGTTAGACAAGTAGGAGTTGAGTGTAGGATAACAATTATTGTATATAAAGCAGATTTAGATTTCTACATTAAGGAGTTACAACAAATATGAATAGGTTGGTGGAAATAGCATGTATGTTGGATGTTTTGGAGTAGTGAGGGAACGTGAACATTGAGGTTTTGACATTATAATAAATGTAATTAGAAAAAGGGAAGAATGGAAATAAAAGAGGAATGTTAAGATGGAAATCAAAGGGGAATATTTTGGAATGGGTTAATAAATATAAAATGATGTGGTTCCTTAAACATAAATGTTTTCAAATAGGATTTATAGTTTTCTGATGAAAATGAATAGTTTTTTATGGTTGAAGGTTTTCCTTAAATGTTCAAATGAATTTTGAGAAAAAAGATACTTTACGTATGATATTTTGAAATTATAAAATGTCACCCTACTATATGGTATCAGCCTGCATGCATGATCATTTCTATCTGTGTGTTAGTTATTGATTAAGAACTATGAGATCCCTACTGGGCATTAGTGCTCACCCCTCGTTGTTTTATTCTTTTTCAGGAAGAGAAATTCGGAGTGATTAGTCGAAGAGTTAAGGAGTCCATGTATCTTTTATGTAAAATTTTATCATAGATGTGAAAGGAATAAATAGTGTATCATGTTGTTTGTAATTATTGATTTGTAACTCCACAGTGTAAGTTTGACATTTACTATTGTTATTGTTGTATTCATTGAGAGAGAGAACATGTATTACTATGTTTCTATTACTAAATGGTAATAGATAATTTAAAAAAAATAAAAAAAATAGGCTTTGGTAATGCTTTCGAGTAATTAAAAATTGGGGCGTGACACAAGACCTTGGGCTATGTGTTCTAGAGCCCGGCCCAACCCAGGTGTGTTATGAAGCGCGACCTATCCCGTGAGCTCGTCTCAAAAAAATTTTCCCCATCTGGCCAACCTGACTCCAACGACTCCCTACCCCTTGTAAGTGCAATGGTCAAAAAATTTTTAAAAAAAATCGAAACAATCATATAACCATTGGATATCTCACAAACAAATCTCTCTCTCAAACTCTCATTCTCTCTCAACTCTCAACTCTCTCAATTAATTTGGAAGCATCATCCCTAAGTGACAATTATAATTGATCACCTATCTCTATTTTAGATTTATTTTTAGTCATAGTATCTTCATTAAATATAATAGAAATAGTAATATACAAACGATATACTTTTTAAAATATCTATATACACATATAAACATATATATATATATATATATATATATAATTTAAATAAATTTTAATAAAAAACATGTTGAAAAAATTTGTCTATAACACGATTTTATTTTGTTCTACTAAATCATTTTTCTCCTAAATTTTTTTCCCAACTTTTCTTCATTTTTTTCTCTATTCTATTTTCTTTCCCTTGATTTTTCCTAGTTGTGCCTGAACTCTCTCTACTTCTTACTTAGACTTCTCTATTTCACTCAAATTATCCAACGACCATCGTTGATAGTTCTTCCTCACTGGATTCTTCCTCTCTTTACTCTTGTGTCTCTGCAATAGATCCTTGAACTCGTCACTACTCTCTTTGTCTATTTCAACACTATTGATAGTGATATTTCTCTATCTACTAAATGCATCTATCTCAAAACTCTAGTTCTTTTACATTAATATGTCATACATACTCAAACCTTTGGCCCTAGTTATGATTTGACTGATTTTGTTATTATCAATTTGTACATGTGTTATAGAACTGTTGAAAAATGAATATTATGCATTTTGTTGTACTGTTTTACTATCTCAGTCCTCTTCATCCCACAAGCATCACTCTTATTCATTTCTGTCACTGTAGATATCTCCGATGTCCTTTTTCGGAAATGACACCACCTTTGACGTCATTTTCACAAGCGATAAGCCCGTTCAGTCTCTCTTTCTCATACTTCATTTCCTCTCGCTCTACTGGTTAATCTTCTCTAACTCTCATTTTTTCGTTCCATGGCTTCAAGTCGTTGATTAAATTATTTAATGATTGTCATTACATTTTGTTTTCTCTGTATCATGAGAGAACCCGACTGGTGATTCTAGAATTTTTAGTAATTTGTTAGTCATTTTGTGATAATTGTTATGAAACTTTATTGCTTGATTACGATATTTGTGGTTTATAAAAAATTTAGATATTTTTGCTACATCAATTAGTTGTATTGTTATTCATTTTTTGATTGATGTTATGAAATTTTATGGGTTGGTTATGACATTTGTTATTTGAAAATTTTGATTATTTTTATTATGCCAATTAGTGGTGCAGTTACACATTTTGTAATTGATGTTATTAAATTTTGTGAGTTGGTTATGACATTTGTAGTTTTTTAAAAATTTAGATGTTTTTGTTACACCAATTAGTGGATAGTAACATAATTTTTGGTTAATGTTACAAAATTTTGTGACTTAGTTATGACATTTGTTATTTTCTATAATTTGAAACAATTTTGTTACACCAATTAGTGATGGCGTTACGTATTTTGTGTTTCATGTTACAAAACTTTGTAACTTAATTACGATATTTGTGGTTTTTAAAATTTTAAATCGTTTTGTTATGCCAATTAATGGTGTGGTTATACATTTTGTAATTGATGAGTAAAATACTCTTTTTATTATTATTATTTTACTTAATAAATATAGATGAAGGGTTTATGTTAAAAATAAATAAATAAAATTGAGTATAAATTGACAAAATTATAAATTAATAATTTATTTTGTTAGAAGACTGTATTCATGAATGTTTATATATATATATAATGGTTATTACGCAATTCTCCCAAATAATTTTCTCCCAAAATTTGGTACAAACATCCAAATTTTATCAAAATAAAAATTCCCTCATTAATTGTTTTTGACAAATCCCTAGACCCTTTCTTCAGCCCAACTAAACCTAATTCACACCACCAAAACATCGTATTCAACTCTTTTTCTCCCACTCTCTGCTCCTCACCTTGCCAATCGCCTCCACTTCCGCATCCGCCGCTGTTAGCGTTGCCAATCGCCGCCGTCGCTACTAGTGTTGCCAATCGACGCTGCCACCACCACTGCCACCGCCACCGCCACCGCCACCGCTAGCCCTTCCAATCACCGTTGATCGTCTCCTCTTAGATCGCCTCACCGCTCGCCGATTTGGTAAGTTTCTTTCTCTCTCTCTCTCTCTCTCTCTCTCTCTCTCTCTCTCTCTCTCTCTCTACTTTCTGCTATGCTATATTTGCTTTTAGCTCTCTCCCTTTGGTTTTGGCTATCTATCTCATCTTGTTTCTTTTTTATTTTTTTTACTGACTTTATTCTATTTATTGTGAAGTTGTGAGATGTTGAAAATTTCTTATATTTGACGAGCATTTGTGAAAAAAATATAAAATTATTGATTTAACTTAAAATATTTGTAAGCTTTTTGGTTAAAATATAAATGTAGGTTGTCTGGATAAAATTTTAATGTAGGGTGTTTGGTTAAAAGATAAAAAAAAATATTTGTAAAAAATATGAAATACAAAAAAAGAAGAAGAAGAAGAAGAATAAGAAGAAAGAAAGAAAGAAAGAAAGAAAAAAGTATTGATTTAGCTTAAAATATGAATGTAAGGTGTTTGGTTATATTTGATGAGCATTTGTGAAAAATATATAAATGTACTGATTACATTCATGGTGGACAAATATGCAAATCTTTTTGAACTCCAACGTTTATGAAGCTTGAAAGCTTCTAAATTGTTGTCTTGAAGCAATGTTCTTGCTATTACTTAACAGCATCTCTAATGATTCAATTGCAAACAAATGGTTATTGCTATATTTCGGTAATGAATAACGACAAAATACTAGAGTTTAACAATGTTGCTTCAGTAGTTACTTTGCTATTTTTTAGATTTTTCTCTCAAAATATCAAATAAAAAAAATGTTATATATGGTGTTGCTTCAATAGTAACTTTGCTTTTGGTAGATTGTGGCTTCACAGCATTGGTTTTTAAATAATGGTCTGCAAATCCTTAGCCGCTATATTTCATAGTTTTTGAAGAAGATTTAATGCCTTTGTCTTTGGCTCTTCAAGATAGTGTTGAGTTCACTAATTTTTGCTATTTTTCTAAATAAACAAGTTCTTTTGGTAGCCCTTCTTACAACTAGGCAGTCATCTCTTTAGGCAAGTAAATTCTTCTCTACTCGGTGAATTAAAGCTTGAATTGTGGTTACCATATTTATAACAATTCTTGTGTTTTTCAGATTCTTTGTTATCTTAATTAATTGATGTGTAGCGAAATTTGCAAGTACCAAAAGAGTACTGAGCTCCTGATCTTGAAGCTTTCATTCAAGATGCTTGTCCATGAAATTGCTCAGGACTTCAAGGTAATTGAAAGGTCACAATAGATAAACATTGTCATATTTATCGTAATTGTTTAGGGTTTTTTTAAAATGTTTTTGATTTGTAGTGTATGTTAATGTTAATGTTTTTTATTTTTTATTTTTTATTTTTATTTATTTATTTTTTTTATTTTTTTTGTGTTGGGTTGTGGATTTGAATAGGTTACATTCTTTGATTACTGATCGAAATTTTGAATGGTTTGCTATTGTTTCTGTTTTTTTGTTTTCAAATTATTACCTTTTCTACAATTTGTTACTGATTTACTTGTGTATATGTGTGTGTGTGTGTGTGTGTGTGTGTGTGTGTGTGGAAAAAATTTATTTGTGATGGACATCACTCTTTAGCAAGTTTGGTCCCTCTCTCTCTATATGTATGTGTGTATTCTTTCTCATTTTGATCATTGTTGTTGCCTCTATCAGGTTAAGCTTGAATGACTGCAGTGACTATAGGTTAGACAAATGCCTATTTTTTTGAATTAAATTGTTGGTCATAGATTTCAAAGCATTGTTCACTATGACTTTTCTGTTTTGACTTTTTATTTGCCAATTTTGTTTTCGTCAAAGTAGTTTGTGGCCCTTTCAAGAGTTTTATATGACAAATTTGAGTGTGGACTTATTGACAGTGTCCAATAATGCATCTATCTAATTGTTTCTCTTTAGCACCTATCACTCTTGGCAGAAAATACCAAATGTGATTTAAATAATTTATGGTTTTTAGATAACAAGTTTTGTCTTTGAGTTTTGCCATTTTAATCTACTTTGAAATTTTGTATTCTTAAAAGGAGTAGTGTGGATTAGAGCTATCCTCCATATAATTTTCTCTCTAATTTATATGAATTATGGGCAACTTTTTCATGTCCGTCATGGTTTAAAAATTTTCTTATTGCTAGCTACTTGATTTCTTTATGAAATTTCTAACAATGTTGGTTTACTTGAAATATGCAGTAAAAACCATGGACAAAGTTGTTCAATAGAAAAGAGGCCAGTTGCATGCTATAAATCATAACTTCTTGGGCAAGGATGTGAATGACATACGGATGCAGATATGTCTCCTCTCTAGTTATGTTGAGTCATGTTGTGGGAGTCTAGAGGATAAATTATTTATCATCAAAGAAATTTGTGAAATGTAACGCCCCGAAAATTGGACAGGGTATATCTATTTATGCAACAAAACCCACCTGATAGACAAACACATAGATATAGTTAACTATTCCATACATCCATTTCTATTAAATCCCAGATGCCAAATACATGTTGTTCACATCTCAATGCCCCAGTTCTGATCCCAAGCATGCATTTTACAACAAGTATGAAATGGAAGCCAAACAGAAAATAAGTGCCCTACAGGCTTACAAATTTATCCAAGAACATTCTTGGTTACACAAAATGGAGTTTCAACGCAACGCAAATACAACCCTGGGCCTACATTCAACAAATAACAATAAAACAAAAATGAAGCCTCAGCTCCAAGTCCTCCCAAGTCAGTACCTTGGTGGAGGCATATCACCTGTACCTGAAATGGTTTTATAGCGATCCCGGTTGTCCCTTCATTGTTTAGCAGTATTTCAGACTTAGGTTCCGTGGGGTTGGTTGTTGTATCTATCTTGTTGTCGTCCTTTTATTCCATATATTTGAGTTTTAGGATGTATTGGGCGTGTTTCGAACAAGTTGGTTGAGCTTTAGTCCCATTCCTAGTTGCCCAGATTTTTGGTGGTCCGGTCGAGCAGGTACCTTTACGCTCGAGCGGAGTTTACACACTCTCAGCATTTTGTGCTTCTGCAAAACTTCTACAGGTGCATTTTTCACGCTCGAGCGAATTTCCTTACGCTCAAGCGGGTGTTTATGTTTGTAAAAGTACTGGAGGAGTGTAATCTACGCTCGAGCGGCTTTTCTTTTGCGCTCGAGCGGGTGTATTTTGTTTTTGTCTCTTGGCGCTCGAGCGGGTCTTTCTGCACTCGAGCAGGTTCAGTTTTTGTGCTTGACGCTCGAGCATCCTATTCTCCGCTCGAGCAGACTAGTCGTATATCAGATGGTAGCTGGGTGATTTTGAATCACTTTTCAACATCCTTTCTCTCTCTTACTTTTCAAAAATCACCATTGGAGAGCTTCTCTCTCTAAAGCCTCACCTTCTCTCTAGGGTTTGATCTAGTTAGAGTGATCTCCTACCCTTGAGCCTTTACAAAAAGTGTTGATCATGGTGTGGGCTATCTTTTGATCCAAAAATCTTGGGATTTGGAGCACTTCGAGTTTTCATCATCTTCCTCCTCGAGCTCTGAATTTAAGGTAGGGATTCCTACTCATTTTTATGTGCTTTAACCTAAATATTGAGCTTTTAGTATAAATGGTTTGATTTGGGAAGTTAGGGTTTGTAATGTGTGATGTTGGAAATAGGGGTTTTGTTCTTTGATTCAAACATGTGTGTTTTGGGTCTAAAATGGGAGGTTATTGATGTTGTTGGGAATATTTGGACCTTGGGTCAACATTGAGAAAAAAGGGGGAAAATGCCATATTTGGGTATATTTGGGTCATTAGTGTAATTAATGACAAATGTTATGGAAGTATGAAATTGAGTTGGAAACAATGAAATTGGCTCATTATGAGATAGAATGGTGGAGTTGGATTTATTAATCACTCTCCTTGACAATGTCGAAATAATATATATATATATATATATATATATATATATCTGTTGATGCATTTATTATCTGTTTAGAAATAACTGCTTTGGGCTATCGGTGGAGGATAGTCTTGGTTGTTGTAGAAAATACATGATGATTAGGCAAACTAAAACAAATTAAGCGAATATGTCATCGAATATGACAGTTGGAATAATACATCAAATTTGTGTATTGATTGATTATGTATATGATATTGTTTATATACATGCTGTTGTGTGGGAGGAGAAAGGGGATGTACTCCACGGTTTGGGAGGAGATAGGGGATGGACCCTCAAACCGAATGTTATGTGGGAGGAGATAAGGGATGGACTCCATTGATACAGCAAATATGTGTATCTATCGAAGTGTTGATACAGCAAGTGTATGTATCTATTGAAGTGTTGATACAGCAAATACGTGTATCTATTGTAAAGTATGGAAGTGTTTGAATGTGATATTGATGCATCGAATATGTGTATCTCTTGTGAATTATGGAAGCGTTTAATTCGAATTTCTATCTCAATTGAGATGGGAGCATTATTAATATGAGATATAATCTCATTTAAAGTATATGGCCAGGTTCTGAGCCAGGGTTAAGAAATCGAAAATGGGATGGAATATGGACACATTTGTCATGTAATTGAAATGGGTTATGAATTGACTTATGTGAATTAAACCTTTATCCAATGCCCATGTTTTAGTTATTGCTCATACTATGTTTAGCATATCTACTGGGTGTTGGCTCACCCTTTATGGGACATCATTTTCAGGTTTAGGTAGTATGCTGCCTCCGAGGTCTTAGCTTGGATGGTTGTGGGAGTTGAAGACTCTTTGGTTTATTTTTGGTTATCTTTTGTTGTATTATATGTAAATTCAAGCCACGGGCTTAATATGTATTGGAGTTAGTGCCCTCTCTTTTGTAACCAAGTGTTGGCTTGGAAAGTTGTAAGCCCATAGGGCATTTACTTTTGTTGTCAACATGTAATACATTCTGTAAGAATACTCTGATTTATGAAATATGACATATCTTTCTTGTATCATGAATGTCTGTTTATGGGTTTATTTTGAGGGCATGACAGGTTTCCCTTATAGGGTGAGCCACAGCCCAGTAGAGATATACTACACAACATATGGATCATGACAAGACTAAAGAGGAGTATGCTCATGCCATGCTCATGATAAAACAGTTTCTCTCTCTTTTTATAAAGCATGCAATGCTAAGATGCAACAACAGATATAAAGCCATTTCCATTTTAAACCATATCTGTTACATAAATACAAGCTCTGTGAATCTCTAGGAAAGTATCTGTAAGTAGGCCCAAATGCACTACCACTATCATTTTTACCAGTAAATTGAAAGGCTCGACACCTAACCGCGCGGTTCTACACCCCCTACCCAGATTCACCAAGTATTCATTTTTTCACAAACAGATACATTTCCCAAAACATTTCTCAAAAACAGATACATTTCCAATGAAATGAATGTAATGCAATGTCCAATGCAACAAATGAAGAATGTGGTTCAATTTACCTAAGTCTCATGCATTTCTACAACAATCATGGCTATCCTCCACCGATAGCCTAAAACAGATATTTCTAAACAGATATTTGAACAATTAAATTCTAAAAAAATTCTGATAAATACAATCTATTCCACATCTCATAAAATATGAACAACTACATTAGTTTTCATATCACAATCACGTCCGGTAACCTCTCAAAGTCCATTTCTAATCGTGTCAGTTTTATTCCAACAAATACATTAAGCAAAATAGTATCGTTAATGCCCAAGAAAATATCATTTTCTTTCCAAACTCATTCTCCAAGCATTATTCAACTATGACATCACATTTTGATCAAAAGCCTCAAAAGTTAAATGTAATTCCTTTGTTTTCTTTAAAAATGCTCTTTTGGTCGCAAGCCAGTAAAAATTTCAAAACTGATTGAATCGAAGTCCATTTTTATTCAAATTTAAAACATAGATCTTTCATAACCTTACAAACAAATTCCAAGTTTACACTTTCGCAATTTGGGCATCAACTCTTTATTTTTCTCAAAATTTCTCTTTTAAGCAAATAAATCACAAATTTTTCAAAAATTCTAATTAAATTATATATAACTCTAAGCTCCATATAATCAAGTAAAAGTACATAAAGAAGTATAGGAAAAATCCCTACCTCAAGCCAAGAAGCTTTTAAATTTTTCGACAACAGAAATTAAATTTGTTTAGAGCCAAACGACGCCTTTTCCGCCCTCTACATTTTGATCCAAAGCACTTGGGGTTAAAAATGACTTACACTAGATCAAACCCAAGAAAAACCAACTTTGAACCCCTTTTCTCTTCTTTCCTCATGGCAAGAACTCCAAGAACTCCCAAAAGTTGAACAAAATATCTATTTGGTTACTATTTATAGATATTTCTCTTTTTTTTTTAACTAAACAAATATCTAACCATATATATATATATATATATATATCAATTAAAATACATTTCAACATCTTTAATGACAAAAGTAAATATAATATTTTTTTCACCACAAAATATATTTTGTTTAATGGTACACACCATAAATATTCACAACTCTTTTATGGTAACCAAATAATAATAATAAAACCACAACACTATTACATGGTTACTAATGGGTCACAATTTAGTCAATTGGGCCCAAAATGAATGGAGTTTAATAATTTAAAATAAATCCCCAACTGAGATTAAAGTATAAATTCAATTTCATTCAACTTGTTACATGAAATATAATGGCTGGTTTTAAGGCTAACTTGGTGTTGAAACTTGGTGCTAATGAGTTTCTGCTAAAGCAATATAGTGGTTATAGATTGGAGCTTCAGAAAATGGTGTTGCATTTGTTTCTTTTTAACTGTAGAAATAGAAATTTGGTTTGAATTTTAAGGTTTGTTAGATGGTGTTTAAACAACAGATGGCAGAGATTTATAGATTGGAGCTTATTTGTTTTTCTAAAAACTTTTTTTAGGGGGTTAATCTGTTAATGCCTTCTATTTGGAAAGAGAAAAAAAATACTTGTATTGGTTAGTTGGTTCCTAATGTTGCAGGTCATATTGCCCATCTGAATATCACATATGAACTGTTTCCTTACAGTTAGTAATACTTTGTTAGAATAATGAGGAGTGGGTAAGAGAATTTCTTCTTCTTTTTCCTATCTATTCAATTTTATTAAATTGTTCATATAGTTAATTAGGTAAGATTATTATTGAATTTTTTTTGTTCATGAAGGTAGAAATACAAAATTAGAAACGGAATGAGTTCAGCAAAAAGGAAGTCTTGTTCGATATGGATTTTTGACATCAGCTAGTTCAGGTAATGAATTTTTTTTAGACTTTAACAAGTTTTACACTTGGCTTACAATTTCTATACTTGACTAATTTCACCGAAAAAAATTAGACTACAAGCATGAGAACACACATTCAAGTTAGAGAGAAATCATTCTGTTCCTCCCCTATTTCTCTGATCTCTACTAGTATGAATGAACCAATTTGATTATTTTCTTTCCTTTGTTTCGATTGGTAGATTTCTATATATCAATTTCTAATATTTCATTTCCTCTTGTTGCATTTCATGGGTCTTTGCTGCACGTGGTGTCTTGATATGAACTGCATCCTGTGGACAACAAACATTAGTGGCATAGTAGATTGTCCACAAATGTTGAGCTCAAAACTTGTATTCTTAGTAGTGAACAAACAATATTGAATTTTAGATGTTAAATTGAGTGGGTTTGTGGCTTGGGATCAGTTTGAGGGAGTATTTGAATTCAATAGAGTTAATAATAAATTGTGATTAGTTGGGTTTGGGTTACATTTTTGCATCTTCTTGTAAGTTGAATAAATGATAATAAATAAAAGCTAAAAATACTTCTGTCCACTTTTAAGATAATTTATTTATTTTCAACTTAATGGATTTATGATTTCATAATAAGTTGTAAGTAAAACTGCACTAAACAGTTGAAACATAGATTAGAAAATAAAGAATAATAGAAATGCCTTGCCAAAGCCAAAGCCAATAGAGTTAACAATTGTAACTCTAATAGTTCTGTCAAATGCCTTGTCAAAGCCAAAAAATTGGCTTCAGTTCACAAAATGCCTTGCCAAAGCCAAAAAATTGGCTTCAATTCACAAAGTCACTCCTCTAATGGTGAGTTAAATGCCTTTCTAAAAAATGTCAGCCAAATCTTAAACTAAATTTGGATAAAAGTTTGGCAAATATATCCATTGCCACATCAGTTTTCCTACCAAAGTTTAACTACTTTTTCTTTGCCAAAACATTGTTGACAGATAAGGTATCTTTAAGTTCTGTCATTGTATTTAAAGTTCTCTTATTTCTTGCTGTTTCAAAATTTTTTCTTTGAAAATGATTTCCTCTTGTGGATCATTCTTCAAATTTGTGGACCAACCAAAGCTAATAGAGAAAGATTATTTAGAGAAAATTGTGCATAATGCTTTAGATTAAATGAACTCACTCAATTTTGCCAAACCGACAACAACATTCATAACCAGATTTTTTTTTTCCTTAGAAACACTATCCTTTTGATCTGCACCAACAATATAAAATAAAACAAAATAAAAAAATCAATCAAATTAACAGCGACCCCATGTAAATAATACACCACTGGAGGCATGATTCACCTTCCTGCGGATCCCTGACAATCTAGATCTCTTGTATTTGATAGGTCTCTAGAAAGGGATCTGCAAACAAATCAAAATTTAAAACATAATCATTGCCATTTAAAAAAATTGCATAGCTTAGTTCCAATAGCAATTTAATCTACTCAATTCAACAAAAAAAATTGAAAGGTAGGTAACAGTCATAAAGTAAAGAAAATTCAAGTTTCTTTCTAACAAATTCAAAATTTTATATGATGTAAATCCATATGAATAAATTGAAGGCGAGCAGAACATTTTCTGTAACGCCCTCAAAATAATACATAAAATCCAACAATTTCGACATACATTGATATAAGAGAATAAAACATTCTTCCATTCATCAGAGTATTCTTACAAAAGATATTACATGTTGACAACAAAAGTAAATGCCCTATGGGCTTACAACTTTCCAAGCCAACACTTGGATACAAAAAGTGAGTGCTAACTCAAATAAATATTAAGCCCTTGGCTTGAATTTACATGTAATATCAAAATAACAACACAACCAAAAAGAGTCTTCAACTCCAAAACCTTCCAAGCTATGTCCTTGGAGGTAGCATATCCCCTGAACCTGAAAATGATGTCCCATATAGGGTGAGCCAAAGCCCAGTAGAGATATACTAAACCAAATATAAGCAATGACTAAAGCTATAGCATTTGATAGATGGTTAACACTTATAAACCAGTTATATCACAATACAGTTACATGACAATTATGTCCATGTTACGTTCCACTTTCCTTTACTTATCCAAATCATTTCATAAACATGGCTCAGAACCTAGCCAAACAATTAATAGGAATACATTCCTTATTATACATTTCCTTTATTCACAATTCAAATGAGTCTACAACTCACATTAGAACCACTTCCAATACTGCAATTTAATACACACATTTGCTGTATTAATACTTAAAGTGATACACATATTTGCTGTATCTATGGAATCCATCCCTTATCTCCCCCCAAACAGGTTTGAGAGTCCATCCCCTATCTCCCCTCAAATCATGGAGTACATCTCCTATCTCCTCCCAAACCATATGCATATACAATGTATTTAACACTTGTTATACACAATAATCAATCAATACACATATTTGTTGTATTAATTCAACCGTCATATTCAATGACATATTCAATTTGATTAGTTTCAGTTTTCCCTAATCAACATACAGTGTCTACAACAATCAAGACTATCCTCCACCGATAACCCAAAGCAGTTATTTCTAAACAGAAAATAAATGCATTAAACAAATGTAATATCAAAAATTACATTGGTGAGTGATAAATTAATCCAACTACACCATTTAATCCCATAATTTTCCAATTTCATGGATGTCAACTCAATTTCATATTTTCCCAAATCAATTATACTAATTAATTTATTTCAATAATTAGGGCATTCCCCTTTTTTTTTTCAATATCAACCCTAAGGTTTGATTTCACCAATTTAACAACAATAATACCATTTTCCAATGTCTCACATACACATGGGTTTTATTATTTGAAAACTCCTCTTTTGATAAATTACACAACAACCCTAAATTTTTCCAAAATTACCCAACATCACCAACTAATCAAAATGACCAAAATTTAAGACAAAACTCATAAGATGGATTAGGGTATCCTTGCCTCGAAATGAAGAACTCAAATGGAGAAGAAGACTAAAACCCAAAGTGCTCCAAATTCAAGATTTTTCGGATTAAAAGAAAGCCCGCTCCACCCTCTACCTTTCTTACAAAGAGACTAGGGTAGAAACACTCAAGAACTAGATCAATCCCTAGAGAGAATGTAAGAGCAGAGAGAGTGAGAGAGCCGAATCTAGGGTTTTGAAATCAAAAGAGATAAAAAGTGAAGTGTTTCCCGCTGCTGCCTGCTGATATAACAAAGGCTTGCTCGAGCGAAGGATTGGTCGCTCGAGCGACCAGACACAAAGAACCATCGCTCGAGCATAGAAAGCCTCGCTCGAGCTAACAATTCGAAGCTTCAGGTCTGCAACCCAGAAGCATACTCGAGCGACAGAATGCTCGCTCGAGTGAAGAAACCCAAAACATAGACCTCGCTTGCTCGAGCGAAGAATTACAACCTTCAGGTCCAGAACTGGACGTAGACACAAGTTCGAGCGAAGGACTTCTCGCTGGTGCCACCAGATACAAAACTCAACTCTCGCTCGAGCGAAGGAATCCTGGCTTGAGCGAAGGATCTAAAACAAGGAGCTCGCTCGAGGGACAAAAGTCTCGCTCGAGCGAAGGACCAAAATTCTGGGCAGCAACCATTTGCTCCCAATCACACTCAACCTGTAACAATCCTGCCCAAAACATCCTATAACTCAAATACAAAGTATTGAAGGACGGAAACAAGATAAAAACAACTACCGACATCCACGGAACCAAGTCCGGATACAACAACCAAAGGAGGAAGAACCGGGATTGCTATATTTTCACATATAAGCACAACTTAGAATTAATGCACCGGCAAACTCATGTTTATAAACACGCATGACTACACCTCTAGCTACTTGCAATAAAAAAAATTTATAGAAAGCGTTGTTAATAATAATATTTTTGCTTGCATTTCTATTTAATTTTGTAAAATTCTGTGGATCTAATTCCACTCCCAAACTAGCAATCACATAGAGCCTTACTAGAAAGTTCAAGGGGGGGGGGGGAGGGGGGAAACAAAATAGGGAATTAATAGATATGCATAAATAGTACTCAAATACCTTAACTAGAAAATATGACATTTTTCTGGCACCAACCTTTGGAAATCCAACGATTGAACCAGCTGTCAAAATTGTTCTCTGTGATGTGCTGGTCCATACCTAGGCCATAGGCAAAAGCACACAAAATGCCTGTAAGAATTTCTGGAAGCAAGCTTGTACAGAAATTTAAGACAATTATATTCATCATTAACATAGCATTTGTGTACTCTAGTATGGTAACTGAGATATACGTTCCTCTCCTAAGAACAAAACTAAGCATTTGCTTCCAGAAAGCATCTCCAAATGCTATTCTAGTGCAAAAAAATTCTAAATGGATCCAACTCCAATCCAACTGCTAGCTGTGACATTTTCATGTTTGATTTTTATTTTTTATCTAGTACAGAGGAAAAGAACAGCAAAAAAAAAAAAACTATGCAGGCCTACTATACAGTCTACTAAAAGCAGAGCACTAATTCTTGGAGGGATCTACTAGGCCTACAATGCATAAACTTTTTGGATTAATGGCTGCAATATGGTAATGTTGTTCTCCCACTTTATTGGTGAAGTTGTAGAATATAATTTTTCTATGTAGTTCAGAGTCATAGATTTAACCCTAGTGTATAAAAGGCAAGACAAAATCATCTGAATAAAAGGCTTCTCAGCCACCAAAATGTGGTGGAACTGAACTAAATTGCCATCATAGCATGTCATCTTTGTGATGTAGTCCACAAGCAGGCCCCAAGATGGTGAAATGAATGGCTAACCACCACAGCCTTACGCAATTGTGGGGTGGTGAAATGGATGGCTAACCACAACCTTAGGCATTAGCAGGATCTGATTATACAGCAAAGGCCCCAAGATGACCCAAACAACCTGCAAAGACCGATGCTAGAAGGATGGCCAAAGAAAGACCGATGTGTTTTATCTGGTTCTTATTTCCTAGTAGTATCTAGGCTTTTTTTTTTCTTCTCCTTTCTCCGGGGATTTTATTACTGGTGGGACTGAAGCCCAAGTTGCATCATGCCTCAATCCTCATGATAATAAAAGAGAGATTTAACTGTCATAATTTTTCAAGAACTACACCAATCAGGATCAGGGTGACTGAATCAAGCTAATGATCAGCAATCCACCTTTTTTTTATATCAGCCTCCTGGTTGGGGAGAAAAGTCGCAGAAATTAACTGACAACTATGATGCACGGACATGGACACGGGACACGACACGGACACGGGGACACACAAATTTTCAAAAAATAGGGGACACGACACGCTGGGAACACGTTCAATATATAAAATTTTATTTATTTATTTATTTTAATATCAAATATTATTCACAAATCAAAATTTTCCTATAAATAAAAATAATTTATTTAAGCCAATAATAATACCTAAAAATAGAAAAAAAGAAAAGAGAAAAAAAAAGATTTTTGTTCAAATATATATATTGTGGAGAAGTGGTTTAGAAATACTCTTCAGATCCTGGAAGACGCTAGTGATCCTCAGCTGGTCACCTGAAAAGATACAAATACTCTGGTCGGGGGTGCCGGAATTAGCACTCCGACGGACAAGTCAGTTCAGACACTCAAGACAGCTTGTTTACTAAGTTAAGTGAAGTGATTCTTACATACCTTTCTAAATCTGTGGTTCTTGTATTTATACTTGCTTTTTGGGCCTCGGGGC
Organism: Camellia japonica; assembly: GCA_030407325.1. Taxonomy (NCBI): domain Eukaryota; kingdom Viridiplantae; phylum Streptophyta; class Magnoliopsida; order Ericales; family Theaceae; genus Camellia; species Camellia japonica. Next base: position 115,289,675 of record JAPPVO010000013.1, on the reverse strand, counting down.
CTGAGCCTACTTTTATCCCATTCCCCTTTTATTTATTCGGAGCTACTGATCTCCGGATATTCGGCCTTCCTAACGTATTTGGCATTCTAGTCACGCAGTATGGAGCCGAATAATACCTGATTTCTGGGGTACGCACCTTCCGACTCTTCTATTTATTCGGCTCCCACAATTACCCCCCAAGAACTTTACCAACGACAGTTGGCTGGAGTGCTTGGTTTCGAATTTCGAAAAGTCAGAGCCAAAATTCCGCGGTTGGCCTCATCCTCATGCGGATATCTAAGCGCACCCTTTCGATTGTCGTGTCGACTTCCCGCCCCTTCGTACGTATCTATTTATTGCGATTTAAAATTTTGACGTCCTTTCGAGTATGTATTTTATGGCGCTCGTCGCTGGATTGCCTTTTGAATCGTCCCTGCAACTCTCTTCTCCGATATCCTCTTCGTCCTTTGTAAGTTCTCTTCTTCCTTGCTTCGAAGACTCTTTCTGGTTTATTCCTTCCTTGGCATATTCTTATAAACTGTAGGGTATGGCGAAACATTTAAAAGACCTTCTCTCATCATATCGAATTGCTGGCTTTAGACGCCATTTCTCTATCCCTGATGATGTCCGTCTGTCGTTTGTGGCAGACGGCACTCTTGATATAGAGAGGGAGGACAAAACCACGATTGTTTTTCCTCTTTTGTCAATCGCAGAGGGTGGAGTCCGTTTTCCCCTTCACCCGTTTCTTAGGACTGTGCTTCGCCATTGGGGTTTAAACCCTTCCCAATCCAATGTGAATTTCTTTAGAATTATAATGGGGGTTATAGCGCTCAACCGTCGCCTTAGGAATAACCTTGGCATTCCAGCCATCCGGCATTGCTATGCCTTGGCTAAGTTTTCTAGTCGGCACAGGCGTTACTTCCTTAGGGCCAAGGATACCGACCATCAGCTAATTACTATGCTTTCCAATTCTGGGAAACGAGTTGATGATGTTATGGTCGTTGTTCAGGGTAACTAGGAATTTGGCGAAGGGGAGGATCACGTCAACCCTATTCCTAGATGGAGGGGCGAGCCAGGTGGCCAATTGCCTTCTCGCTTTTATTATTTGTTCATTTTTGTTGTAAAGCCTCTTCTTTGAAATGTTACGGCTTGGCTTGTGCAGGGAACGATTTGAAGCAAGTCCTGTCTTCAACTGACGATGCCATTCTTTTAGATATCAAAGTCGCGCTCAAGTATTTCGGCCGTCGAAGTCTTCAGAAACAGGGAAGGACGGCCCACGTTCTTCTTCGTTATGAGCCGACATATACGGCCTTCTTGGCGGCGGAAAATATCCCAGTTTCGAAGGGTGAAGATTCTCTTATCGCTCTTGTTTAGTCCGACTTCAAAAACTTGAGACAGGTTGGTTTTGAAGAGTCTGATTCGGAGTGGGATGTAGCTAATGTTACCGAATCAGATCAGTCCGAAATTGAGTCTGACGAGGTATTGAATTCGACCGATCCTCCATCCACTTCGGGCCAAGGGGATCTTTCACTTGATGGCGTTTTTCATGGCTTAGAGGATCTTCCCGCCGTAGGCCGTAGACATGGCTGGGTTAAGCCTGACAAAACTTGCCAGGAAGGCGAATGTGGAAAGGTTGGCCGCGCGGCGAAAAGCGGAGGCCCTTGCGTCTGAAGTACGACCCGCCACCGAATCTCAACTCTCCCTGCCTGTTAGCGGATAAGAGTCCTTGCGCGTTATTGAGGAGGAGACGGCAAAAAACCAAAATGCCGAATCTACTTTGATCGTGCAGGCCGGTCAAGAAGTTGAGAAAAAGGCAGAGAAATGCCCTGCCGAGTTTGAGGCCGGCTCAGAAGAACAAGGCGTCAAACGTCCTCGATTAGAGGGATCGAATGTGATCGTTCCTTTTGTCATTCAGCCGGTGATAAAAAAACATGCTGGTTTCTTCTGATGCTTTGGCGTTTAAAGATCCAGAAGTCGCATTCAGCTTGGCTACGTCCAGGTCATTGCCGTCTGACAGGGAGGCTTTCCGGGGGAACCAGATCTAAATGCGATAGCACTAGCCGCCCAATCGGCACTTTTGGTACATATTCGGACTTTGCTTCACTTAATCCAAATACTGTTGAAGTTATGGTTTTAAATTCTTGTTTTGCAGACCGTCGAAAGGATAGCTGATATAGGTCGTCGCCATCACGACGCCGTCAAACAGATTGATCGTTTACGAAAGAAAGTTAAGGGCCAGAGGAGAAGGGCCGAGGTCGAAGCTTTGAGGGTGAACAAGGAAGCCTCAAGGGCCAAGGCCGAGGTGGAGAGGGCTTGTAGCACGGATCAATTGAGATCGGATGCCAAGAAGAAGGCGGACGCGAGTGAAGATGCGCTCAAATTGGCCCAGAAGGCGGTCTCCAAACTGGAGGCTGAGTTAGCTGAAATGAAGGCAGCGAAGGAAACAGCCGACTCGGAGGCTTCCAAAGTATTCGAGGCCGGGAAAAATGCTGGACTCGTCGAGTATTTGGACCAAGTCCCCAAGTTTGAAAATTGGGGATTCAAACATGGCTGGCACAAAGCCCTTGATGCTGCGAAAGTTTCATTGACTATGACAATACCATATGAGCAAGTGGATGTTGAGCCATTGGAGTCTGATTCCGATGACTGATCTGGGCGACTGACATAGTTTTTAGGATGTCGAATGTATTTTTACAGTTTTTATTTGGTATTTTTCATGTGTTGCTACAGTCATAGTTTTTTGCTAGGCATTTTCATGCGGGCTTGTAGCTTTTTGTTTAGTAATTTGTGTATATAAAATTTCATGAGTTGTGCTCAACTTGCTAAGGAAAATGTTGTTGATGAATGATATTGCTTTCGGTTATGGTTAGATCGGCTGCTTAGCTTAGGTATTTCGACCAGATTAATAAATCTGCCCTTGCCTTAGCCAGGGCGTGAGCTTGGGAAGCCGAATGAGTCTAACTCGTGGGCTGGCTGAGGCACAATTTGATCGGCGCTTGCGCTTGAAAACATGGCCGACTAGATTAGTAAATCTGCCCTTGCCTTAGCCAGGGCGCGAGCTTAAGAAGCCGAATAGGTCTAACTCGTGGGCTGGCTGAGGCACATTTTGATTGGCGCTTGCGCTTGAAAACATGGCTTGAAAACATGGCTGACCAGATTAGTAAATCTGCCCATGCCTTAGCCAGGACGCGAGCTTGAGAAGCCGAATGGGTCTAACTCGTGGGCTGGCTGAGGCACAGTTTGATCGGTGCTTGCGCTTGAAAACATGGCCGACCATATTAGTAAATCTGCCCTTGCCTTAGCCAAGGCGCGAGCTTGAGAAGCCGAATGGGTCTGACTCATGGGCTGGCTGAGGCACAGTTTGATTGGCACTTGCGCTTGAAAACATGGCTTGAAAACATGGCCGACCATATTAGTAAATCTGCCTTTGCTTTAGCCAGGGCGCGAGCTTGAGAAGCCGAATGGGTCTAACTTGTGCGATGGCTGAGGCACAGTTTGATCGGCGCTTGCGCTTGAAAACATAGCCGACCAGATTACTAAATCTGCCCTTGCCTTAGCCAGGGCGCGAGCTTGAGAAGCCGAATGGGTCTAATTCGTGGGTTGGACAATTGTCATCCGACTTTTGACGTTTGGGATTACTGTGCACGCCAGAGGCCCTACTTATTTCTATTCAGGCAACTTGGGAGGGATGATGATTGGCTGAATTAGACGCCGCAATGAGTTGCAGTAGCGAGCCTATGCGTACGGGAAGAAGAACGTCCAAGGATCGGGAAACACAGCAGCCCCTTAGTCGTCGAAGCAGATCGCCCCGAAAGGACAGGCAACAACGGGGAATTCTCCGCGCCCGCGACCGAGAATCGAGCCTGATGCGACGCCACGACCGTTGAGTTTTTGTTTTTTTGTGAGGAATAGACCAATGACGGAGGCGGATTCTATCATTAAAGACCCAGGTGTGGCAGTCGAGTTCGCTCGACAGATCTTCCTGCCAGAAGTGTAACAATCGGTGGTCGGACGTCAAGATTTCGAAGTATTTCAAGACGGCATACATGGGGCTGTGAAAGGACTATATACTGCTTACGAAGTCGGCATGCGTCTGCGGGAAGCACGACGTGAGAGTGAGAAAAAGGACAAAAGGAATCGCAGTCTAGAGATTCGCGCGAAAAAGGCTGAGCGTGAGCTTCGGGAGCTGAAGAATGTTCAAACGAGCGCATCGGTGGCGGCCGGTCAATCTAAATTGGTCGTTGTTGAGAGAGAGAGTGACCCAACGGACCTCGGGTTATGAAAAGGGGTTTCAGGACGGCCTGAAGGTCGGGATAGAGAAGACCAAACGAGACCTTGCCGAGGAGGTCTGCCGATGTGAAAATCGTGGATTCAAGCACGGCTGGATCAAGGCCCTTCAAACCGAGAAAGCTCTCGAAGCCGTGGGCATTGATTCGGCTTCGCCCCTGTATCATCGTCACTACTTACCCTATTCCGATTTCGAAATTGAGAAGAGCGACGATGAGAGGTGCCGAATAAATAGACTTTGGAACGCGAGAACAGACTTCGCGCCGAACAAATAGAATTTCTTTTATTTTCAACGTTCATATTGGTCTTGAAATGTTATGTGCTTAATTAAACGTATTATTTCAACTTACTGGCAAGTTTTGTGTTGCGTGGTGCAAATGTTTAAACATGCATTGACCGGCTCGAATTAAGAACAATTCTCAGTGAATATTTATTTGGCCAGTGAAGTGGTCCGAATGCATCTCTCACAAAGGCTCCGAATCCGGAGACTATTTTGGCCAATCGTGATATCCATGAAGGGCGCTCCGAATTCGGAGTCTTAATCGGCCTTAAGAGGTCATGCCCCAAAAGGGGGCTCTGAATCCGAAGACTTTATTTTGGCCAATCGTGATATCCACAAAGGGCGCTCTAAATTAGAGACTTAATCGGCCCTAAGGGTCGTGCACCAAAAGGGGCTCCGAATCCGGAGACTTTATTTTGGCCAATCGTGATATCCACGAAGGGCGCTCCGAATCCGGAGTCTTAATCGGCCCTAAGGTGTCATGCACCAAAAGGGGCTCCGAATCCGGAGACTATTTTGGCCAATCGTGATATCCACGAAGGGCGCTCCGAATCCGGAGTCTTAATCGGCCCTAAGGTGTCATGCACCAAAAGGGGCTCCGAATCCGGAGACTTTATTTTGGCCAATCGTGAGATCCACGAAGGGCGCTCCGAATCCGGAGTATTAATCGGCCCTAAGGTGTCATGCACCAAAAGGGGCTCTGAATCCGGAGACTTTATTTTGGCCAATCGTGATGTCCACGAAGGGCGCTCCGAATCCGAAGTCTTAATCGGCCAAAAGGTGCCATGCACCAAAAGGGGCTCCGAATCTGGAGACTCTATTTTGGCCAATCGTGATATCCACGAAGGGCGCTCCGAATCCGGAGTCTTAATCGGCCCTAAGGTGCCATGCACCAAAAGGGGCTCCGAATCCGGAGACTTTATTTTGGCCAATCGTGATATCCACGAAGGGCGCTCCGAATCCGGAGTCTTAATCGGCCCTAAGGTGTCATGCACCAAAAGGGGCTCCTAATCCGGAGACTTTATTTTGGCCAATCGTGATATCCACGAAGGGCGCCCCGAATCCAGAGACTTAATCGGCCCTAAGGTGTCGTGCACCAAAAGGGGGTTCCGAATCCGGAGACTTTATTTTGGCCAATCGTGATATCCACGAAGGGCGCTCTGAATCCGGAGACTTAATCGGCCCTAGAAGGCTTGGGAGCGAGCTTGAGAGAACGAGAAACTTTGTATTGCAATGGTGGAATATGTACAAGTATCAAGCCCACAAGTTGGGTCAATAATAGAATTTACGTAAATGTGTTGAATTCCAAGGCCATGGCAGGCTTCTTCCTGACATGTCTGAGAGCCGATATGCCCCTGTTCCTGTGATGGATTCTATCTAATAGGGACCGTCCCAGTTTGGACCCAATTTTCCATCGGTCAGTCTCCGGTCGGCTGGAAGTAGCTTCTTCAAGACCAACTCTTCTGGCGTGTATCGGCGCAACTAAACTCGCTGATTATACGACTTGGCGAGCTGCTACTATACTGAGCCATGGATGCCAGGGCGCGGTCTCTTCGTTCTTTGATTAGAATCAGATCCAGGGCGAGCATCATGTTGTTTCGGCCCGTATCAAAAACTTGCGATTTCAGAGTTGGGAGGCCGATTTCCAGGGGTAAGATTGCCTGGGTTCCAAAGCATAGAGCAAACGGCATTTCTCCAGTGGATCTCCTCGGTGTAGTATGATGAGCCCACAATACACTCGGCAATTCTTCAACCCATTTGCCTTTAGCTTTTTCCAGCCTCTTTTTGATGCCGTCCAAGATGGATTTGTTAGAGGCTTCAGCTTGACCATTGCTTTGGGGGTAGTCCGGTGTAGAGAAGTAAGGCCGGATGCCATATTCGCTGCATAACTCTCGATATACGCCATAATCAAACTGGGTGCCATTGTCTGATATGAGCGCTCTGGAATGCCGAATCGTGTTATGATGTTTCTCCATACAAAGCGTTTAATGTCGGCATCTCGTATATGTGTTAAAGCCTCCGCTTCGACCCATTTTGTGAAGTAATCTGTCGCGACGATTAAGAATCGCTTGTTCCCTGGGGCCCTCGGCAATGGTCCTACGATATCAAGTCCCCACTGAGCAAACGGCCAGGGGCTGGTGATAGAGTTCAACCTTCGGCAGCAGGCAGATGGGTTAATGGGGAGAACTTTTGGCACTGTTCGCATTTTTTTACATAACTCTCCGCGTCAGCTCTCATCGTCGGCCAATAATACCCCTGTGTTATAGCTCGATGGGCCAGGGAGCGTCCGCCAGAATGGGCACCACAACTGCCCTCATGTATCTCTGTCAGAAGCTCCTCCACTTTGTCGGGGTGCACGCATTCCAAATATGGACCAGAGAGGGACTTTTTATAAAGCCCTCCTTGCGGATCCAGATAGTATCGCAAGGCTTTATTTCGCAGCTTGTGTACTTCTTTTTGTCCTCTGGGAGTTGTTCAGAAGAGAGGAATGCAGCAATGGGGTCCATCCAGCTTGGTGCGGATTCTATAACATTGACATGGATTTCCTCCGAAGGCCAATACTCGGCTCCGGGATAAACCTACTTCGATGGTCCGTTTGATCTCAGAATTGATGGCGGAGGCTAGGCACGCCAAGGCATCCGCGTGTGTGTTCTGGTCGCGTGTTATTTGGTTCAGTTCGTGATGGTCAAATTTTGCCAGCAAGGAATTGGCCGTTTTCATGTAGGCCGCCATACGGTCGTTTCTTGCCGCGTACTCCCCCTTTAGCTGACTGATTACCAATTTTGAATCACAAAACACAAGCAGACGCCGAGCGCCGAGAAGGTGCGCATTCCGCAGACCGGCTAGAAGGGCTTCGTATTCGGCTTCGTTATTTGATGCTTCGAAGCCAAGCTTGACGGCCTGCTCAATTACTGCGCCGTCTGGAGACATGATTACAACTCCGGCGCCGCTGCCCCTTTGGTTAGACGATCCATCACAGTATAATTGCCAAATATCCCCAACATAAATTCTCCAGTTCAGCTTTGGTCGAACTTCAGCCTTTGGTCGAACTTTGTCAGGTTTGAGGTTGGCAAGCCCGCCGGTAAATTTGGCAACAAAGTCGGCCAGCACCTGCTCCTTGATTGTGGTTTTAGGTAAAAACTGAATGTCATATTGGCTGAGTTCAAGAGCCCATTTTGAAACACGTCCTGATGCTTCTGCACTCTGTAGTACTAATCGGAGGGGATAATCTGTTAGCACCCCAATGCTATGTCCCTGGAAGTAATGCATCAGTTTTCTTGCCGCCATGACTAGGGCTAAGATGAGTTTTTCCAGCGGAAGGTAGCGTGTTTCGGCGTCAACCATTGCCTTGCTCACATAATACACTGGCCGTTGCTCCCCCTCCTCCTCTTTTAACAGTACGGCGCTGACGGCCCTATCGGAAACTGCCAGATATAGAATGAGCGGGTCACCAGCGGTGGGTGTTGTCAAGAGAGGTACTGAGCGGAGGTAGGTCTTGAGTCCGTTGAAAGCTGTTTCGCATTCGGCGGACCATTCAAATGCCTTGCCCTGCTGTAGTGTCTGAAAGAATTGTCGGCAGCGATTTGTAGACCGGCTGATGAACCTGTTGAGTGCAGCGGCCATCCCCATCAACTTTTGGACTTCTTTTATTGAACGGGGGGAGCCGAGTTCAAAGATTGCTGTGACTTGCCTCGGGTTGGCTTCGATTCCTCGATGATTGATGATGTAACCCAGGAATTTTCCAGAGCCGATTCCGAACGCACACTTGGAATCGTTCAGTTTCATTCTGTATTTGCGTAAGATGCTGAATGTCTTTTCTAGATCGGCTATATGATTTTGTTCTTCTTTGGACTTGACGACCATATCGTCGATGTATACTTCCATAGTATGGCCGAGTTGCTCTTTGAACATGGCGGTGACCTGTCTTTGGTAGGTTGCCCCTGCATTCTTCAGCCCAAAAGGCATAACTTTGTAGCAGTAGGTTCCTCTTGGGGTGAGGAATGCAGTTTTGTCCTGGTCATCTGGATGCATGGCGATTTGATGGTAGCCTCTGTAAGCATCGAGGAAGCTCATGCGTTGATGGCGTGCCGTCGCATCGACAAGTTGGTCGATTCTGGGTAGAGGAAAACAGTCTTTGGGGCAAGCTTTGTTCAGATCCGTGAAATCGACGCACACTCGCCAAGTCCCATTTTTCTTCTTCACCACCACTGTATTGGAGAGCCACGTAGGGTAAGTGACTTCTCTAATTGCCCTGGCGTCAAGCAGTCTGTCTACCTCTTCAATAACGGCGGCAGTGTGCTCCGCGACTGACCGCCGACCTTTCTGAATGATCGGCTTACATTTGGGATCGACATTCAGATGGTGTTGTGAAACTGATGGGTCTATTCCCGGCATTTCGTACGGAGTCCACGCAAAGACGTCGAGGTTGTTGAGCAAGAAAGAGATCAGCTGCTGCCTGTCGGCCTGATTCAGAGAGGCGCCGATCATGAAGAACTTTTCTGGGCTTCTATCAATGTCAACTCGGTCTAAACCTTCCGTGGCCTTCTCATTTGGATGCCGCCCAATGTCATCAAGGATCTCCCGATTCGGCACCTCAATGGAGTTTACTTGCAGTTCCTTTGGCGTTCTGGCAGCAAGGAGATAACATGCTTGTGCCGATTTCTGGGAGCCGCGGATTTGCTCAATGCCGTGTTCTGTTGGGAAACATAGCAATTGATGATAGGTGCTTAGGACGGCCTGCAAGGTATGCAACCACGATCACCCCATGATGAGATTGTACGGCGATGGCAGCCTGACGACCAAGAATTCCACATCCACTGTTCTGGAACCTACTCGAACGGGTAAGCTGATCTTTTCCAATGGGTACTCTGGATTGGCATTGAAGCCGAATAGTGGATAAGGAGCCGAAGTCAGGTCTGACTCATTGAATCCAAGTTTGATGAAGGTTTTATAATACATAACCTCCAAAGTACTGCCCTGGTCGATAAGAACGCATTCGACGGTGAGCCGGTTTACGCGTAGCTCAACAACCAATGGATCGATGTGAGGGAGTGTTACACCGATCAAATCAGAGTCGTCAAAGGTGATACTTGGCGCTTCTCAGAGCCGCTTTGCTGGCGTGAGTTGCTGTTGGGGGCCTGGATGTGATTGGATCGCATGCACGGCCGGGGCTGCTGGCAGGTTGTATATCATGTGGATGGTGTCAAGCGGAAGTGCATCCTTCGAAAGGGCAGGTGTTTTGATCGCACTCATCCGGACGCATTGTTGGAGACGCTCGTCCTTTGCCAACTCCTCAAGATGATCTGTTGAGGCATAGCGGCCATCAGTTTCTTACTGTCGGGCTCGAGATCGTCGATCATCTGCCCTCGGGGGTCGCTCAGAAGCCTGGCGCACTATTTGTTTGGATCTTGCTATTTCTGAGGTTAGATCGCGACGAAGGCATTCGTTCTCAGCAATGATGTTGTCCAACCTCTGTTTGGTTTGCCTAGCTTGTGCCATGGTCGCTTGTATTGTCTTTTGCATTGGGTTTGAAGATCAGCAGAGGTTCAAGGCAAGTCTTGCTGCAGTGGTTTTTGGTCCAAGCGAGTTTGCTGGAGTGAGGTCATCTCTCTGTATGGTCTTGTCAGTGGCTATCGGAGGATCTTCAGTCACGCTTGCCATGGATGTATTTGAGTATTCCCACAGACGGCGCCAATTGTGGAGAAGTGGTTCGGAAATACTCTTCAGATCCGGGAAGACGCTAGTGATCCTCAACTGGTCACCTGAAAAGATACAAATACTCCGATCGGGGGTGCCGGAATTAGCACTCCGATGGACAAGTCAGTTCAGACACTCAAGACAGCTTGTTTACTAAGTTAAGTGAAGTGATTCTTACATACCTTTCTAAATCTGTGGTTCTTGTATTTATACTTGCTTTTTGGGCCTCGGGGCCTGAGCCTACTTTTATCCCATTCTCCTTTTATTTATTCGGAGCTACTGATCTCCGGATATTCGGCCTTCCTAACGTATTTGGCATTCTAGTCACGCAGTATGGAGCCGAATAATACCTGATTTCTGGGGTACGCACCTTCCGACTCTTCTATTTATTCGGCTCCTATATATATATATATATATATATGTATTTATAATAGTATATAATATATATCTATATATTATCAGAAAAACAATTAATAGAATGGAACGGAGACCTAGGAAAGTGGCACATTTCATCACTTTTGAGTATGAAATGCCCATTTTCCTTGTGTTCAAATTAACGTCCGATTTGAATACATGCAATGCAACACAAAGAAATGCTTATCTTGCCACTTTTGCTTGTCAATTTTGTTTACACATTTTAGTTACCAAATCATTCTTTAATCAATTTGTCCATTAGTGAGTGTCCTCTAAGATGAAAAAAGTGTCAACCAAGGGATAATGTAAGGCAAGAGAGAGATCATGTCGTTGGTAATGAACCCTCAAAGAGGATTAAACCATTAAGCTTGACCTCAATCTCAAGCTTAAAGGATCCCAAATTTGAAACAACCCTCAAAAGAAAATGAAAGAGTGAAGCAAAGAGGGAGGTTGCAGAGTTTATAGTGCTAAAATGAAGTGAAAAACAACACCAAAAGATGCTATCAACTCAAACAAGAGGTGTCTAAGACCCTAAAACACCAACTTGTGAAGACTATTGCACTACAACCATGCAAAACAAGACTCAAATGAACTAACCAGCCCAAAATAGAGCTAAAGCAGTTTATTTCAGAGGATAAAACATGCTAGACTTGAGCTAAGTTAAGCTAGAAAAACATGATAACATATAAAGCTAGCTAGGCATGCAAACAAGACACAAGGAGAGGAGGCTAACCCCTCCAAATTTGGACTGAAAAATAAGTTTTTTGCCACTGAAAAACCTCTGAAATTCAGTGGTTAAAAGGGCCAAAAAAGTTGGCTTGAAAGTGGTGAACAAAGGTACAAAAACTTTACAAGCAAAGAAGTAAGAAAGGTGAACCACCCCCTAACTGAAAATGGCCTCAAACCACCACCTTTAGGCCACAAAAATAGAGTTTTTTACAATTCAAAATCAGCCTCAAAACAGCCCCAAAACAATAGAAGAAGATGGCAAAGAAAAGTATGCAAAACAAGTTTAAAAGGCAAGTATTATACCTCTTGAAGGGAAGACACAAATGAAGCACAAATGAAGCAATAAATCAAGCCAAGACCACCTTCTAGAGCTTAAAGAGGGTCCCAAGTAACCTCAACCCAAAGATAAGCAACTTTGGTTAAGGGTTGATAGGCAAACTTGAAGTGTATCTACATTTGTATGCACAAAAGTTCAAGAGAGAGAGAGAGATGTAGAGAGAGAGAAAGAGAGAGTTGGAGAGAGAGAGAGAGAGAGAGAGAATTGTAGAGAGACTCCCAAAGTTTTTCTAACCTTGAAAACAATAGAGAAGGTCCTCTATATATAGAAAAATGTGAGCTCAGGTCAAAAATATCATCAAATGGACAGCTGGAAACAGTTGGAGGTAAATATCTGCAAAAAATCTGATTTTTGACACCAATGGGTGGCCGGCCATCACTGGTGGCCGGAAAACTTCATCCATGGCCAGCAAAACACATTAGTGGATGGCAGGCCATCACTATTGGCCGGCAAGCCACTAAAATCTATTTTTTGGCCCAATTTCAAACATTCATAACTCCCTCATCCGGAATCCTTTGCAGGTCATTCTTCAGTCTAAATTGAAGCCCCAGAAGTCTACTTTCCAATGGAGGCAGCCTCACATCTAAATTCTAAGTGTGAAAAGAGATATGCCTATTTTAGTGAAGGCTACTCAGTTTTGGTCCTAACGGATTGATGCCTAACTTGTCCCAAACTAGTTTTCTTCCCTCATCTCTTATTTTCTTCAACTCCAAACCTCTAAATAAGATGTTTTGAAGATTTTTTTCAAAGAGGTCACCTCCCTTTCATTCATCTCCACTTTGTTCTTGCTCGATTATCGAAAAGTGTAATTTTCAACGAAATGCGAGCCTCAGAACATTATAGAAGCATTTTCAAAAATATTTTGAAAGAGAGGGTTTTAAGGTCTAAAATAATTTTGGTCAAAATAGTTTTGGTCCAAAATAAGGTGTAAGGTTGGGAGTTAGAAGCTCTCCTTGCTGAAGAAATCGAACATTTGCATAGCACAACTCTCATCATCGAGTGATCAATCTATGGCGCCCAAGTCTTAAGGGTGGTCAAAAATAGGGTGTCTACATCTATACTTGCTTGTGCGCATCACATAGTAATGCTAGCTTAATAACCGGAACAAAAGCACATGATGTTGATAAAAATCATATTATGATTAGTAGAGGCCGATCTTTGATCGGGTGAGCGGGGGTGCTCAATCCATGATCTTCTCCTCTTGTACCCAAGTTCCCGAGCTGAGGCAACTTTGGTGATGACGGAGACGTCTCCTTTGGCATGAGTCATGGGTTTCCTAAATTTTCCCAAAATAAAATATTTAGGTGACGACTCTGTATCTAGCAAAGCAGTCCATTTTTGGTAATTTGATTCAAAATTGATTTTTCAAAATTGCCAGATTTGGATTCTTTGGTGTTTATCAATTTCACATTGCACTTGTGAGATTAGATTCAGAACCGCCGGAGTCCAAACTGTTGGGCTCTTTTCAAACTTTCGAAATGGGGTGCGAAAAGGGCGAGCTATAGTTTTTGGCAACTCCGCTGGGGATTTAGAGAACTTGACTCGAACTCATGATTTGACTTTTTATCTACACTTATGTGTTTCTTTACATTTGCATTTGCATTGGTGTGCTTAAGTCACTATGTTTGCAATCTGCTATTCCTGGACGGTTTGCTGGAGGCTTGCCTAAAAGCTTGCCAAAAGGCTAATCGGTTGCGGGCTCTGCCACGATGGGAATACAACCCTTGGATCTGGACTACCACTTTACTGTCTGATCCACCTTTCACTTCTCGGTGTTAGGTGTGACAGTATATTAGGTAGTCTTGCTGAGGTACCCTTTTTGACCAATCGGCCTAGTTGCATATCGAAAGCCGTAGAGACTGTTCCAAACTAGGACTGGTTGCTTACCCAAATTCAAGATTGTATGAAACACTTTGTTTGAATAATGAACCCTAGCTCCTGACGAAACTAGGACAAGGTAACCCCACCCCCTCATAAGAGTGTTTTGGCTCTCACTTAACTGGTATGTGGTTTTAGAGTGAAACTCTATAGGAATGTGCGTATCAATTGCAAGTTTGGGTATCAGATTTGGGGGCAGAATTTAGTGTTGAGTACAGTTCTGCAGCTTTTGATTACAACTGTGCGTTGTTTACATCTGATCTGAGGTGTTGTGTTGTTTCTAATTTTTGTTTTTCTTTTTGCTTTATTTCTTTTTGCAAGGTAGTTTAACACAATTGCTTCGGATAGTCCCGTTACCCCCCAAGCACTGTGGACTCGTGTTGGAAGACTTTATAGATCCGGGGATCTTGTCAGGGGACAACCAGTGTTTGCTTCACTCCCGCTGGTTACTAGACGGGGAAGGGTTAGGCATAACTCACTAGTTCAACAAACACCTGCATCCAGTCAGGGACAAACTTCTGCATCCAGTCCAGTAAGAGATCACTCATCTATTCAAATGTCTCAATACCCTGCAGCTAGTATGGAGGATTTGATTTGTCATCTCCAACAAACAGTGGAAACTATGCAGCAAGATACTGCCCGCCAAGCTGAAGTTACTATAATACCCCTATTTTGTATTATGTTAATTGGTCGTTAACATGGATGTGATTATGTGTTTAATATGATTTTGCGTGCCATTATGTGAAATTATGTGGTTTTGAATTTCTATCTGTTCACCGTAGAAATATCTGTTTGATAATCTGTTTTGGAATTTAAATTGAAGGCCTTATCGGCCACAGAACCCGAAATTGATTACGCCATAATGATATGCGTAATTTTTAGAGCCTACGGTGAAATTTAATTGAAAACTGATTTAGGTCAAATTAATTATATTAAAATAATGACTTAGTGCTCAAATATGTAATGTTGGTAATTATAATTGAGGGAATTGTTTATAGTGGAACACTAAGCACTCAACCCCTGTCTTCATGTTCATTTGGCTAATTTTAACTCAAGAAAAGAGAGAGAGAGCTAGCTAGAAAGAGAGAGAGGGAGCAATTGAAGATTTGCTCAAGAAGCTTGAATAAATTGAAGACTAACTCAAGATTTGACCATAATTTGGAGAGATTGAGCTTTTAGGTGAGCAATTGATTATGGAGTTATAAGTTTAATGATGTAATTTTGTGAATTCAAGTTGATTAATGACCAAGAACATGAGATTAATTAAGTATGATGAAATTAAGTTGGTTTTGTTGAATTGAAAGTCTATATGCACATGCATGTGAGAAATTGCTTTGAAATTGCATGTTTGAGCACTAAATGTGTAATCCATGTGAGATTTTAAGTGAAGCTCATAGTTTTGACCATCTCTTCATCATCTAAGTTAAGAATAAGAATTGTATTCCACATGCATGTACAATTCATGAGAAAGTAGTTTGAAATACATGGAATTGTGGTGATAGAAACAAGTTTGGTGTAATTTGAATCATACATGTGTTTGATTCCTAGAATTGAGCTTCATAATGTGTTGAATTTGATGTTAGTACATGTTTATATGAAGATTGAGCCAAAATCATGCATTTAGGACCTTTGAATATCAAGTTAAAGCTCAAGAACACATTCTGGAAAACCCAGAATTTTTTATGTCCGCTCGAGCGGGGGAGGTGCCGCTCGAGCGGGAAATTCGTGTTCCCAGTACTTTTGCAGACATGGATGTCTGCTCGAGCGGGGAAGTTTACGCTCGAGCGGGGAGCCATGTAGAGAGGCCTTCTGCTCGAGCACCAGAATTCACGCTCGAGCACAAAATTTGACATAGCCAGTACTTTTGCAGGCCTTAAGGGTCCGCTCGAGCGGGGAAGTCCATACTCGAGCGGGGACCCTGTTTTCTGAAATTTTAAAAATGCATTCTGTGTTCTGTTTTCCGTTCTTTTTCACTTCTAAGAACTCTTAGGCATACATTGGGTATTGTAATTGAATTAAAGAGATAAGAACGAAGCCTAAAGAGGAATATGTGAATTAAAGAACAGATTGAATTATTTGTGACCCATATGTGTTATATGATGTGTAGGGTCAAGCTTCAGGTCAAATCCACCAACCAATCACTGTAAGCAATATCTTAACAAGATATTTGAATTATGTTGTTGTCCAACTGTTTACTTCTATGTAAGTTTTGTAAGTTCATTAATTTGAATGGGAGACAACGATTGACATAAATGATTGGGCCAAAGGCTGTTTTGACATAAATGATTGGGCCAAAGGCCGGTTGGACATGAATGATTGGGCCAAAGGCCGTTTTGACATGAATGATTGGGCCAATGGCCGTTTTGACATGAATGAATGGGCCGAAGGCCAATTTGATGCGAAAGCATAAATGGGCCGAAGGCCAGTTTGATACGAAAGCATAAATGGGCCAAAGGCCAGTTTGATGCGAAAGCATAAATGGGCCAAAGGCCAGTTTGACATGAATGAATGGGCTAGAGGCCAGTCTGACATGAATGAATGGGCCAAAGGCCAGTCTGACATGAAAGTTTGAATGGGCCAAAGGCCAGCTTGACAAATAAAAGATAAATGGGCCAAAGGCCAGTATGTTTGGAACTACAGCCACCTGATTTAAATTGTGTGCGTATATGTTAAATAAAAATGTGAATTGGGCCCAAGGCCGTTTGGAGTATGTTGTTCTACCTATCGTTTGTATCTTCTTATTTGATATTATTCACTGGGCTATTGCTCACGCTCATTCATGTGTTTGTAGGTGAGCCAAGAGAGGTCCAAACCCAGCCCCAGTGAAGTCTATGTGGAACAAGCGAGTTTTGGAGAGTCAGCCCTAGTGTCTCATGCACGAGACTCGTCTTCGCCTTTCTGCTATGCTATATTATTTTTGTCATGTTGGCGAGAACTTTGCATATGTCTGTATATAGTTTTCATGGGTTGACTTAGTTTTGGATGATCCTGTTTGTACAGAACTTTATGGTACTGTGTTTTTGTTGTGAGTTGTTGACATATGTATGTATGGAATGTTATGATGTGCATATAAGCACGGCTTTATGGACAAAGTTTTAAATTTGCTTCCGTTTGGCCCCCATTAACTCTGTTAAAATACGTTTGGTTTGGTTTGAGGCCGTAGGTAATCTTATGATTACTGGCCGGTTATGTCCTTAACCCACGAGGACAGGTTCGGGTCATGACAGAGTGGTATCAGAGCACGAGTTAATAACTCACACACTTGTCCAAAAAGAGCAATAAGCATCTAGAAAAGATCTGGGATGCATTCATGTGATAAGTATGAATCTGAAAGCATCAAGAATACGCTTAAATGTTTAATGTGAATGATTATGCATCATAAGTCTGTGATTCGCTTGCATTGCAAATTATTTGAATACGTATGTTCTTTAGTATATGCATACCTATGAATCTTTGGTATAAAGTATAATGCAAGTTTAATCAAATGTTGAGAACATGCGACTATATGAGATATGAATTGTTGCACTAATGTGTACAACAAGTTTGTTTTGCTTTAATGCACAAATATGAACATATGAATCATGAAAAGTCGTTTATGTGCATTCGACTCTACAAATGGGTGTTTATGTGGAATATGAACATGATCTAAGTGTATAATGATTTAGTAAGTGTTCAGCATGCGATATCTGATAAGTATGCCATCATATGTTACGTATGTGATTAATTGTGTCTTAACGATACATAAAATGAGAATATAACAACGTACGAATGTACCCATGTGTATCTGTGTTTATTTTTGTATTGGGCATCCCAGTGATTGGCAAGGTTTAATAAGAGTTTGTGTAGAGTGTGGATAAATTAAGGGCACACGAGCTGGAAGGCTCTTCCACAACCCGACTTGATAGATGGGAAAGAATAGTACAAGAAATGGTCGAGATCTTAAGACAACAATGCCAGTTGCCGCTACGGCAAAAACCTTTGCCACCACCAGTGTAAGAAACATTGAGGAGTTTGTTATCGGATTTCTGGAGTTTGTTATAGGTGTGGTGAAATGGATCGTATGGTGAGGAACTGTCCCCGGACTAGACAAAATATGAATAAATCTTCTGCCTCAGCTAGATCCGTACCAATGGTAGGAATTGCTAATCAGGGTAGAGTAATCACACTCATCCCAAAAAGCGCTCAAAATACTACGACCGTTATCCCAGGTATCTATACTGCTTATAAACGTATGCTTATGTGTTGATTAATTTTGAATTAGTACATGTGTACATCTTCGCTTGAGATATTATTTGATTTGGATCGGCATCTTCTTTCGTATCTGCTGCATGTGCAAAAGGTCGAGACCGTATTCATCGAATGTATATGCTCCATTTGGGAAATTTGTGAAATATGTAATGGGATATCGATTAACTCTGCACATGCACATGTACATCTAAACCTATGCTCGGGGTGATTTGCTATATTACTGTCTTCAATGATTAAACCACTGGAATTATGACTCTGTGATTGTATGACTGAGTTGAGCACTCCAAATAGCAAACTCTACGAATTGCAAGATCACGTATCTTGATTGGTAGAAAATTGACTGGAATATGTGATTGTATTAAGCTTGACTCAAAAACCTATGCTTTTGTGACCGGTTTGGAACTTTGTTTAATGTGTTATTGTGCACCATATATTTGCATATAAGACTTGTCGGGAACTACTGTATTGATTATGGTACATACCTCCTTATCTGAATAACTGCATGCTTATGCAACTACCCCCGAATTTATGTGGACAATGCCATATTGTACATGACTTGAAATACTTTGATATGAATAGTTGTGATGAAGGACTCTGATATGACTTTGAGAACTGATGAACTTAGGACAATTGTGAAACTATCAACCATGTACCTAAGCAAACGGAGTGTGCCTTATAGAACCGAATGTACCCTATTTGAGAAAACTTTTATCTAATTCGATCTGATAGAACCTTTGTCTGATATTGCCTTGATAGAACCCTCATTGGATATGATTTGATGGGATCTTTGTTTGATTAATTTGACAAGACCTTTGCTTGGATCGATTTGGTGAAACCCTCTATCTAATTTGATTTTGTAGAGGGGGATTAAGGAATGTTTATAAATAAATAGCCAGATTATTCTTGGTAGAAAAATTGATAAACCCAAAACTTGAATCCGTTTGGAATACTTGACTTATTTGAAAGACCTTTCGTGGGCTATCAACAGATTGATCTGACCATGAACACCTTTGAGAACCAACTTTCAACTATTGAGGGCATATATGTTAAGAATTAATAGAATTGTACAAATGCCGTGATTGGGTGTTTTAGGGAACAATGCTTGTGTATTGCCACATTTTTGTTTGTTTGACGCTACGGGAATCGATGACGGCAAATTGATTTGACTATAAGCAGTACTGAACATTTATCTTTGACTGATCAGAATATGTTTGGTATAGGAGAATAGTTGTTTCAGTGTTATTGGATTTTGGGAAATCAGGTTATGGTGAGTGGTATCATGTTGTTTTGATGACATTCATGAGACGTCCTTTCGTGCTAGGGGGCGTTAAGCCTATGTAGCACCCTTGTTGAGATATCTCTTTTGCCACTGATGGTCTCGTACGGGTGGGTTTGCCTAATCGATCTCGGGCCGGCCACCGATGGTCGTGAACGGGTGTGCTTTGGTTCCGAGATGATTATCCCTTTGTTTTGTCTGGAATGTCATCCTCTGGTATTATGTGGATGTTATTAGCATCCATGGAGCTTTAAAAAAAAAAAAAAAAAAAACCTAATTGTCCGTAAATGTGTGAATTCAATACGCCCTGTGAATAACTGCTCAGTGCCATTATATTCTATGACTGGGGCTCTGAGGATGTGTAAATTGTGTTTAACATGTGACTGACTGTTTTGATATTATCTTTGACGTCATGGGGATTAATATAGGAATGGCCTTCTGCTTTTGGCGACTAGGAGATAGTGTGGAAAGACTCGATGGAACAGGGAATTGAATGTTGAACCGAATTGTAAACTGTAAACTGTTGAATGAATTAAGAACACGTGTATTCTGTTATAAGTCGTCTGCCTCAGTGTTATTGTACTTTACAATTGGTACTATGGGGATATGTGAGTTACATATGTTGTGTGGTTGATTGCTTCATTGTTATCTTTGTTGACTCGGGAATTAGTGTCTGGATCCACTTTAAATTCCTGTAGACTTTTGATTGACCTTGGATAACTGTAATGAGTCACTGAACTAAATGCCGAATCGGATTGTGAATTGCGGAATTATTGGAAAATGAATTGAACTTTTGTGACATGGGGATAGACTGAACTTCTATGGTAAAGTTAGCTAACATCTAAAATGAATATGATGGTGACCTGTCGTGAGAAGGGTAATTGGCGAAATTGTGCCTAAATATTTTCGGTGCTAACAAGCAAGGTCGAATATCAGATATTGGCGGAACTACTTCGACCTCTCTCTATTTTGGAATGGAAATAGGGATAAGTGACTACGAATTTCATTGTGGGGCTACCTTAAGCACTCAAGGTGTAAACCCTGTTTGGGTTATTGTATATAGAATTACTATATTTTCTCATTACCTCCCTGTAAAATTTTTGTATGATTCTTATGGACTAGCAACTGTTTACATCGACAAGATTGCTCGTTGCATGAGATCCTAGTATCTATTGTTTTGGACAGGGATCCTAAAATGTGTTTGAATTCTGACAAGCCTTCAAGAGGCGATAAGAACTGGATTATGAGTCAGCGCTACCTTCCATCTGCTAATTGATGTATAATCAGAAAGAACTATCTAGACTCTAGGAGGAATGCTCCAAATGTGTACTTTAGATTTTCGGGGAATCGGAAAAATCTATCCATCATTGGCAGACTTTGCTTACAACAACGGCTCACACTCTAGTTTCGGCATGGCACCATACAAGCCTTGTATGGCGGGAAAGGTAAGTCTCTGACTGATTGAGAACAGAGTGTTGCTTGATTTCGAGAATAAGTAGTAAATGACTATCAAAAAGGATTGGAACCGTTGAATGAAAAGTGTTCCGAATTGTTTTCGACTAAAGGTGAAACAAGTTTGGGGGACCAAACTTCCTAAATAGGGGGAGACTGTAATACCCCTGTTCTGTATTATGTTAATTGGTCTTTAACATGAATGTGATTATGTCTTTAATATGATTTTGCGTGCCATTATGTGAAATTATGTGGTTTTGAATTTCTATCTGTTCACCGTAGAAATATCTGTTTGATAATCTGTTTTGGAATTTAAATTGAAGGCCTTATCGGCCACAGAACCCGAAATTGATTACGCCATAATGATTAGCGTAATTTTTAGAGCCTACGGTGAAATTTAATTGAAAACTGATTTGGGTCAAATTAATTAGTTTAAAATAATGACTTAGTGCTCAAATATGTAATGTTGGTAATTATAATTGAGGGAATTGTTTATAGTGGAGCACTAAGCACTCAACCCCTCTCTTCATGTTCATTTGGTTGATTTTAACTCAAGAAGAGAGAGAGAGAGAGAGAGGCCAGTTAGAAAGAGAGTGAGGGAGCAATTGAAGATTTGCTCAAGAAGCTTGAATAAATTGAAGACTAACTCAAGATTTGACCATAATTTGGAGAGATTGAGCTTTTAGGTGAGCAATTGATTATGGAGTTATAAGTTTAATGATGTAATTTTGTGAATTCAAGTTGATTAATGGCCAAGAACATGAGTTTAATTGAGTATGATGAAATTGAGTTGGTTTTGTTGAATTGAAAGTCTATATGCACATGCATGTGAGAAATTGCTTTAAAATTGCATGTTTGAGCACTAAATGTGTAATCCGTGTGAGATTTTAAGTGAAGCTCATAGTTTTGACCATCTCTTCATCATCAAAGTTAAGAATAAGAATTGTATTCCACATGCATGTACAATTCATGAGAAAGTAGTTTGAAATACATGGAATTGTGGTGATAGAAACAAGTTTGGTGTAATTTGAATCATGCATGTGTTTGATTCCTAGAATTGAGCTTCATAATGTGTTGAATGTGATGTTAGTACATGTTTATGTGAAGATTGAGCCAAAATCATGCATTTAGGACCTTTGAATATCAAGTTGAAGCTCAAGAACACATTCTGGAAAACCCAGAATGTTTTATGTCCGCTCGAGCAAGGGAGGTGCCGCTCGAGCGGGAAATTCATGTTCCCAGTATATTTGCAGACATGGATGTCCGCTCGTGCGGGGAGCCATGTAGAGAGGCCTTCCGCTTGAGCGCCAGAATTCACGCTCGAGCGAAAATTTGACATAGCCAGTACTTTTGTAGGCCTTAAGGGTCCGCTCGAGCGGGGAAGTCCACGCTCGAGCGGGGACCCTGTTTTCTGAAATTTTGAAAATGCATTCTGTGTTCTGTTTTCCGTTCCCTTTCACTTCTAAGCACTCTTAGGCATACATTGGGTATTGTAATTGAATTAAAGAGATAAGAACGAAGCCTAAAGAGGAATATGTGAATTAAAGAACGGATTGAATTATTTGTGACCCATATGTGTTATATGATGTGTAGGGTCAAGCTTCAGGGCAAATCCACCAACCAATCACTATGAGTAATAACGTAACAAGATATTTGAATTATGTTGTTGTCCAACTGTTTACTTCTATGTAAGTTTTGTAAGTTCATTAATTTGAATGGGAGACAATGGTTGACATAAATGATTGGGCCAAAGGCCATTTTGACATAAATGATTGGGCCAAAGGTCGTTTAGACATGAATGATTGGGCCAAAGGCCGTTTTGACATGAATGATTGGGCCAAAGACTGTTTTGACATGAATGAATGGGCCGAAGTCTAGTTTGATGCGAAAGCATAAATGGGCCGAAGGCCAGTTTGATGCGAAAGCATAAATGGGCCAAAAGGCCAGTTTGATGTGAATGCATAAATGGGCCAAAGGCCAGTTTGATATGAAAGTATAAATGGGCCAGAGGACAGTTTGACATGAATGAATGGGCCAGAGGCCAGTCTGACCTGAATGAATGGGCCAGAGGCCAGTTTGACATGAAAGTTTGAATGGGCCAAAGGCCAGTTTGACAAATAAAAGATAAATGGGCCAAAGGCCAATATGTTTGGAACTACAGCCACTTGATTTAAATTGTGTGCGTATATGTTAAATAAAAATGTGAATTGGGCCCAAGGCTGTTCGGAGTATGTTGTTCTACATATCATTTGTATCTTCTTATTTGATATTTTTCACTGGGCTATCGCTCACGCTCATTCATGTGTTTATAGGTGAGCCAAGACGTGAGCCAAGAGAGGGCCAGACCCAGCCCCAGTGAAGTCTGTGTGGAACAACTGAGTTTTGGAGAGTCAGCCCTAGTGTCTCACGCACGAGACTCGTCTTCGCTTTTCTGCTATGCTATATTATTTTTGTCATGTTGGCGAGGACTTTGCATATGTCTGTATATAGTTTTCATGGGCTGACTTAGTTTTGGATGATCCTGTCTGTACAGAACTTTATGGTACTGTGTTTTTGTTGTGAGTTATTGACATATGTATGTATGGAATGTTATGATGTGCATATAAGCACGACTCTATGGATAAAGTTTTAAATTTGCTTCCGTTTGGCCCCCATTAACTCTGTTAAAATACGTTTGGTTTGGTTTGAGGCCGTAGGTAATCTTATGATTACTGGCCGGTTATGTCCTTAATCCACGGGGGCGGGTTCGGGTTCGGGTTCGGGTTCGGGTGATGACAATTACAGCCCACCAAGAGGAAGTGATAAATAGGCTGCAGTAACAGCAACCACAGCCGGTAATGGCTTCTACATCCCATGCACCTCCAGTGGGTATTCCAGCACCTAGAGTCACTATCAATGTCCAAGAGAATCTGGGCAACCCGGTAGACCCCATTCCACCACAAGCCTCCAAGGCACTTGTGTACCAAACTGAGGCGCTGTTTGAATTTGAAGTTGACCCGATGGTACTTAAGTTCAATAAGCTGGAGAAGATCCTCAAACGGACATAGGTGTGAACTCAATCCCTGACATCGAAGATGGATACATCGACTCTGCAGTAACTTTGCCAGACAGATTCAAAATGCCACACATAGATCGCTTTGATGGCTCTAGGGATGCCATGATCCATCTACGGTTGTTCTCTGATATTTTGCGGCTGATGGGCCTTTCTAGACTTTAAAAGCTGTCGCTTTTCGGCCGGACCTTGTCAGGAATAGCGGCTATCTGTTATGCAAAACTGGAAGACTCTGTGAAACGGAGCTGGGAGGAAATGGCTGAGGCCTTCATCGCACAGTACTCCTACAATACCCAGATCGAGGTCATAACCCGTGATCTTGAGGTAACCCGTTAGGAGCCAAATGAGGGCTTCTCAGACTTTGTGACAAGGTGCAGAGCCAAGGCTTTGATGATGACTACCAGGCCATCCTCAAATCAGGATGGTGGCCCGCAATCTGCAAGGAAAATTACTACAGAAGATGATTGTCTTGACGTTGTTCACATTCACTGAGATCCATGAATGCAGTGAAACAGGGGTTGATAACCGATGAGAAGGAGCAGCCTAAGAGGCCTTTCACAAGCAGTTCCAATGCAACCACGAGTGGAAGCACAACTGCACGACTGTCTGATGTGAATGTTGTCACCACTATAGCCAAAACTGCCAACCTTTTTGCCAGTACAACTCCACAAACCTCAAACAGCCAGGCCCGATCTCAAAGGGTCTTTACCCCATTATATATTCCTTTATCTGAAGTCCTGAGGGTGCTGATTAAAAAAGGGCATCTTAAGCTGCTAGAACAACGCCCACTACCCGATCCTCTTCCACCAAAACACAACCCGGCTAAATACTGTGCTTTTTACTAGCAGCACGGTCACGACACTGACCAATGCTATAGGCTGCATCATGAGATTCAAGATCTCATCGACAACAAGGTAATAACACCACCCCAAAAGCCAAATATAACCACCAACCCTTTTCTAGCCCACAACCAAGTTCCCCTACCTCGACACTTAAATTTAATACATACACTGGCCATCCCATATGATCCCAGCGTATACATTACCCCGTCTCACCCACCCAAACTAGCCGTGTTCATTCCTGAAAGCATGGACTTGTGCATGATGGACACGTCCATACTTTAACCTGAACCCATGGTGGTGACAATGGCAGAAGGAGGGAAGTTGGCCTCGGAGGAGAATGCCAGTCCATTGCTTGAGAGCTTTGCAGACTTATCGAAAGGGAAGTATGACCCATGCTGTTACATTGTACTAGTTGACCAAGCCAAACCCGAAGTGGTATTGCAAATAGTAGTGGAGGTTAATGTGGTTCGAGGAGATGGTCCAAGTCAGGGACTAGATGATCTAGTGGAGCTAGAAGAAGACTTAGACAATCTGTAGTTCTATGACGAACAGGATCAGGGGGATATGTAGATTGACTGGTTTGATCTGAACAGGTCGATAGACAACTCTGGGTGGCTTAGTGATAAACCTGACCAAGAGGAAGGAACTTAACCAAAACCTAAAGAAAAGAAAGTAAGAATAGTTACAGAGGCCGAAATGGCCGAGGACAAGGCGAAATTGCTGCAGAGCACCGGTATCAAGAATTTAGCTCAGGAATTAGGCTTTGTAAGTACTGTGGATACAGAGCAAGAAGCCCCGCTAAAGCGATTGTGCAGAAAAGAGATCAAGACAGACAGAAAGCTGGAACAGCTCAACACCCTGCGGGGGATGTTTCTGATAAGAGAATGATAAGACCGGAACCGGACAATTGTTTGTCAGTTGTCGTGGGTGTGTGGTGGGAAGACGATGATCTACGTTTGGCCCACAGTGATGAGCATTGGAGTGAAGACCTGGTAGACAACACCTGGTACTCCGAAGAGATAGACTATATGACTACAAGTGGGCGGTACTTCAAGCCCCTGCACTTGGACCAAGCTGAAGCCTTCGGGAAAGATAAAGAGGTTAAAAGGCAAAAGGAAAAACTATTAGAAGAAGAAGCGATGATGAAACAGTTAAAGAAAATTCAGGCCGATATTTCAATCTGGGGTCTGCGCATGGCTTCTAGGGTGCATCGACAGGCTATGCTATCAGCGATAGACAGGGCCAAATTGTCCATTGACACGACTCCTGAGCAGCTCATTGGATTGGTCTTCCTGGGAAGCGCTGCGCCAACTCTAACTTTCTCAGGCAAGGAATTGCCGTCAGAAGGCTCAGTACACAACAAACCTCTATACATATCAGTTGAGTACAGAGAAAAGTGGGTGCTAGTGGTATTGGTCGACACTGGGTCAGCTATCAACATCTATCCATCTCGTACAGCATATGCCATCGGCGTGAAACCGGCAGATTTCGTGCCTACAGCCCAGGTGATTCGGGCGTATGACAATACAAGCAGAGAGGTGATGTGCATAGTACAGATTAGAGTTCAAGTGGGCCCAGCTCAATAGGATATTGAGTTCCATGTCCTAGATGTGCCAGCCACTTTCAATCTATTGCCAGGAAGGCCGTAGCTACACCAAGTAAAAGCTGTCTCCTCTACCCTTCATTAAATGCTGAAATACCCCCATAGAAAGGGGGTGGCTATTGTGTTCGGGAATTCATCTATCCATCCTCCGCCAGAGGTAACTACACATGTGCTGGAAATTGTTCATGGCAACGAGGATGTATTCCTTTCTGGGTTTACCCTGGCCGAGGCCTGAGGGGGGCAAACCATTTTGGCAGGCTGATGAGGGCTTATATGTTAGTGCCCAATCAATCTACTTCATGAACAAGCTCCAACATGTGCCAGGAATGGGGTTGGGAAGAAGTGGCCAGAAGGGCGTCACAGCACTGGCCCATGTGCCACATAACCAGCATGCCTTTGGTCTTGGCTATATGCCCACTAAAGAGGATTGGGCTAGGAAAGCGAAAGAGATGGCAGGTAGAGCCAGAGCTAAGCAAATCGGGAAGCGCTATGAGCTTGTGCACAGACCAATCCGGGGAACCTTGAATGGTCATTTTGTTCGGGAGGGTGAAGACTTCCCATTTTGTGGTTTTCCCGAACCCTGGTTCAACTCTGAGAAGCAGCGGGTTCCTAGCTTTAAGATTTTCTTTGACTTTCAGCTGCAAGACAGTGATACAGAGAAAAAGGCTGAACCGACTACTGAAGCTGAGTGAATCACAGAAAGTGATTCCGACAATGGCGAGCTTGAAGTAGGAGCAACACTGGCATGTCTCCTTTCGGATCCTTCGATCGACTTAGAGAGCTTGGGGGATAACCTGACCGTTTCCATGATCGGGGACCAACCGGGTGTGAACCCTTCTAGCAGCATTTTGGATGCATCTAACGCACCATCTCTCGTTTGGCAGCTGGAGGAGGGTTACCTGTCTAGTAGTTCGAAGTCGGGTAATGAACCAGAATCTGATTCCACAGAGTCTGTGGAGTCAGAATCAGATTTTGATTCTTCTGACTCTGGGTCTAGTATTCTTGGGGTTGATAACCCGTATGCCAAGGTTTTGTCCAGGTCGTCTTTTTCTTTTTCTTTTGAGTCGGTTGTAACCGAAGAACTAGATGAGCTGGACTTGATGAATGAGAATGCCACTACAGAGTCTGAGTATTTTTCTGTGCCGCTTGTTTATTGCATTGATCATGATTTTCAAAATTTTAATGAAAATGAAGAGAAAGGAATTCCTCTAGTTTTGAAAATTTTGATTAATCGAGAGGAGGAGAGGTTTGCAAAACCCCTTACTGATGAAATCATTGCTTTTAATGTGGGTACTAAGAAGGATCTGCGTCTA
The DNA here is from genome assembly GCA_030407325.1 of Camellia japonica. NCBI lineage: Eukaryota > Viridiplantae > Streptophyta > Magnoliopsida > Ericales > Theaceae > Camellia > Camellia japonica. Next base: position 115,262,288 of record JAPPVO010000013.1, on the reverse strand, counting down.
GTCCAGATCGGGTCCACGTTGTATTTGGAGCAGCGCGAGCGTTTAGTCACTTTATTAAAAGATTTCAAAGATGTTTTCGCATGGTCGTACAAAGACATGCCTGGAATCGATCCTAAGATTATACGGCATCGGATCCCTCTTGAACCCGAGGCCCGACCCATCAAACAGAAGTTGTGGCGAATATATCTGGATTGGGATTTGAAGATTAAGGAGGAGGTCACCAAACAGATAAACGAAGGGTTCTTGCTAGTATCTGAGTATCCAACTTGGTTGGCCAACATCGTCCCAGTGCCGAAGAAAGATGGTAGAATTCGGGTGTGTGTGGACTTTAGGGATCTGAATAGAGCCAGTCTGAAGGGCTACTTTCCCTTGCCGCACATCGATGAATTAGTGGACTTCACCGCGGGTCATGCATTGCTCTCCTTCATGGATGGATTTTCCGGGTATAACCAGATTCTGATGGCACCCAAGGACAGAGAGAAAACTGCTTTCACTACATCGTAGGGAACCTACTGCTACAGGGTGATGCCGTTTAGACTGAAGAATGTCGAGGCCGCCTATCAAAGGGCTGCAACCATAATTCTGCATGATATGATCCATAAAGAGGCCGAGGTGTATGTGGATGACATGATTGTCAAGTCCAAAGAAAGATAGGGCCACTACACCACTTTGAAGAAATTCTTTTAACAGATCAGAGACTACAGACTGAGGTTGAATCCACAGAAGTGTACCTTCGGCATAACAACTGGAAAAATGCTGGGTTTCTTGATCATATAAAGGGGCATCGAGGTAAAACCTTCCAAAATCAAGGCCAACCTAGAAATGCCACCACCGAGGATTGAAAAGGAGGTACGAGGCTTTCTGGGTAAAATGCAATTCATAAGATGGTTTATTGCAAAATTAACCTTGACTTGAGAACCACTATTTAGTCTTCTAAACAAAGGAAAGAAGTTCCGATGGGATTGTCGATGTCAATTTTCTTTTGAGTAGATCAAGTAGTATCTTCATAATCCTCCTGTGTTGTTGCCGCCAGAGCCGTGGAAGCCCTTGATTCTGTATCTATCTGTCACGAACACAACGATGGGATGCATGCTTGCTCAGGAATTTGAGGATAGGGTGGAGAAAGCCATCTACTACTTGAGCAAGAAAATGCTGGATTATGAGACCCGCTACACTCATTTGGAGAAAGCTTGCCTAGCCTTAGAATGGGCTACCAGGAAGTTGAGGCACTACTTATTAGCTCACTCTATAATTCTGGTTTCAAGATTAGATCCCATCAAATATCTTTTTGAGAAACCAGCACTTACGGGTAGGCTAGCTCGTTGGTTGCTCCTTCTCTCTGAATTTGATCTGAAGTATGTCACTTGTAAGTTGGTTAAGGGGAGAGCAGTAGCGGAGTTCCTGGCAGATCACCCAATGGAAAGGGATGCAGTGGTAGAATACTTATTCCCAGATGAAGCCATTCTACATGTCGAGGAAGAGATTTGGACAATGTACTTTGACGAAGTGTCTAATCAATACGGTTATGGGATAGGTGTGTTATTGATAGCACCCAACAACTCCCATATACCTTTAGCCTTCAAACTCCGGTTCAAGGTATCCAATAACGAAGCAGAATATGAGGCGTATATCTCTAGTTTGGAAGTCGCCCTAGAACTAGGGGCAAAAAGGTTGGACGTCACTGGGGACTCGAACCTAGTTGTGTCTCAAGCAAACGGAGACTGGAAGGTCAAAGAAGAAAAGATGAAGATTTATCACCAGAACCTGGATGTTCTGATTCCTAGGTTTGAGAAGATGACTTTCACGCTTCTACTGAGAGAGAACAACAGGTTCGCTGATGCCTTATCAACTCTATCATCCATGATAGACATTCTGCTTGGAGTTTGGATGCCTTATCAACTCTGTCATCATTGAGCAAATATATACGACAACCTACGAGACTATCGCCATAATAGATGAAGCACAAGATCAAAACCCTTAGTACTATGATATCTGGAACTTTTTAGAAAATGAGGTTTATCCACCAGGGGCAAATGCCAAAGACAAGAGGGCAATACGGCAGATGGCCGTTCAATTTATCATCTGCAGAGGTAAACTGTACAAGAGAGGTCATCTGGGAATGCACAAGTTGTGTGTTGACATAGAGGAGTCAAAGCGCCTAATGGAGGCCATCCATGGGAGAGAGTGCAGAGCGCACATGAATGGGGTAATGTTAGCCCGAAAGATTCTCAGGCAAGGTTACTACTGGTCTACTATGGAGGAGGATTGTATTGGTTTTGTTCGGCAATGCCACAAATGCCAAATTCACGCCAATCGCATGAATATCTCGCCGTCGAAGTTGCACAACATGACTTCACCATGGCCTTTCTCAGTCTGGGGAATTAATGTCTTTGGGGCGGTTACACCAAGAGGGTCGAATGGGCATGAATAAATTCTGGTGGCAATTGATTACTTCACAAAGTGGGTGGAAGCTCAGTCCTACGTAGTGTTGAAAGCAGCGCATGTGGCTAAGTTCATCTGAAACAACACCATTTGCCGTTTTGGAGTCCCAAACGAGATTATTTCAGATAATGGCTCCCATTTCAAGAAAGAAGTGATCGATTTGTTGGAGAAATACAATATGGCTTTTCATAAGTCATCTACATACCGGCCACAAACCAATGGAGCTGTTGAGGCCGCCAACAAGAGCATCAAGCATATTTTGCAGAAAATGGTTGAGAACTGGAGGGACTGGCCAGAAAAATTGTCATTCGCACTCTAGGGCTATAGAACTTTAATCCAGACGTCTACAGGGGCAACTCCTTATTCTCTTGTCTATAGGATGGAAGCTGTTCTGCCAATCGAAATAGAAGTCTCGTCACTGCAAGTTATGCCTGAGTGTCAAATAGCAGAGGTGGACTAGCAACAGAGCAGGTTCGAAGAACTGATGTTGTTTGATGAGAGAAGGCTGAAAGCATTGTATCACGTTTAGGGCTATCAACGCAGGATTGTCAGGGCTTTTAACAAGAAAGTTAAGTCCCGAAACCTCAAAGAATGGGATTTGGTGCTGAAAGACAATCGAGCTCTCATCCATGACCCTAGGGGCAAGTTCAGACCCAATTGGACTGGCCCTTACATCATCAAAACTATCTGGTCGGGTGGAGCTATTATTCTCATGTACCTGGATAGCCTAGAATTTTCCCAACTGATCAACATGGACAGTTGAAGAAATACTATCCTTGAGAGGCTCGCTAGGCTGAAAACCCAAAAGGGCGACCTAGGCAAAAGTTAGAACACAAAAAATTGGAAAAAAAGAAAAACTGAACTCGCAAGGTTGAAAACCCTAGAGGGCAGCCTTGGCAAAAGTTAGAGTGCAAAAGGAGAGTGTTAATACTCGAGTGAACCCGAACCAAACTACGTAAGGCCTGATTCCCATCTTCGGGATATGTAGGCAACTTCATCCTGAAGTCTAGCCGTAAACACCTCCAACTCAACTGTCCTGTCCATGTGTCTGATCAGGTCATCTTTCTCTTTTCTTTATCTAAGAGTTCAGTTGTGATCTTTATTTTGAGAGCTGGTTACAGTGCTGAGCAGTGTTATTCAGTCAAGGGGCAATATGTGATCTTTGGATTTGGGATTATACATCTGGAGGATTGATTCCGTGTGTCAAGTGGTGATCCTTATCGAAAATGGTTTTGAAAAGTTTTGATAAAAGTTGATTTTGCTCAAATTTTACCTTTCACAACTTAGACCATTTTTAGACCAAAAGGAAAGCTTTCAGTGCTCACAACTTTAATTTCATTGATTTCAATACAAAGTTCTCCAACTCTCAATACAAATTAAAGTTGTTTTTCATTACATTCATAAAACTTGAAAAGTGAGATCAAAGCAATAAACTAGGGACATAGATGAGTTAGGTGCTCCTGCGTCTCCCGCTTATGCTTGTGGAAGCTTCTGATGCCAAAGTGGGCCCGATTTGTGCCTCATCCTCAAGCCAAGCCAGGCACTCGCCAGAAAGGGCGCAGCTGAAACTAGGAGCAAGGGCTAGAAGCTCTCTTGTCCTCCAAGCAGTGAGGTACCTAGCCAAATGTGAACCTCGGATGGGGAACGAAACCGGGTACTCTACCCCCTCTTTTGGGCAGTTCTGGTCATGACCAAACTGATGTCTGAACCTGAATGGGAAGTAGAATACACAATATGTAATGCCGATCGGCTGAATGCCAGGTTACAGAGTCATATTGTAGCTCATTTCGGTCAGGTTAAGCCAGGAGCAACGCCAAGTAATGCCAGCACCAGACCTGTTGCACATCCAGTGGCACAACCACCCCTCGTTGGGAAAATCCACTAGTTGTTGGTGGAAGAGAGCTGAGTATGCATGGCAAGAATCCGCTACCTTTAGCTTATCCATAAGCCACACCTGGGGAGGGATGAAAGAAAAAAGAGATTAAAGAATAAAGAGATGTATGTTGAGAGAAAAGCGAGAAAAGTACTTTGAGAGAAAAACAAAGAATGAGTGCCAAGTGATGTGAGAAACTCATATGAGAAAGGGTGGGAACATTACCTGAAGAAGTAGTGGACTCCCTGCAAATTTGGTGGTCTCTTGCCGATGGAATCGTCTAAGCCCATCAAAGTCTCGGCCAGCACCAAGCCAATGTAACTCTTGCTTTCTTTCAAACCTTGGGCCACTTCAACCAATCGAATGTTGAATCCACCAAAACTAGGGGCAAAAAGGAAATAAGCCAACATACACAAGAAGAGGGCATGTTGCCGAAAGCCCCGCTAGAGAAGGTTGCCTCGGTCACCAACGTCAGGAATTCGATAAATCAGACTGGGAATATCCAGCTCTCCATTGTGGACCAAAGATCGAACCTCGTGTAGAGTGAGCCCACACATCTGTCCCAAAGCTTGGATGTGGCCAAAACGGGGTTGAGATATGATTTTCTCATCGCACGGGATTCCATTAATGCCTAAAATTCTTCAATTGTCGGGCATATTTCTTGTCCCCTGAAGCTAAAGATATGTGCGATTGGGTTCCAACATCGAACCGCAGCAGAGAGGAATGGAAAGCAAAGAGAAGTGCAGCTCAACGGAAAAAGGGCATTTAGGCCGAAGCCATGAAAATTCACCTTTTCTGAGCCATCAAAAGTGGCTACCCAGTCCCGAAGCCTATTGACAAGTAATATCTCCATTTTGAAAGCAAAATGTCAAGGACTTGTGACTTTGCCAGAAAAATAGCATGGGAGCATTATTTATAGAGTCTGAGAAGGAGTTGAGCATGACAACTGGACAGCACTGACCGACATCACACTGATGGCCGGCCGTGCATCAGTGAAGCCCGGCCGGGTCTTGGTGCCGGCCCAGTGCAGATCTATTGCAGCGAAAGCTGACCTTTGTTCGGATGGACTTCGACTGTACTTTTGAGTTTTGCTTTGTTTGTACCAAGTGTTTGTTAGCTTTTTCGAGTTGTTTTCATTTCATTTTTCTATTATCGAGTTGTATTTTATGTTTTGACTAGTTGTAAGTCATTATCCGATTCATGAATCAATTCAAGAGCAAAGCATTCACAATTCCAAAGGTTACAAATGCAGGGGTAATGTAGTTCATTATATTGTGCAAAGAGATCATTCAACAAAACTTGTCTTTCATAACTGGCGGGCCCAACCCCGATCATCGTTTTACACAACCAAAACAAAAGCAAGTTTTTGAAAAACAAAAGGTCTATCCAAAGCTAGTTTTAAAACTACATAACAAAACGAAAACGAAAGCAAAATAAAAGCAAAATCATCATCATCATGAATAGCCCATCCTTGCTCTCTTCTTCCTCGGCTGTGGAGGAGGTGCATCGCTGTCATCACTGGGGCTGCTCGACTATAGGTCAATCTCCTCTCCCTCATCCTCAGGGGTCGTAGTCCTCGGAAGGCGAGCGTTGCCTCACTCGACCACTTCTCCGATCGGTGCCTCATCGTCCTCTCACTGGGTCCCGTCTTTGCCTACTGGCTGCGGAAGGTCCTGCAGGCACTGCTGGTGCCAGCTCAAGCTGAAAAGAGGACAGATATCAGTAAGAGTGATCAGAAGTGTACAGTATGGCAACGACAGTAGGTTATTCATGGAATGTACCTCGATCCCATGGGTGACTAAGGCAATCTGCCTCCTCTGTACCATGATGAGTAGTCGGTCGATTGTCCGAAGGAGCTCGTCACTATACGCCCAGGGAATCTACAAAAGAACAAATACTGAGAAAAATAGATAGAACTAATTGAACAATGAACAGTAATGGCTGAGAATAAGCTAAAGTGCAGCATGGACTAGCATAAGAGGAAAGTGTACCTGCTCAACGCCAGGGGCAAACACAAGTCTACGGTCCCTCTCCTCGATGGGCCCAAGTGGGATCTGCTCAATCACTCCATCAGGACGCATGTATATGATCTCGGTGGGAATCACAAGCAATCCAGGAATGGGAGCAACGGCAGGGGCACCTCCAACAGGCACATCACCAACCCCAGCAGTAGGAACAACAGCAATCTCGGGCATAGCTCGAGCCACGCCTGGAGTAAGAGGCGTCATCACCCGAGTGTGTAAGAAAGTAGTAAAGTCGCCGGGCTCATGGTAACGATCACCGTCCTTACCTATCATCAAGAGGTCAAGCTTAAGACCAACCTGTAGCTCATCTGCCACCCTCATGTCAGGAGGAGGAGGATGTGGAATATCAGGGTCAGCAACGCTCCGCATTTGGCGGATGAATCTCTCTCCCAAGTAGTATGCTCGCCCAAAGGGGCCCTCGAACAGGATCCTCATTGTAGAAGCATGCCAGGCAGCGGTGTAGGTCGCCCTCAACACTTGGGGAATGCCTGCCCAAGGATGCCAGTCAACCTGAGAAAATCAGTTAAGTGTTAGATATTAGTGTAGTATAAGAAAATCAGTGCAGTGTCAGATATTAGTATGGTGTCAGAAAATTAGTGTAGTGTCAGAAGTCAATGCAATATGAGAATGGCGATATAGTACAGACACAACAGTACAATAGAATAAAGGTGACCATATACTGTGGGAAACAGTGCAATATCTGATCTGCTGTGATAGTGTCAAAGAAGTGGCGAAAATATGGGAAAGTGCGATCTACAAAGCGATGTCGCTCAAACCGCGAGTTGTAGTACCAAGAGCGGGGTACAGACAACTCGATCGGCCTCACTGGAACTGGAGCCAACGAAGTGAAATATGTGTAGACCCAAAGCTGCAAACCAAAGTCAGACAGATGACATGAGAAAATAAATCACATGAGCCAGAAATGCAACAACAAACAGAATTTAAAGCATATCAAAAAGGTGAGCGTAGGGTGTACCTCCCAAACCCTCCAGTAGCCGCTGAGTGAATTCGCTTGGCAGCGGGAGACGGAGCTCATATAGCAGTATAGGGTGGCTAGGCCTGCGCCACCCCAGTCGTACTCCCCCACCCGATGAAGGTGTACCAGTGCCCCTAGAATATATAATCCCACGGTATTTTCCCTGTTCGCAAACAAGGTAGTACTGAAAAGATATATGAGGAAGCCACGGGCGTACTGGGCAACCTCACCTACAGTAGTTGGCTGAGTGCCTGAAAAGTGCTCTAGGAACCAGTTGTAGCGCACCATCTCGTGGCTGGTAGTGTCTGGGATCGCCCGAGAAGCTGGAGCTGTGCATCTATCCACTGAGTCATATCTGGATCGAAGGGGACTGGGCCGCCGACCCTAACTGGTAAACTGGTCAACATCGAGAAGTCATATGCGGTCAGTGTTATCTCTCTGGTAGAAGAGAAGTGAAATGAGTTGGTGGTGTCCCACTATCTCTCTACCAGGGCCCCATAAAGCAAAGGCTCGGCCCTTATCTGTATGAGCCCGGAGTAGAAGGGCCCAAAGCCAGCAGCATCTACTAAAGTGCAGACCTCTGCGGGAAGCCGTTCGTACCAACATCGGGGGACGAATATAGAGCCGTAGCTGCCTATCCTCCTGGCGATCACCTATCAATTGGAAGTTTTATCAGTATATGTACAGCAGAGATAAGTGGTTTGTTCATCAAGTTCAACATGTATGCAAAGTAAAATAGGGGAAAAGTTGTGTACTATGGAAACGTTGGCAGATATATGCTCCATGGGCTCTTGCAATAGAGTGTCCCTATCTAGCCTTTGAATGAAGCCCTCGAATCTCAAGATGCCGCCAGGGGGTGGCACATGTGTACACGGCTGGTATGTGGCCGCATCAAAAGGCCTCTCGACAAGGGAAAGCAATGCAGCAGCTACCTCCACTTTTCATGTCTGCACCAAGGGCAGCACCAATACCTACGGTGGGGTCGGGAATAGGTACTTCGTCGCTAGCCATAAAGGAGCTGAAAAGTGAAGAAAAAGTGAGTGGTCGGATGTTTTTCGAAACTAAAACCCTAGGAGAGAGAAAGTAAAGAGGGGATGGAAAATCAAGGGAGAAAAGTTTGGATAAAAGTGCGAGGATCTATGAAAAATCACAAGAAAATTCCAAACTTTGAGACCCAAATTTAATTTTCACTACATATATTCATCCTGGATAAATTCTGAGACCCAAGTTTTTTTGTTCGATTTAATATGATTTAAGAAAAAATTAATGATTAAACATTAATTACAGTTTTGTAAGATTTAAAATTAACTTAAAAGAACAAAAAAATCAAATAGTATCAATAAAACTCATGCAGTTTGGATTAGAATTATGACTTCTAAAAACATTTCATCATTCACAACACAAGTTCATGTAACATTACTCTCGACTTATTCAAATATCAAATAACATGTCATCATTTTTTTTTTTTAAATTATATAAATTATTTAGAGCTTGTTCTACTAATGTACATCAGCATGCTTGTAAGTATAGTTATATCCTACTTTTCTTCAATTTAAATCATTTTACATTACAATTGTTACGCATAGATATGTATGAACAATTATACAATCCCAAACATAAAAATTGAGAATTTAATATTTAATCGTTTAGATTTACTTAAGGTAATGGGTCCACAACACTAACTTCAAATGTCAATCATAGATTTCATATTCTTATTTTTATTTTTTATTTTTGGCTCCCTATGGTCCAATTCAATTCCAAATTGAAATCATAATTATAAAATCCTTAATCAATCTATAAAATTCAATTCACCTCTTTTAAAATGTAAGACTAAATTGTGACAACCAATCAAATCATACAATTTGATTTAAATCGGATCATATTATGATTTTTTTTTATATAAAATTCACTACAACAAATTTGGGATTTAAAGACGAAACAAATTTGTCCCAAAATGTGTATATTTCGTCACTCAAACTAATTACGACGAAAATTTTTCGTCACCTGTTTTGTTGCCAAAGCGTCGTCGCTAAAGGGTCTTAGAGACGAAAAAACAAATTTGTCATTGAAAATGATAAATTTGTGATGAATTTTTTTGTCTCCAATACACTCTGTTGGGAACATACTTGTAAGTAATTAGCGACAAAATATTTTGTCATTAAAGGAAGAAATTAGAGACAAAAGTATTTTGTCATAAATATAAGAAATAGACGAAATAATTTTGTCACGTTTAATATAAACAAAGACGAAAAATTTTTGTCAAAAGAAACTACCAATAGACAAATTTGTGATGAATTTTTTTGTCTCCAATACACTCTCTTGGGAACATACTTGTAAGTAGTTAGGGACAAAATATTTTGTCATTAAAGAAAGAAATTAGAGACAAAATAATTTTTTCACATTTAATATAAACGAAGACAAAAAAATTGTCAAAGAAACTACCAATAGAGACAGAAACAAATTCATCATAAAAAATGATGAAATAATGTCCAAAAAAAATGTTACACATTGAGGGTAATAGTGACAATGTAACAATATTTTTCGTCATGACAAATTCATTTAGCGACGAAATAAAGAATTCATGACAAAATTAGTCTTCCACCTAAGCCAAATAAGAGACGAAAAAACCTTCTTTGGGGATGGAAAATTGTCACTAATTTCAGAATATTTTTTTCCACACTATATACCTATTTTATCAAAATCTGAATTTTAGTTCAACAAATATAACCCTGCTCATGTTGAAACCTGCTGAATATAGCAATTCCATTCAAAACTTAACCTAACCTATCATCAACACATTTACGAATTAATAAAATGAAAATATCCATTCATCATACAAATAATTTCATCCTAATACAATAAAATAATACAATATCCACAAAATATCCAAAAGTTATAACTTATACAATTCCACCAAACATCCAACAATAACTAGTGCAACTCCACAAAGTATGTGTATCCATATCAAACAAAATAAACATTCAAGCAAATTACATCATTGTTGCATGTCAAAAATGCCACCCCAATCCAATCTGCAAAAAGTAAATTAAAGCTTTAGTAATTAATTAATGATACAAAAGATTAAAAACATTAGTAACTCATCAATTTACAATTAGATCAATTATATAATTTATCTCTCTAACACACTTTTTTTCGAGATTATGAGAACAAAAAATTAATTTTAAGGCTAATTCACAAATGGTGCATCCCATTAATGTGTCGTAAGTTCATACAACTTATATTGGTCCCTCCTAAGGTGTTTCTGTTGGTTCCTGTACAAATCTGTGGTTGTGTGATAATTTAGCCTTTCGACGGCCTTTTTGAAGCTTTAAATATAGAGAAAAAGAAATATTTTTTAGACTAATTCACAATTTATACATCCCGTGCACATGTACAAATTGGATGTCCTATGCATGTTTCCATTACTTTCTAATTTTTCAAACATATATTCTTTTATAAAATTTGTTATATTAAAGTTAACATACTTTACCAAGAAGAATGTCCACTAGTGGATAAGTCCCTTCCACTTCCAAAGTGTCCAGTGAATCCTTTGGTCCTCAAAAAGTTGACAACATCAACCATTATCTTCCCTTATTTCTTCCTACCCTTTGGTCCTCAAAACTAGTTTGTCTAGAATGAAATCCGGCTTTAACTCCCAAATCGGGAACCCGATTCGAGTCTTCTCCCACAAGTCTCTCGTGCCTAGGCGGTTATGTGTGCCAAGTTTCGTGCTAATCTGACACTGTTTGGTGATTTTGGGGCATCAACACCTTGAATTCTAAGTTACTTAAAGAATTAATTTGCCTAGAGTGAAATCCGGCTCTAACTCCCAAACCGGGAATCCGATTCAAGTCCCGTCTTCTCTCACAAGTCTCTCGTGCCTAGGCGGTCGTGTGTGTGCCAGGTTTCGTGCTAATGTAACGCCGTTTGGTGATTTGGGACGTCAACACCTCGAATTCTAAGTTTCTTAAGGAACTAGTTTGCCTAGCATGAAATCCAGCTCTAACTCCCAAACCAAGAACCCGATTCGAGTCCCGACTTCTCCCACAAGTCTCTCGTGCCTAGGCGGTCGTGTGTGCTAAGTTTCATGCTACTCCGACGTCCTTTGGTGATTTTGGAGCGTCAACACCTCGAATTCTAAGTTTTTTAAGGAACTAGCTTGCCTAGCGTGAAATCCGGCTCTAACTCCCAAACCGGGAACCCGATTCGGGTCCCGTCTTCTTCCACAAGTCTCTCTTGACTAAACGGTTGTGTGTGCCAAGTTTTGTGCAACTCCGACGCCATTTGGTAATTTTTGGGCATTAACACCTCAAATTCTAAGTTGCTAGGGATGATTGATCAACTCTCTCTCTCTCAATCCACACTTGTTAAGCCATATTTTCGCCTATGTAGCAAAGAAACATGCAGGGCCATTTCAGAACCTTATCCAACAACAAAGTATTCTTCGATTTTCTATACAACTTCTAAAACAGCTTTTCCAAATATTAGAAGTGAAAACTGTTACCTGCTATTGCATCCATCATCAATTTAGCATAATGTGAATCAAAAGCACTGAAGTGAACATATGCATTAATGGATAGATAAATAAATATATGCATAAATGCATTCTTGTGGAAGAAAATAGAAAGCAAGCTAACATTTTCTGTTGCAGCTTGTTCAATCAATGCATAGCCCAGTACCCAATTTACAAAACTACTCGAATCACTCTTAAATTTTTGCTAAATTGAAAGATATACTTTGAAGACTGGAGCTTAACTTCCTTGAACTAATTGCTTGTAAAAGATTATAATCATTTTAGGATTTTACCATAATAAAAAAAAGGAAGACCAGACCAAATTATCTATTATATGACTGTCAGGTGCATTGACATTTATGAATTATGAACTCTGTTGACATACCCAGATATATGTGTGTGTGGAGAATATATTGACACAACAAACTTAGTGTATGTAGGCAGTAAGTGTAATGAAATTTTGTTAGCAAGGTAAAGTTATTTAAGCATAAAAATTACATGATTAATAGTTTGAACACAAAGAAGTTTATGATACCTTTAACTTCTTGTACCTGTAGACCGCACCCAGAATATTTAGCAGCTGTCTTTTATATTCATGGATCCGCTTGAACTGTAAGTCAAAGAGGCTATTTGGGTTAATGCTTACACTTGTCACTTGAAATATGAACTGAGCTAATCGCTGCTTGTCAGCCATCTTGGCTGATTCCCACTCAGCTTGGAAGTCTGCATCGTTAGCAAACAATTGGAGAAGAAGGTTCAGTAGTGACATTTATAACCATACAGAAAAATTCACTGATAGATGATTTTTAATATGATCTAAAAATAATCTCTAGTACATACTTTCTGAAGATCTACAAGTAGGTCAAGGTTGGTCACCCATTGATCATTTTTTAACCGTTTGGTGATGATGTGGCTGAGTTCAAGGCTACAAAATCAAAGCCATCTGCGAGGAGTAATACCATTGGTTTTATTCTGGAACTTCTTAGGCCATATAGAGACATAGTCTGCAAATAACTCAGACTTTAAAATGTCACTATGCAACTGGGCAGCACCATTCACCTGCAGGCAGATGGCCAACGAGAGAAGTCACTTTTTCATTTCCAAATGAAATTGATCAACAGATTATAAGAGGTCGTAAAGGATTAGTGGATCAAGGGCTTAACAAATGAGCAGGACTACGGGCATACGACTAAATAAAGGCAAGGAAGCAATATAACAATAATAGTAGGTCAAGGGGACAACATGATTCAATCAGCAAGATTTTTCAGCTTTTGATAGTATGGTCTATATCTAGTTGGAAATTAAACTGTAGCTCCCAAATCAACATAAAAATTGTAGTTTAACAATACGAAAAGAAAAAAAAAAAACAATATTCAGTATGGAGATGTTCTGAAGAAAACTTATTAATCGTTTAATACAATTTTCTGCTTTCAGCTTTTCAACAACTATCACTCGGTAATTCTCATAAGAGTTTTAGATTATGGGGGTTCATAATATAATCTGTTTGTTGATCCACAAAGAAGGGAGCTCATACCGTATGTGAAGACACCACGCATAAATTTGCCATCTGCACAACTGGTTTTTGGGGATTGTTATCCATAACGCGCATGCTGGAAAGCTTATTTTCAAGTTCTGGTTTTGTTGAACGTATCATTGCTATAAACTGCAAGAATTTCATCTTTTTTCAGAAATTGTAAAACAATATACACATAATAAAGAGAGAAAATAAGACAGGATGGACAAACCCTCTTGTCGATTTCTTCAATGATTTCCATATGGTGAGGAAGAAGTTTCCACATAACAGCTTGCGAACATTTCTCCAGTGCCTCAGGAAGGATATTATGATTTGTATAAGCAATTGTCCTAGTTTAAAATTTTCCTTTTTGTTATTCATTAGCACCAATCATAATTTTGCACTATGAACACATTAAAAGTGGCAGCAGAAAAAATAGGTGCTGAGAAAGAGTAAATGAAGCAAAACAATTAAGAGAAAACGATAACTGCACCTTGTTGTCACATCCCAAGCTTCATCCCATCCAAGTCCATCATCATCCATTAGTAATCGCATTAGCTCTAGAATTGCAAGAGTAGGATGCGTATCATTCAGCTGTACCGTAACCTTATTGGGAAATTCAGACCACTACCACGAGCTCTTTCCATCTTTTCTCTCCTTAAATCGGACAATCATGTCCTGAAATTGATCCCATGATTAGAAAACAACATCGAAAAGTAGCAACTGAGATTGATATCAACAAAATTAAATAAGAAAAAGGAATCACGAACTTAGTACTAAAGAAGGATGGGGAACCTAAACAAATACAGAATTGAAAAGGCAGCCAACCTGAAGTGATGCACTGCACAGGAAAAATTGTTGCTTCAATCGCAAAAGCTTTCCATTTTCTGTGGCATCCCCAGGATATAGAACAACACAAATTTGCAAAGACACATTTCCAGATCACTATACCACGCAAAAATAATTGAAACACAAATGAGAACAGAAGCAGCTTTCCAACAGTTACAGTTACATTTAGTCTGAGAATTTATTATGAGAAAGAAAAATGTAGCAGTTTTAATTCAGGACATATTGCTTTTTCCTTCAATGATTTTGTATTTCACAATTATAGCTCAAAACGAAGACCAAAACCAGAGTTTCCCTGGACAATTATTCACAGCCCTAGAGTAGAAAGATAGCAGAGGTTTTGAAAGAAGTGAATGACATTTTGGACAACAAGAATACAAGGGACCATGGTAGTATGTCATGAATTGTGTTCTTGGGCCAAAAAGGGAGGCTCGCTCTCCTTTATATAGTAAGGAAAAACCAACCTGCTGAGCTCTAGAATGGAGCTGTGCAGCCAATTCATATTGTCCATCATTAAATTGAAAGAGGTTGAAGTCTTTAGCACCAGCTTTGGCTTCCCACAGATGAAGATTAATAGTGTTCTTGGTTTTGTATCCTGGAATAGGAACATCATATGCTAGAGCTTGTACAACCTCCCCACCAACCCATTTCTACCTGTAATGCATTCAGAAAGAACCATCACATGGAGAACGTGCAGAAAATCCAAGCAACCACGCAACTACAAATTTAAATTCAGAATCAAACTAAGACTTATAATCGCTTTCTTGAACCTAAACATATGAGCAACAATCTAGTTATATGCAAAGAATCCTATAAGTCACTTACGATCCAGAGGGATGTACTTCAACTTGACCAAAAAATCTGACAGGGAACACAATGTCATGTCTGACAACTTCCCAATGGCTAAACTTCTGCACAATTCCCACCAAATTTAGGCTTAGTACCTTTCCATAATATAATCAATATTTAAAAGGACTACCATGTAAAATCCCTCAAGCCAGTCTTCGGCAATTTCTTCTTGGCCCTCTTTGCCAAACTGCTGCTTGAACAGCCCATATCTGTACCTCAAACCATACCCCCATGCAGGCAAATTTAATGTTGCCATAGAATCTAGAAAGCAAGAAGCAAGCCTTCCCTGACCCCCATTTCTAAGAGCTGCATCTTTCTCCTGCAAAAAAAATATTTCTGAAATAATCAATAACTTGATACAGTTACAGACTAAAGTAAGTTAAAGAATGAATATAGCCCAAAAACACACTAAATATTTTTGTTTTGCAAATGGTGAAAGGCTGATATGTCTACCTAAGGTCCATAAGAATGTAGAACCTTACCAAGTTACTAACAAAATTGAACCAATAAAATTGTGTCAAATATTATAGCAGCATCTTTTACAACAAAGCACAAATAATAATAGATTTTCTCAGCTTCTTTGAGCCAAAATCAGAAGCCAATATGAAATCAAATGAGATGGGTAGTTATAAATGGTAAATCTAAATGCAAAGACCTCCATGGTAAAATTTAGTACCTAAGTATTGATGCTTATTGAACAAAACTAGAAGCTAAGTGCTATGATATCTAGGGGGTGTTTGGGAAGGAAAAAAGTAGCCGGGTTTAGGCTATTTTGACAAAAAAATCCCAAAAGCAACACTGTTCACAGGTTTTCAAAAAAAAAAAAAAAAAAAAGAGCTGCTGCCGGGACAGTGTAGGCTGTGCCTACACTGTCACAGCCGGAAATGGTTAAATCAAGGGCTAAATTACCATTTTATCCTTTTACATCAATTTAAAAAATTATAATTTAGGGACAAATTTGTAATTTTAAATTCAAATATCATTTCAACACACTTTTCAATACAACAACTCAACTAAAAATTCATCTCATCTTCCCAAACACAAAAATTAAAATAGCCTACTAAAATAGTCAAAAAGCCTCTAAAATAGCCACTTCCCAAACGAGGCCCTAATCAGCACATCTTTATTACCATGCAATTTGTTATTGAAGCATAGTTCCATGGAAAAAGAGTAACACAAAGTCCTAAACATAGAATTAAAAGGTAAACAGGAAAGAAATGAAGAATGGAAAGAAGGAAAGTACTGAAATAAGTCTAAAATGGACTAAAATACTAAGAAAACATTAACTACAAGAAGTGTGAGCTTATAATAATCATTGAACAAAAAGAAACTATCATTAGCAATCATTTCAAACTTCAAAGGGCAGAGACAAACTCAACTGCTATGCCAAAAAACCTAGAGAAAACTGAACACAAAACAATGCCAAAAAGCAAGATTGTCTTCTGTATTGAACATGAGAAATGTTGGAAGAACTGTAATTAACAAAACCCAATTGTGCTGTTATTGACAAAACATTAAAGCTAATTATGACATGCATTTAATTCAAAGGAATCTAGCTAATCTCTTGACTACAAAAGATGAATCATGAATTTAATTCCTTTGAAAAAGGCTGCATAAATCCTATTTTTTCATTCCACTCAATCAAGGGTGTAAAATTAATCTAAGTTATGCACTCAAGAAGTGGGTAATTGCTCTGTTACTTGTCAAATTTTGTCCTCGTCTTTTGTTTGCATAAAATTTCTAATTTAAAGCTCAAAAGGAAAAAAATAAAAAGAGAAACCTCCTATTTGGCTTTATAAAACTTCTTAAATTTTTTTTTTTTATTTAACTATCTTGTACCTGGTGGTGTCACTAATTTTAGTAGATTAGAAGAAATTTGCTATAAATCCCAAAAATGAGATTTGAGAAATAGTCAAGTTTTGACAATCTTTATACATCTTACAACATTATTTTGACCATTTTCCTATTTATTTAGGATCAGCCAATGCTTTGAGGGCAGATAAGGATGACAGTTTGTTATGGAAAGCCAAGAGCTCTGGTCAGTTTATACTTCAGTCCAAATTCCAATGATTTAAGAGGAGTTGATAAGATGATTTGGCATAATGTAACCCCACCCGAAGTCAGATGTTTTGCTTGGTTAGCTTGGAGACAAAGATTGAAGACTGCTGCATACTTGCAAAGAGTTTGTGTTATCAAAGGCAATGCCAATATGGATTGTGTGTTCTATAATGCTGAACCATACTGTGAACCATGTGCTACTATGGTGCCCACATATATGGAGAATTTGGTCTGATGTGCTACTATGGTGGGGGATCCATTGGGTGATGCCAAAATCTATGGAAGGAGTGTTGCTTTGGTGGTCTGGGTTCACATTCAACAAATTTGAACAAAAAATTTTGGAAAGCCTTACCTCTGGCAGTATTGTGGTCCATCTGGAAGCTGAAGAATGTTGTTTTCCTGGGTAAGCAACCAGATTTGCTGGCACTATGCGACTGTATTAAAACTAAAGTGGCTATGTGGGTGGGTTAGAGCTTCATCTCCAGGTGTGCCTTTCTATGTGGGTTAGATGACTGGACACTTGGACCCATACCTATCCCCAGGTCCATGTAATATAGCTTCAAAGGATACATTGAAATACTACTCAAGTACATTAAGGCACAAAAACAAATTGAAGATGCTTGCATACTAACAGAACATTACATGTCATTGATTTTAGAGTTACAAACCTAAGCATTGATTATGTAGTCCTGTATTCACCTTCAAGGTCAAACAATTGAAAAATGCTAGTCTTAGAGCATGATGACAAGATTAAAACTATTATAAAACTTTGCTTAAGAAACTTTCCCGTTATTGTTGGCATTACTAACTGATCTTTGATTAAATAGACTGAGTTAGAAAGGATTGACCAAAACTTCGTTCTTGCATCACTTCTACTTCATAAGTATCGTATCTATTTGGTTGGCAATGATTTAATATTCCAATGAAGTAGGAAAAACTGCAAATGAGGTGGGGGTCATTGATGAGAGCAACTAGTACATCCTCTTATACACACATGGTTAATAAGTTGTTTTAAATTTACTCCACAGATCTTTGACATCTGGTTTCATTTGTATTTTTTATAATTCAATTAATATATAAGAAGTCACTTCATTCTTATTTTACATACCCAGATAACTTATTTGGGAATGAATATATATCTTACAAGAGAAAAAAAAGTAGTTATACTTCTTGTAGATCATATTTAAGGAACATACATCTGCTCAAATTCCTTTGTTGCTCTATTTTAGCCAAAAAAAAATTATGAATTTACAGCAGTTACACTTATAGATCAAATTTTATTTCAAGATATTCTTGAGCACTTTAAGCTTCAATATACATTTTTATTTACAAATACATATACATATTCAACCTCCGTTTTAAGCAACCAAGAAAAACCAAGAAAGACAAACCTAGAAATGGAATGGAGAATGCAGAGAAATTCAAAAATAATAATAATAATAATATCTATCTTATCAGTGAATCAATGAATTTCAATTTGTGAATCAATGAAATCAAAAAAAAAAATACAATCCTAGATCATATCAGTGCATCAATGCAGAAACAAAACAACAAAACACAACAATTTCAGACAAATATAAGGGTTTCGATTTCCTCCAAACCAATGTTCGATCAAATATGAAATTACTATCTCATTTCTCTCTCTGGAAGTACAAATTAGTTACCTAGTGAATGAGAGAGGACATATTGGAATGGATGAGAAGGAGGCGATCGATGGCGTCATTTTCGATTGATCTTCACTCACAGGTTCACAGATGCCGATGGAGAGAGAGAGAGAGAGAGAGAGAGAGAGAGAGAACGAATTGAATCGGGGTTAGCAAAGCAAAAACAGTGTGAAGTAGAAAATTAATAAGCAAAAATAATATTAATAAAAAAGATTGTGTAACTTTAACAATATTAATAAGTAAATAAAAATTGAAGTAAAAAATTTTAGATAAAAAGATTTTAAGTAAGTTTATAAATTATGTTTACATTAAAAAATTATATATTATAAATAGAATATCTACTAAATTTTATAAGTTAAAAAAATTGTCATATGTACTAGAAATTTATAAATATCTAAGGACATCTAAAATTGTTTATTTATTATTATTTATAATTAAAATATAGCGATTCCGGTTTTCCCTCTATTGTTTATTGTATTCCGGACTTGGGTTCTGTCATGGTTGTTATTGTCTTTATCTTGTTTCCGTCCTTTAAATTCTTTGTATTTGAGTTTTGGGATATGTTAGGCAGGTTTGAAACAGGTTGGATGTCATTTGAAATAAATAGTTGCTGCCCAGATTTTAGTTTCTTCGGTCGAGCGAGGCTTTTGTCGCTCGAGCGAGCTTTGGGTTTTAGTTCCTTCGCTCGAGCGAGCTTTAAGTGGTGTGTCTCCTGGCTCGAGCGAGCACTCTTGCGCTCGAGCGTGCGTCTGCGTCTCTTTTTTACCTGAAGCTTGTGTTTCTTCGCTCGAGCGAGCGAGGACTATGTTTTGAGTTTCTTCGCTAGAGCAAGCACTCTTGCGCTCGAGCGTGCTTCTGGGTTGCAGACCTGAAGCTTCGCATTGTTCGCTCAAGTGACGCTTCTTGCGCTCGAGCGAGGTTCTGTTGTGTCTGGTCGCTCGAGTGACCACTCCTTCACTCGAGCAAGCCTCGAGTATATCAGTTCGCAGCAGTGTGTTTTTACACACTTTTTCACTCTCTTCTTCCTCCAAAACCCTAGATCGGTTATTTCTCTCTCTACCTACACCTTCTCTCTACAAATGCACCTAGTTCTAGTGACCTTCTACCCTAGTCTCTTTGTAAGAAAGGTAGAGCTTGGTGTGGAATTCACTTTGATCCGAAAAAGCTTGTGTTTGGAGCACTTTCAAGTTTCTCCATCTTCTCCTTTGGGCTCTTAACTTTGAGGTATGGATAATCTACTCCTACTTATGGGTTTTAACATAAATTTTAGTCATTTTGTATAAATGGTGAAATATGAAAATTTTGGAAAAGTTAGGGTTTGATTTTGAAAAAAATAAAAAGGGGGTTTTCAATTGTTGAGCTCCATGTATATGTGAGACCTTGGAAAATGGGATTATTGGTGTAACATTAAGGAAATTAAGCCTTAGGGCTAAAGTAGAGAAAATGGGGGAAATGCCCTAATGTTGTTTAAATAAATAATTTGTATAATTAATTTGGGGATATATGAAATTGAGTTGAAAATCATGAAATTGAGAAATTATGAGGATGAATGGTGTAGTTGGATTGATTAATCACTCACCTATGAAATTGTTGATAGTTTATCTGTTTGATAAATTTATTATCTATTTAGAAATAATTGTTTTGGGCTATCGGTGGAGGATCGTCTTGATTGTTGTAGACACTGTATGTTGATTAGGGAAAACTGAAACTAATCAAATGAGTTATGTCATTGAATATGACGGTTGAATTAACACATTGAATATGTGCCTGGATTGATCATTGTATATGATAAAACGTTTAAATACATTGCATATGTATCTTGTTTGGGAGGAGATAGGGGATGTACTCCATGGTTTGGGAGGAGATAGTGGATGGACTCCATTGATAACTAAGTTGGCCGGAGTGTCCAGGGTGAAAGTCTCGAAATCTTAATTACGTTTGCATAATGTAGATGAGTTGAAATATTGAAGTGGTAATAATATGAGTTGTAGTCTCATTATAAGTTGATTATGATTGAAGTGTTGATAGTATGAGTTGTAATCTCATTTTGAACTGTTCGGTTAAACAATGAACTATATCTATGAATTGGATTGGATAATGAAACGGAAAGGGATTGAAATATGATTGTTACTATGGAATGGTTATGGAAGAGATGTACATTGAATTATATGAGTTAAACATTTATCAAATGCTACTGTTTTAGTTAATTCTCATATTATGTTTAGCGTATCTCTACTGGGCTTTGGCTCACCCTATATGGGACGTCATTTTCAGGTACAGGTGATATGTCGCCTCCAAGGATGTAGCTTGGGAGGTTTAGAAGCTGAAGGCTTATTTTTGTGTAGTTATCTTTTGTATTACATGTAATTCAAGCCTAGGGCTTAATCTGTTAAGAGTTAGAACTCTCTTTTGTTGAAACCAAGTGTTGACTTGGAAAGTTTGTAAGCCCGTAGGGCATTTACTTTTGTTGTCAATATGTAATACTTTTTGTAAAGAATACTCTGATGTTTGGAATATAATGCTTCTTTTCTGTTTTATGGATCTTATGAATGAATGAAATATGTCTTATTTTGAAGGCATTACAGGACGAGAAGGAGGCGATCGATGGCGTCGTTTTCGATTGATCTTCGCTCACAGGTTCACAGATGCCGATGGAGAGAAGAGAGAGAGAGAGAGAGAGAGAGAGAGAGAGAGAGAGAGAACGAATTGAATCGGGGTTAGCAAAGCAAAAACAGTGTGAAGTAGAAAATTAATAAGCAAAAACAATATTAATAAAAAAATTGGAAGGTAAAGATTGTGTAACTTTAACAATATTAATAAGTAAATAAAAATTGAAGTAAAAAATTTTAGATAAAAGATTTTAAGTAAGTTTATAAATTATGTTTATATTAAAAATTTGTATATTATAAATAGAATATCTACTAGATTTTATAAATAAAAAAAAATTGTCATATCTACTAGAAATTTATAAATATCTAAGAACATCTAGAATTGTTTATTTATTATTATTTATAATTAAAATATAATTTGGT
This sequence comes from Camellia japonica, assembly GCA_030407325.1. Lineage (NCBI taxonomy): Eukaryota > Viridiplantae > Streptophyta > Magnoliopsida > Ericales > Theaceae > Camellia > Camellia japonica. The sequence continues at coordinate 115,240,498 of JAPPVO010000013.1, read as the reverse complement.
AAAAAAAATTTAAAAAAAACACTTACTGATTTAAAAAAACACTTATTAATGCAATCTTTAGAATCATAGGGAGTAATTTTTAGAAAGAATTTTCACTACATACTAATGCATGCCGTGTAAAATTATGATATATTATAACATAAAATGCATGTTATCTTAAGTATAAATATTTCACGGCACATTTTTGCAAGCTGTGAAAGTATATAAATTATTTTTGTATTAAAAAAAAATCTAGATTGTGACTAGAATATCTAGTTTATTGGGAAAATAAAATAAAAATTTCTCACATCTACTAGAAATTTATAAATATTTAAGAACATCTAATTTTTTTATTATTATTTATAATTAAAATATAATTTTTCTAGGGAAGGAGAGGGTTTAGGACAAAAATAGGTATGGATCTAGAATGAGAGGGAGTGTGGCGTAAGTTTTTAAATATTTTTTGTTTACTTTTTAAATTTAAATAATTTACATATACTTAGAAGGAAAATATTTTTTAATTTTCTAAAAAAATCACTAAATTCAAAAATATATATAATTTAATATTTTACGAAATGAAATGTATGTCATCTTATGTGCAAATATTTTATAGCATATTTTTATATGCCGTGAAAATATACATTTTTTACGGTATACTTTTGTATGTCAGAAAAAATGGGATTGGATTTTTTTTTTTTTAGAAGTTTTCACGACATTCATTAGCATGTCGTGTAAAGTTATAATATTTTACAACGTGAAATGTATGTCATCTTAAGTGTAAATATTTTACGACATATCTTTGTAAGTCGTAAAAACATACATTTTGTATGGAATACTTTTGTATGCTATAAATATATGAATTAACGACTTACATGGTATGTATGCTGTTATTGACAAAACATTAACGGCTTGCAAAAAAAATGTTGTAGAATGTACTAACTACGACATGCATTTAATGCATGCCATAAACATGATGCCGTAAATAGTTATTTTTGTTGTAGTGTGGAGTGGTGGCGATGGTGATAATAATGTTAGTTGTAGAGGTGGAGTGGCAACAGTGATAGTAGTGGTGGTAGTGGAATGGCATTTGCAGTAGTGGTGAATGTAGTAGAGGAGATGGGTGGTGAGAGACAGGGATAAGTGTGAGACAAATAGAGAAGAGAGATAGAGAGAGAGAGAGAAAGAGACAAAGAGAGAGAGACAGAGTGATGTATAGTGATCCCGGTTTTCCCTTTTACTGTTTAATCGTATTCCGAACTCGGTTCCGTGGAATTGGTTGTTGTATATATCTTGTTGTCATCCTTTAATCCCTTATCTTTAAATTTTAGGATGTGTTGGGTGTGTTTCAAACAGGTAGGTGGAGTTTTGGTCTCAAGTGTTGTTGCCCAGATTTTTGGTGTTACGCTCGAGCGGGTCATTCTGCGCTCGAGCGGAGTTCGTTTCTTTGGTGGTACACTCGAGTGAGTCTCTTTGCGCTCGAGCGGATTTTACACACTCCCAGTATTTCGTGCCTCTGCAAAACTTCTGCAGGTGTTTTTTTCACGCTCGAGCAGATTTTCTTACGCTCGAGTGGGTCGCGCTCGAACGGGTATGTTGGCGCTCGAGCGGGTAGTTCATTGTCTGTAAAGAACTGAGAGAGGAGAATCTACGCTCGAGCGGACTGGTTTTCGCGCTCGAGCGGGCCTTCTTGCGCTCGAGCGGGTCCAGTTTTCTGTGCTTGACGCTTGAGCGTCCTGTTCTCCGCTCGAGCGTCCTGTTCTCCGCTCGAGCGGGAGAGTCGTATATCAGTTGGCAACTAGGCATTTTTTAATCACTTTTTACATTTCCTTTCTCTCTCTTACTTTCCCAAAATCGATTTTGAGAGCTCCTCTCTCTAAAACCTACCTTCTCTCTAAGGTTTGATCTAGTTAGAGTGACCTTCTACCTTAGTTCCTTTGCAAAAGTTGTAGAGCTTGGTGTGGGCTTCCTATCAATCTGAAAAATTCTTGATTTGGAGCATTTCGGATTTCTTCATCATCTCCATTTGGGTTCATCTCTTGAGGTAGGGATAACTACTCATTCTTATGGTCTTTGACTTAAATTGTTGGTCATTTTGATAAAGTGTGGAAGTTAGGAAATTTTGGGACTTAGGGTTTCAAAATGTATAAATGGGGTTTTGTTATTTTGATTCATAAACATGTATTTTGGGTCTCAAAATGGTAGTATTGTGTTGGTTGTCGATATTTGAACCTTTGGGTTAATATTGAGAAATGGGAGAGAAAGCCCTAATTTGTGCATAAATTAATTGGTATAATTAATTTGAGAAAATTATGGTTTATGAAATCGAGTTGAATATAATGAAAATGGTTCATTATGAGATGAGATTGTGGAGTTGGATTTATTAATCGCTCACTTTTGAAAATATTGATTATTTATCTGTTGACTCATTTATTATCTGTTTAGAAATAATTGCCTTGGGCTACCGATGGAGTGTAGTCTTGATTGTTGCAGACAATGCATGATGATTAGGCAAACTAAAACTAATCAATGGAAAGTGTCATCGAATATGACGGTTGGAATAATACATTAAGCTTATGTATTGATTGATTATGTATATGATTTGTGTTTATATACATTGTGTTGTATGGGAGGAGATAGAGGATGTACTCCACTGTTTAGGGGAAGATAGGAGATGGACCTCTAAACCGGAAATTGTTTGACATTGATACAGCACTAAAATGTGTATCATTTGTGAAGTATGGAAGTGTTTTTTCTGAGATTGATACAGCACTAAAATGTGTATCATTGTGAAGTATGGAAGTGCTTTTTGTATGAGATTGATACAACACTAAAATGTTTATTTATGATGAAATATGAAATGTTTAATTTGAATCGTTAACTCAATTGAAATAAAAATGTTGTTGTTATGAGACGTAATCTCATTTAAAGTATGTGGCCAGGTTCTGAGCCAGGATTGTGAATCGAGAAATTGGAAAAGAAATGGAATAAAACATGGACACATTAGTCATGTATTTGAAATGGATTATGAATTGAATTATGTGAATAAAACATTTATCAAATGTCGATGTTTTCGTTATTGCTCATACTATGTTTAGCATATCTCTACTGGGCGTTGGCTCACCCCATATGGGACATCATTTTCAAGTACAGGTAGCATACCACCTCTAAGGACGTAGCTTGGGAGGCTTAGTGGCTGGGACATCTTTTGTGATTACATTTTGTATTATATGTATATCAAGCCAAGGGCTTATTTTGTGTATTGAGTTAGTACTCTCTTTTTGTAACCCAAGTGTTGACTTGGAAAGTTGTAAGCCTATAGGGCGTTTACTTTTGTTGTCAACATGTAATACATTTTGTAATGAATACTCTGATGTTTGTAATTTAATATCTCATTTATGTATCTTGAATGTATGATATTATGGGTTTATTTTGAGGGCGTTACAACTTGGTATCAGAGCGTACCGGGTTTGAATACTTTGGGTACGTGGGAAGTGATTAGTATCACAATGGGTTTGTCTCACTTGTTAGAGACTTAGATGTAATGTTATGTGTTTATTTGATAACATGCTTATGTGACTATTTGGGTATGGGATTTAGCTTCTAGGATGTTGATTGGATCCTTGGGTTTTTGTGAGTCTTGTTAGAAAAGCACTTGATCAATGCTGTTTCTAACCAGAACTCAAGTAATGCCTCGGGACTATCATTATCCGGAAAACGAAATTCGTAAGTGCTTATGTGTTTATGTGCTTACGTGGAATGAATTACAGTTGTCCATGTATTAGGACGCGAGTGTTATAGCTTCGGCACATTTGTGAATGTGCTAATGTCTTCGTTACCTTTATTAGGATGTCAGGTTGAGGACGAGGTGGTAGACGTGGTAGGCGTGGTAGGCAAGAGATGCCATTACTGGAGGATATTCCAGCGCAGCAGGAGGGGGTTGGCCAGGCCAATGTGCCGAGCCAGCAGGTCAGCAGGCTATGGGCGTCTTAACCCGAGGGATAGTCGATGCTTTGAGGGAGTCTATGCGCATTCTCAGAGCTGAGAATCCAGTTCAGGCACAAGTCCAGGCCCAAGTTGTTGATGTAGGGCCTTCCTTCTTGAAGAGGGAGTTCTTCTGGTCTAACCCGGACGAGTTTATTGGGAATCCGAAGGAGCCACTTAAGGCTGATGAGTGGCTGGAACAAATGACGAAGATGTTCGAGATGCTAGGCATCGAGGACGGAGTATTGAAGGTGACCTTGGCATCTTTCCAGCTTAAGGGGGGTGCGGGTCAGTGGTGGAAGTATATGAGGGGCCGTATTAGTGGCACGTGGGAGGCTTTTGTTGATGCTTTCCAGGAGAAGAATTTATCTCCAACTGTCAGGGAGAAGTTGAGAGACCAATTTTCCAGCTCAAGCAGCGGAGTTTGTCAGTGGCCGAGTTTGAGGCTACTTTTACTAGTTTGTCCGAGGAATGCCGTTGTATTGAGTTTAAGCGGAAGCTGCGGCGTGGGCTCAAGATGAGAGTTGGAGGGTCGATGACCCGAGATTATGGGCGTTTTGTAGATGCTGTAGCCCATATGGAGATCATGATGCAGGAGGAGGAGGAGGGACAGAGAGGCTCCAAGAGGAGCCAAGATGGTCAGGGTGATGGCAGGAGACAGAGGGGTTCTAACCCTTAACAGTCTCAGGGTGGTTTTGCTAGATCGACCTTTTCAGTGCCGAGTGCAGGCTCGGGGAGAGGCAATCAGGGAGATATCACCTGTTACAAGTGTGGTCAGTTGGGCCACAAGTCTTCAGTTTGCCTACAGAAGGGAGGAGGTCAGGGAGCAGCTTCTTCATCGGCCCGACCTCAGGGCCAAAGTTAGGGCAGGGGTTAGCTACTGTCTTGCTATCAGTGTGGTCAGCTGGGGCACCTGAAGAGGTTTTGCCCGCAGTTGAGTACTACATCGAGAGCGTCTGGCTCTAGGCAGACGCAGAGTTTTCAGCCAGCTCAGTCTGTGCAGGCCTCGAAGGCCAATCCGGGAGCTTCGTCGTCCCAGTCTGTGTAATAGTCTTTTGCTCCTTGGGGTGAGTAGGTAGATCAGGGGCCTACAGGGCGCGTGTATGCTATTACCGCGCAGGATCTAGTACCGGCTCCGTCTGTTGTGAGAGGTACCTTCTTGTTTTGCAACTCGGTTGCTAGTGTGTTGATTGATACGGGTGCATCTTATTCCTTTATATCTGCTGCATTTGCATTTGTTTTGGGATTGGAGTTGGCACAGTTAGCATCTCCTATATGTGTTGTATCACCTGTCGGGGGTGAATTGATTTTGAAACAAGGATGTAGAGGTTGTGATATAGAGGTCGCCGATCGCCGGCTTTCATTTCCTTTCGTAGTTATGCCTGTAACGCCCTCAAAATTAAACCCATTAAATATAAAACAAGGCATGCATTACTAAAAGAAAAACATTATATTATTTAAATCATCAGAGTATTAAGAAATAAAACATCAAAATAAATGCCCTACGGGCTTACATCTTGCCAAGCCAACACTTGGACACAATTTCATGAGTTCTAACTCAAAACAAATAAAGCCCTGGGCTTGAATATTTACATAATCCAAATAAAACAACTAAAACAAATAAAACAAGTCTTCAAGTCCAAATCCTCACAAGCTAAGTCTTTGGAGGTAGTGAACCACCTGAACCTGAAAATGAAGTTCCCATATAGGGTGAGCCACAGCCCAGTAGAGAAATACTAAACCAAGCATATGAATTAACTAAAGCAGTAGCATCTGATACATGGTTAACACCGGATAATCAATTTACAAATTCATGACACGAATGTCTACATTGCCTATGACACAATGTCTATGGCATAATTCACCTTCCATTTATGACTCAGAACCTGGCCAAATAACTCAACTGGGGTTTCATCTTTTATTAACAATACTTCCAATTCAACAGGAATAACCATTCAAGTTAAACCTAACATAACCAATACACATGTTAGTATTATATCAATCACAATCGAATTCACTTCCATACTTCCCAACTGATACACATTTTGGTGATGTATCATATCAACAATAAATAGAAATATTTCTATTATCAATAAGCACACATAAAAGTGATGCTAATGGAGTCCATCCCCTATCTCCTCCCAAACAAAACACTTCAATATAAATAAGCACACATAAAAGTGATGCTAATGGAGTCCATCCCCTATCTCCTCCCAACAATTCCGGTTTAGAGGTCCATCCCCTATCTTCCCCTAAACCGTGGAGTTCATCCCCTATCTCCTCCAAAATCAAATGCATATGCAACATAATCAATACTTGCCATATACAACACATAATTAATACACGAATGTTCTGTATTAACTCAACAGTCAAACAATTGACTCAATTTCAGTTATACCTAAGCCGCATGCAAGGTCTACAACAATCAATGGCTATCCTCCACCGATAGCCCAAAACAATTATTTCTAAGCAAGAAATAACTATAACAATAAATGTAATTTCAATATTCTCAAAGGTAAGTATTTAAACTACCAAATACAACAATAAACCACTAAATTCCCCAATCTCATGAATTTACCCCAATATCACAATCTTCCTTTAAATTAATTATATAAATTAATCTATGACAAAACCCTAAGGTTTCTCCCAAAATCACCAAACTACCCCCACATACCAAAATACCACCACTTAGGATTAAAGCGTATAAATGGAGTAGGAAATCCCTACCTCGAAGGAATAACTCAAAAAGGAGAAGATGAAGATGATGCCCAAAACTTGAAAGTGCTCCAAACCAACAATTGCTCAGATTAAATGAAAGCCCTCACTCTCCTCTATCTTATTTGTAAAGCAACTAGGGTAAAAACACACCCTAACTAGATCAAACCTAGGAGAGAAGATGAGTTGGGAGAGAGAGAACTCGTAATCTAGGGTTTTATAACCTGAAAGGGGCTGAAAAACTGTTTTAAAATGCTTAAACACGATTTTATACTCAGCCGCCCCGCTCGAGCGGACAAACTCCCGCTCGAGCGGACACTCACAGACTCCCGCTCGAGCGGACAATCCCACGCTCGAGCGGCGGATGCACACTCCCAGCATCTCGACAAACCAGGTCCCCGCTCGAGCGTCCAAATCCCCGCTCGAGCGTCACTCACACACTCCCGCTCGAGCGGCCCAACTCCCGCTCGAGCGTCCAACCCTGCACAAGAAATACTGGATGGGTGTTTTTCCCGCTCGAGCGCCAAAACCCCCGCTCGAGCGGACAAGCCAAAATCTGGGCAACTAGTTTTGGTTCCTAAGCTCAACCAACCTGTTCCAAACCCGCCCAACACATCCTATAACTCCAAATAAGAAAATATAGGACGACAACAACCATTACACAAAGATAGAATCTACGGAACCTAAGTCCGGATACAAACATCGAATGGAAAAAGACCGGGGTCGCTATAATGTCAGGATTTGATGTTATTTTGGGTATGGAATCGTCATACCGGGCAGTTATCGATTGTTATCGCCAGAGGGTCACAGTATATACCTTGAGCGGGGATTGTTTCCATTTCTTGGGGGATCGGGTTGGTAGAGTATTGCCACCAGTGTATGATCCGCGAGGGCGGAGTGAGCTTAGTGGTCTTCTTGCTAGCCTTTTGAGTAGTGAGTATGATGAGACCCAGATTGAATTACCGAGAGTGGTCTGTGAGTATTCGGATGTTTTTCCCGAGGATCTCGTTAGTTTGCCACCTCACCGAGAGATCGAGTTCTCTATTGATTTAGTGCCCGGCACGGCGCCGATTTCTATGGCACCTTATCGTTTTGCCCCAGCCGAGTTGAGTGAGTTGAAGATTCAGCTCCAGGAATTGCTAGATAAGGGCTTCATTCGCCCTAGTGTTTCACCGTGGGGAGCACCGACCCTCTTTGCTAAAAAGAAAGATGGTGCCTTGAGACTTTGTATCGACTACCGGATGTTGAATCGGGCAACAGTCAAGAATAAGTACACTATGCCCCGTATAGATGACCTATTTGACCAGTTGAAGGGTTCCCGTTGTTTCTCTAAGATAGACTTGAGATCGGGTTACCACTAGTTGAGGGTCAGAGAGGAGGATGTTCCTAAGACGGCATTCCGTACGCGGTATGGCCATTATGAGTTTCTAGTGATGCCATTTGGGCTCACCAATGCACTGGTAGTCTTTATGGATTTGATGAACCGGATCTTCCAGGAATTCTTAGATCGTTTTGTGGTCGTTTTCGTGGACGACATTCTTATCTATTCATCTTCAGAGGAGGAGCACGAGGAACACTTGAGAGTGGTGCTTGAATTGTTTAGAGCCCATAGGCTGTATGCCAAGTTTGGGAAGTGTGCGTTCTGGCTAGGAGAGGTCAAATTCTTAGGCCATGTGGTATCCGGGGAAGGGGTGTCTGTTGATACATCCAAGGTTGAGGCAGTGCAAGATTAGCCACAGCCTAAGAGCGTTTTTGAGATCCGCAGTTTTCTGGGATTAGCTAGGTACTATCGTCGGTTTGTGAAGGATTTCTCCAGGCTAGCTTCGCCGTTGACTAGGTTAACGCGGAAAGGGGTCAAGTTTGTATGGAGTGAGACTTGTGAAAAGTCGTTCCAAGAGTTGAAGGTTAGATTGACCACCGCTCCGGCTTTGATTATTCCGGAGAGAGGGTTGGGTTATGTGGTTTATTGTGATGCCTCATGAGAGGGTTTGGGTTGTGTGTTGATGCAAGGAGGGAACGTGGTTGCCTATGGCTCACGTCAGTTGAAAATTCATGAGAAGAATTATCCTACATATAACCTAGAGTTAGCAGTGGTGATCTTTGCCTTGAAGATTTGGAGACACTACCTATATGGTGAGAGGTTCGAGGTGTTCTCGGACCATAAGAGTTTGAAGTATCTGTTTACACAGAGAGACTTGAATTTGAGGCAGAGAAGGTGGATGGAGTTCATTGAGGACTACGATTTTGAGTTGCACTATCACCCGGGAAAGGCCAATGTTGTGGCCGATGCCCTTAGTAGGAAATCCATTAGTGATGTAGCTTATATAGCCATCCGGGAGTGGGAGATGTTGGGTGCACTTGGCGAGTTTGATTTGTTTCTGGGCGAATCTGTTGAGGCTGCGGCCTTGTTTTTTGTTGTTGCGCAGCCTACACTTGTGACTCGAGTGCTAGGGGCACAAGGAGGTGACCTTGAGGTAGAATCTCTCCGAGAGAAGATCTCCAGTGGAAAGGTTGAGAAGGGTTTGTCCGTGTATCCCGACCTGAGTGTGAGATACCGAGACCGATTGTTTGTGCCGGAGTCTTGCCGAGAGGAGGTACTCCGAGAGTTTCACCATTCACGCCTTGCGGTGCATCCGGGAGGCACTAAGATGTGTCATGATCTGGGTCGCTAGTGTTGGTGGTGGGGGATGAAGAAGGACATGGCTGTTTTCGTGTCTAAGTGCCTTACTTGTCAGCAAGTGAAGGCCGAGCATCAGAGGCCAACGGGTTTGTTACAACCCTTGCCTATTGCCGAGTGGAAGTGGGAGCATGTCACTATGGACTTCGTTGTAGGTCTTCCGAGGACTCAGCGGGGTAGTGATGCTATTTGGGTGGTTGTAGACCGGTTGACCAAGTACGCGCACTACATTCCTATGCGCGTGAGAGATTCGGTAGATCATCTTGCCGATTTGTATGTTCGAGACATAGTGAGGTTGCACGGGGTTGTAGTGACGATCGTCTCAGATAGAGATCCTCGTTTTACTGCTAGGTTATGGTAGAGTTTGCAGAGTGCCTTGGGTACTAGGTTGACCTTTAGCATGGCTTACCATCCTCAGACTAACGGGCAGTCCGAGCGTACAATTCAGATCCTTGAGGATATGCTTCGAGGTTGTGTCCTTGACTTTAGTGGGACGTGGGAGAGGCACTTACCCTTGGTGGAGTTTGCCTACAACAACAGTTTTCAGTCGAGCATCGGTATGGCACCGTTTGAGGCCTTGTATGGACGACCTTGTAGGTCTCCAGTTTGTTGGGCCGAGGTGGGTGATGCACCTTTGTTGGGCCCGGAGTTGGTGAGGGAAACGACGGAGAAAATTGAGCTTATCCGTAAGAGGCTTGTTACAGCCCAGAGTCGCCAAAAGAGTTATGTCGACCATAGGAGGAGGCCTTTGGCATTTGAGACGGGTGATCATGTTTTTCTGAAAATATCACCTAGGCGGGGTTTGATGAGGTTTGGGAAGAGTGGAAAGTTATCCCCTCGGTTTATTGGTCCCTTTGAGATCCGTGAGAGGATTGGAGAGGTTGCATACCGTTTAGCTTTACCGCTGCAGTTATCCGGAATACATGATGTGTTTCATGTTAGTATGCTTCGGAAGTACGAGCTGGATCCGTCCCATGTGTTGGATTGGACCGATTTGGAGGTAGATGAGGATGCCTCATATGAGGAGAGACCGGTTCGGGTCTTGGACAGAAGGGATCAAGTCTTGCGAGGCAAGACCATCCCCTTGGTAAAGGTTTTGTGGAAGCATCACGGAGTGGAGGAAGCCACTTGGGAACGTGAGTTGGAAGTCCGTGAAAAATATCCGGACATGTTTGTTAATGTGTAATCATGTAATGGGAATCTTGTGATCTTGTTGAACTTTAAGAACATTGAATATGTCTTAAGTTGTAAAACATTGTATATGTTGTGATTAATGCAAGTTATTTTAACATTGTGTATGTTAAATATATTGTGGAAATGCAAGCATGATATTAATGTTGCAAATATTATAGAATTGTGGAGAATGTGTTGAATTGGTAAATTTCAAGGGAAAGCATGTTAATAATTCATATTGAATTATATATTGTGATTTGCCTCTTGAAAAGAGATGAGATGACCGGTAATGGGTCGGAATGTTGAATAATGAGTTGTAATGTTGTTGGGATTTGAGAAAACTTGTTTTTGAAAACGTATACTTCATTTCGGGGATGAAATTCTTTAAGGGGTGGAGGTTATAGCGATCCCGGTTTTCCCTTTTATTGTTTAATCGTATTCCGGACTCGGTTCCGTGGAATTGGTTGTTATATATATCTTGTTGTCATCCTTTAATTCCCTATTTTTAAATTTTAGGATGTGTTGGGCGTGTTTCGAACAGGTAGGTGGAGTTTTGGTCTCAAGTATTGTTGCCCAGATTTTTGGTGTTACGCTCGAGCGGGTCATTCTGCCCTCGAGCGGAGTTCGTTTCTTTGGTGGTACGCTCGAGCGGGTCTCTTTGCGCTCAAGCGGATTTTACACACTTCCAGCATTTCGTGCCTCTGCAAAACTTCTGCAGGTGTGTTTTTCACGTTCGAGCGGATTTTCTTACGCTCGAGCAGGTCACGCTCGAGTGGGTATGTTGGCGCTCGACCAGGTAGTTCATTGTCTGTAAAAGAACTGGGAGAGAAGAATCTTCGCTCGAGCGCACTGGTTTTCGCGCTCGAGCGGATGTGTTTTGTTTTTGTGTCTTGGCGCTCGGGCGGGCCTTCTTGCGCTCGAGCGGGTCCAGTTTTCTGTGCTTGACGCTCGAGCGTCCTGTTCTCCGCTCGAGCGGGAGAGTCGTATATCAGTTGGCAACTGGGCATTTTTTAATCACTTTTTACATTTCCTTTCTCTCTCTTACTTTCCCAAAATCGATTTTGAGAGCCCCTCTCTCTAGAACCTACCTTCTCTCTAAGGTTTGATATAGTTAGAGTGACCTTCTACCTTAGTTTCTTTGCAAAAGTTGTAGAGCACGGTGTGGGCTTCCTATCAATCTGAAAAATTCTTGATTTGGAGCATTTCAGATTTCTTCATCATCTCCATTTGGGTTCATCTCTTGAGGTAGGGATAACTACTCATTCTTATGGTCTTTGACTTAAATTGTTGGTCATTTTGATAAAGTGTGGAAGTTGGGAAATTTTGAGACTTAGGATTTCAAAATGTATAAATGGGGTTTTGTTATTTTGATTCCTAAACATGTATTTTGGGTCTCAAAATGGTAGTATTGTGTTGGTTGTCGATATTTGAACCTTTAGGTTAATATTGAGAAATGGAAGAGAAAGCCCTAATTTGTGCATAAATTAATTGGTATAATTAATTTGAGAAAATTATGGGTTTATGAAATCGAGTTGAATATAATGAAAATGGTTCATTATGAGATGAGATTGTGGAGTTGGATTTATTAATCGCTCACTTTTGAAAATATTGATTATTTATCTGTTGACTCATTTATTATCTGTTTAGAAATAATTGCCTTGGGCTACCAGTGGAGGGTAGTCTTGATTGTTGTAGACAATGCATGATGATTAGGCAAACTAAAACTAATCAATGGAAAGTGTCATCGAATATGACGGTTGGAATAATACATTAAGCTTATGTATTGATTGATTATGTATATGATTTGTGTTTATATACATTGTGTTGTATGGGAGGAGATAGGGGATGTACTCCACTGTTTAGGGGAAGATAGGGGATGGACCTCGAAATCGGAAATTGTTTGACAATGATACAGCACTAAAATGTGTATCATTTGTGAAGTATGGAAGTGTTTTGTCTGAGATTGATACAGCACTAAAATGTGTATCATTGTGAAGTATGGAAGTGCTTTTTGTATGAGATTGATACAACACTAAAATGTGTATCTATGATGAAATATGAAATGTTTAATTTGAATCGTTAACTCAATTGAAATAAAAATGTTGTTGTTATGAGATGTAATCTCATTTAAAGTATGTGGTCAGGTTCTGAGCCAGGATTGTGAATCGAGAAATTAGAAAAGAAATGGAATAAAACATGGACACATCGGTCATGTATTTGAAATGGATTATGAATTGAATTATGTGAATAAAACATTTATCAAATGCCGATGTTTTCATTATTGCTCATACTATGTTTAGCATATCTCTACTGGGCTTTGGCTCACCCTATATGGGACATCATTTTCAGGTACAGGTAGCATGCCACCTCCAAGGACGTAGCTTAGGAGGCTTAGTGGCTTGGACATCTTTTGTGATTACATTTTGTATTATATGTATATCAAGCCAAGGGCTTATTTTGTGTATTGAGTTAGTACTCTCTTTTTGTAACCCAAGTGTTGACTTGGAAAGTTGTAAGCCTATAGGGCGTTTACTTTTGTTGTTAACATGTAATACATTTTGTAATGAATACTCTGATGTTTGTAATTTAATATCTCATTTCTGTATCTTGAATGCATGATATTATGGGTTTATTTTGAGGGCGTTACATGATGAGTGTGTGTGTGTGTGTGTGTATGTGTGTGTGTGTGTGAGAAAGAGAGAGAGAGAGAGAGAGAGAGAGAGAGAGAGAGAGAGACAAAGTGGTCGCTAAAAGTGCATTTTCTTGTAGTGGATCGATAAATTGAAATTTAATTATTTAAAATAAAAAAATTAGAAATTTTAGTTTGAGATGTTGAAGCACCCACAAGACTTGTGGTTAGAAATCCCATTTTACTTATAATATATATATATATATATATATATAGATAAATTTAATAAGAATTTATATTCGTTTTAGATATTTTACCCATATTTTTTTTTGGTAAGTTAAAAACCTCCATTTTCCTTATATAATATATAGATATAGATAGATAGATAGATAGATAGATAGATATAGATAGTTAGATAGATAGATAGATAGATAGATATAGATATGGCACATACCATTTATATGACACAAGGACCAAAGTACCGGGACAACTGCTGCAATTTTCTCTCATCTAAATTAAAGGGATTTAAAAAGAAAAAAAAAAGAAAAAAAACTATAATATTAAAAAATATTTACTAAAAAAATATTGATTAAAAATTAAAAATTAATTATTGAAAACTCCATACTAAACAAGGTAATATTTTCTATTAATTTTGAAAATTAAAAAATTATTATTAATTTTTCCTCTATTTTTTTTTCTCACAAAAAAATAGCTACATTAATTATCTTTTTTTTTCTTTTTCTTTTTTTTTTTGTGGAGAGGGGTTTTGACCTGCGATTTTTCTAAAATGGGTGTTCTAGACGAAAAGGATAGAGTTGGTTCAGATAATAAGAAAAAGTGCTTATGTAAGAGGCGCCTTCACTATAAGAAAGAATAGTCGGTTTGCATAGGGTGCCTTCTTGGATAATAGCTTCAATACTGCCATGCATGAAGGGCTTAAGTGTGAGACATATGAGAGGGCTTTAGTGCGAAAATAGAAGAAATAGTTTACAGAGTGTCTTCTTGCTTCACGACTTCAATACTTGTGAGAGAGGAGTAGGCTCAAGTGCGAGATAGAAATGAGGGTTTGTAGGAAGTGTCTTCTTGGGTCACGATTTGAGTGTCCGTGCACATGAAAATGAGTGATAAGGGTCAGAGTGTGTCTATTGGGGTCACAGTTTCAGTGCTCCGAAACACAAAATCATAGCATATTAACAAAGAGAAATAATTAGTGACAAAATATTTGTGTCTCCTTAAATACAAGAACAGAGAATTTATTATTGGTGACGAAATATTTTTATCTTCCACAACATAACCTTATGAGACGAAAAATATATTCGTCGCGCAATCAATCAGAATTTATTGGTGACGAAATATTTTCATCTCCCACAACTTATTCTTCCAAGACAAAAATATATTTGTCGCCCATTTAATAGAAAGATGAAACGGCATCGTTTGCATGAAGGAGTGTTTATTGGTGACGAAAATGTTCGTCTCCAATGAGCTAAAATAATTCGCACCAATGCAAATGAAATTAGGGCTGAATTTTGCAAAGGAAAATTTTTTTTCGTCTCCTATACGTTTGAGAAAAATTAAAAATGACAAAATTAATATTTTGTCATCTTTGGGTTAAATTTTAAGACCAAAAAAAAAAATTTCATCACCAAATTTTGTCACAATAGTCTAGATTTCTTGTATTTTGTTTCCTTGTTTAATTATTATTATTATTATTTTCTTTTTGTGGAGAGGGGTTTGCTGTGAGAAAGAATAGTAGCTTTACACAAAATGTCTTCTTGGATAATAATGTTCGTGTGGGAGCCGAATAAATAGAGGAACGAAATCTGGTATACCCGAGGAGCCGGGAATTTAACGGCTCCATTCTGCTCAACTAGGACACCGAATATGTTCTTAAGGCCGAATAGACTTGAGAAGGCATCAGGACAAATGAAAGAATAATAAATAAAAAGTAGACTCTGGCCCCGAGGCCCAGAGAATGGATATAAATACAAGAGCTTCAGATTTGTAAAGGTATGTAAGAATCACTTCTAAAAACTTAGTGAACAAGCTTTCTTGAGTAGAAGAACTGACTTGTCCGTCGGAGTGCTAATTCCGGCACCCCCGACCGGAGTATTTGTATCTTTGCAGGTGACTAGCTGAGGATCATTGGCGTCTTCCAGGATCTGAAGAGTATTTCCAAACCACTTCCCCACAATTGGCGCCGTCTGTGGGAATACTCAAATATATCCATGAAAGACGTGACTGAAGATCCTCCGATAGCCACCGACGAGACCGCACATAGAGACGACTTCACTCCGGCAAATACGCTCGGAAAGGAAACCGTCGCGCAACGATGCGCCTCGAACTCTAACTCACCAACGACTTCAACGAAGGAGACGATGCAAGCGACCATAGAACAAGCCAGACAGACCAAACAGAGTTTGGACAACATCATCGCTGAGAACGAACGCCTTCGCCGTGATCTGGCCTTAGAAAAAGCAAAGTCCAAACGGGCAGGGCTCAAGGTTCCTGAGCGATTCCCAAGGGCAGGTCCTCAACGACCTCGAGGCCAAGAGCACAATGCCGACGGTCGCCGCGCCTTAACCGATTGCCTTGAGGAGGTGACAGAGGACGCACGTCGCCCAAGAGGCGTCCCGCTTGACACCGTACATATGATATATAGCCTGTTGATAGCCCCGACTGTACATGTAATCCAGTCACTTCCAAGCCCCCAGCATCAGCTCACACCAACAAAGCGACCCGGCTCCGAGAAGCGCCAAGCATCACCTTCGACGACTCTGATTTGAGCGGCGTAACACTCCCTCACGTAGATCCTCTGGTTGTTGCGCTACGTGTAAACAGGTTCACCGTCGAACGCGTCCTTATCGACCAGGGAAGCACTTCAGAGGTTATGTACTATAAAACCTTCATCAAACTCAGGTTCAACGATTCGGATCTGACTCCAGCTCCTTATCCACTATTCGGCTTCAACGCCAACCCGGAGTACCCATTGGGAAAGATCAGTCTACCCATTCGAGCTGGCTCCAGAACGGTGGATATGGAATTCTTGGTCGTCAGGCTACCGTCGCCGTACAATCTCATCATGGGGCGATCATGGTTGCATACCCTGCAGGCCGTCCCAAGCACCTACCACCAGCTGCTACGTTTCCCAACGGAACACGGCGTTGAGCAGATCCGTGGCTCTCAACAGTCAGCGCAAGCATGTTACCTTCTCGCCGCCAAGACGCCGAAGGAACTGCAAGTAAACTCCATTGAAGTGCCCAGTCGAGAGATCCTGGATGACGTCGGGCGTCAACCAAACGAAAAGGCCACGGAAGGTTTAGACCGGGTTGACATTGATGGAAGCCCGAAAAAGTTTTTTATGATCGGCGCCTCTCTGAGCCAGGTCGACAGACAGCAGCTGATCACTTTCTTACTCGGCAACCTCGACGTCTTTGCGTGGACTCCATACGAGATGCCGGGAATAGACCCGTCAGTCTCACAGCACCATCTCAATGTCGACCCCCGGTGCAAGCCGATCATTCAGAAAGGCCGGCGATCCTCCGCAGAACACACCGCCGCCGTTGTAGAAGAAGTTGACAAATTGCTTGACGCCGGGGCAATTAGAGAAGTCACCTACCCCACGTGGCTCTCCAACACAGTGGTGGTGAAAAAGAAAAATGGAACTTGGCGAGTGTGCGTCGATTTCACGGATCTGAACAAAGCTTGCCCCAAAGACTGCTTCCCCTTACCGAGAATTGACCAACTCGTCGATGCGACGGCACGCCACCGGCGCATGAGTTTCCTCGATGCCTACAGGGGCTACCATCAGATCGCCATGAATCCGGATGATCAGGACAAAACTGCATTCCTCACTCCAAGAGGAACCTACTGCTACAGGGTTATGCCTTTTGGACTGAAGAATGCAGGGGCAACTTACCAAAGACTGGTCACCACGATGTTCAAAGAACAGCTCGGACACACTATGGAAGTATACATCGATGACATGGTGGTCAAATCCAAAGAAGAACAAAACCATATAGCCGATCTGGAAAAGACATTCAACACCCTACGCAAATACAGAATGAAGCTAAACGCTTCCAAATGCGCATTCGGGATCGGCTCCGGCAAATTCCTGGGTTATATCGTCAACCACCGAGGAATCGAAGCCAACCCGAGGCAAGTCACAGCAATTTTGGAACTGAGTTCCCCCCGTTCAGTGAAAGAAGTCCAAAAGTTGATGGGAATGGCTGCTGCACTCAACAGGTTCATCAGCCGATCTACAGACCGCTGCAGACAATTCTTTCAGACACTACGTCAGGGCAGAGCTTTCGAATGGTCCGCCGAATGCGAAGCAGCTTTTAACGGGCTCAAGACCTACCTCCGGACAGTACCTCTTCTAACAACACCCGCCACCGGTGACCCCCTCATTCTATATCTGGCAGTCTCCGACAGGGCCGTCAGCGCCGTATTATTAAAAGAGGAGGAAGGGCAGCAACAGCCAGTGTATTATGTGAGCAAGGCAATGGTGGACGCCGAAACACGCTACCTACCGCTGGAAAAACTCGTCCTAGCCTTGGTCATGGCAGCAAGAAAACTGATGCATTACTTCCAAGGACACAGCATTAGGGTGCTAACAGACTATCCCCTTCGATCAGTACTACGGAATGCAGAAGCATCAGGGCGTGTTTCGAAGTGGGCTCTCGAACTCGGCCAATACGACATTCAGTTTTTACCCAAAACTGCAATCAAGGGGCAGGTGCTTGCCGACTTTGTTGCCGAATTCACAGGAGGGCTTGCCGACCTCAAGCCTGATGACGTCCAGCCAAAGGCCGAAGTTCGGTCAAAGCCAGATTGGAGAATTTATGTTGGGGACATTTGGCAATTATACTGTGATGGATCGTCTAACCAACGGGGCAGCGGCGCCGGCGTCGTAATTATGTCTCCAGACGGCGCAGTAATTGAGCAGGCCGTCAAGCTCGGCTTCGAAGCATCAAATAACGAAGCCGAATATGAAGCCCTTTTAGCCGGACTGCGGAACGCACATCTGCTCGGCGCGCGGCGGCTGTTGGTGTTTTGTGACTCAAAATTGGTAATCAACCAGCTGAAGGGGGAGTACGCGGCAAGAGACGAGCGTATGGCGGCCTATATGAAAACGGCTAACTCCTTGCTGACGAAATTCGACCATCATGAACTAAACCAAATAACACGCGATCAAAATACACACGCGGATGCCCTGGCTTGCTTAGCCTCCGCCATCAACTCCGAGCTCAAGCGTACCATCGAAGTAGGTTTCGTCCCGGAACCAAGTATCGGCCCTCCGGAGGAAACCCACATCAACATTATAGAATCCGCTCCAAGTTGGAAGGACCCCATTGCTGCATTCCTTTCTTCTGAGCAACTCCCAGAGGACAAAAAAGAAGCACACAAACTGCGAAACAAGGCCCTGCGGTACTACTTAGATCCACAAGGAGGGCTTTACAAAAAGTCCCTCTCTGGTCCATACTTGGAATGCGTGCACCCGGACAGAGTAGAGGAGCTGCTCACTGAGATACACGAGGGCAGCTGTGGTGCCCATTCGGGGGGACGCTCCCTGGCCCATCGGGCGATAACACAGGGATATTATTGGCCGACGATGAGAGCCGACGCAAAAATTATGTCAAGAAATGCGAACAATGCCAAAAGTTCTCCCCACTAACCCATCAGCCGGCAGAAGCTTTGAATTCTATCACAAGCCCCTGGCCGTTTGCTCAGTGGGGACTTGATATCGTAGGACCATTGCCGAGGGCCCCAGGGAACAAGCGATTTCTAATCGTAGCAACAGATTACTTCACAAAGTGGGTCGAAGCGGAGGCTCTAACCCATATACGAGATTCCGACATTAAGCGCTTTGTGTGGAGGAACATCATTACACGATTCGGCATTCCAAGAGCATTGATCTCGGATAATGGTACCCAGTTCGATTGTGGCGTATACCGAGAATTGTGCAGCAAATATGGTATTGAGCCTTACTTCTCTACGCCAGCCTACCCCCAAAGTAACGGTCAAGCGGAAGCTTCAAACAAATCCATCTTGGACGGCATCAAAAAGAGGCTGGAAAGTGCCAAAGGCAGATGGGTTGAAGAGTTGCCGAGTGTACTGTGGGCCCATCGTACAACGCCAAGACGATCTACCGGAGAAACGCCGTTTGCCTTATGCTTCGGAACCCAGGCAATCTTACCCCTAGAGATCGGATTACCAAATCTGAGATCGCAAGCCTTTGACACAGGCCGAAATGACATGATGCTCGCCCTGGACCTGGTTCTGATTGAAGAACGAAGAGACCGCGCCTTAGCATCCATGGCACGCTATCAGCAGTAGCTCGCTAAGTCATACAATCGGCGAGTTCAGTTGCGCCGCTACAATCCAGGAGAACTGGTCCTAAAGAAGGTACTACCAGCCGACCGGAGGCCGGCCGATGGAAAGCTTGGTCCGAACTGGGACGGCCCCTATCAGATAGATTCCGTTGCAGGCGCAGGGGCATATCGGCTCTCAGACATGTCAGGAAGAAGCCTGCCACGGCCGTGGAATTCAATACATCTACGTAAATTTTATCAATGACCCGACCTGTGGGCTTGATACTTGTACACATGTCGTTGTAATGCAAGGTTTCGTGTTTTTACATGTTTGAGCTCAACATCTAGGACCAAAACAAGTCTCCGGATTCGGAGCCCCCTTTGGTGCACGACACCTTAGGGCCGAATAAGTCTCCGGATTCGGAGCGCCCTTCGTGGATGTCACGATTGGCCAAAACAAGTCTCCGGATTCGAAGCGCCCTTTGGGGCATGACGCCTTAGGGCCGAATAAGTCTCCGGATTCGGAGCCCCCTTTGGTGCACGACACCTTAGGGCCGAATAAGTCACCGGATTCGGAGCGCCCTTCGTGGATGTCACGATTGGCCAAAGCAAGTCTCCGGATTCGGAGCCCCCTTTGGTGCACGACACCTTAGGGCCGAATAAGTCTCCGGATTCGGAGCGCCCTTCGTGGATGTCACGATTGGCCAAAGCAAGTCTCCGGATTCGGAGCCCCCTTTGGTGCACGACACCTTAGGGCCGAATAAGTCTCCGGATTCGAGCGCCCTTCGTGGATATCACGATTGGCCAAAGCAAGTCTCCGGATTCGGAGCGCCCTTCGTGGATGTCACGATTGGCCAAAGCAAGTCTCCGGATTCGGAGCGCCCTTTGGGGCATGACGCCTTAGGGCCGAATAAGTCTCCGGATTCGGAGCGCCCTTCGTGGATGTCACGATTGGCCCAAACAAGTCTCCGGATTCGGAGCCCTCTTCGGTACATGACGCCTTAGGGCCGAATAAGTCTCCGGATTCGGAGCGCCCTTCGTGGATGTCACGATTGGCCCAAACAAGTCTCCGGATTCGGAGCGCCCTTCATGGATGTCACGATTGGCCAAAGCAAGTCTCCGGATTCGGAGCGCCCTTTGGGGCATAACGCCTTAGGGCCGAATAAGTCTCCGGATTCGGAGCGCCCTTCGTGGATGTCACGATTGGCCCAAACAAGTCTCCGGATTCGGAGCCCCCTTCGGTGCATGACGCCTTAGGGCCGAATAAGTCTACGGATTCGGAGCGCCCTTCGTGGATGTCACGATTGGCCCAAACAAGTCTCCGAATTCGGATCGCCCTTCGTGGATGTCACGATTGGCCAAAGCAAGTCTCCAGATTCGGAGCGCCCTTTGGGGCATGACGCCTTAGGGCCGAATAAGTCTCCGGATATGGAGCCCCTTTGGTGCATGACGCCTTAGGGCCGACTAATGCATTTCTGAACGTTTATACCATGCAGTGCAAAATATTCTAATCAAAATCTAAATATTCCAATAAAATGAATCTAGATTTATTAATCTAGTCGGCCCCGTTTTACTCGGCCACCTTTTCAAAGATGCCTCGGCCAGCCCACGAGTATGAACCATCCGGCTCTTTACGCTCGCGCCCTGGCCAAGGCAAGGGCAGATTTATTAATCTAGTCGGCCCAGTTTTCAAAGATGCCTCGGCCACCCCACGAGTATGAACCATTCGGCTCTTCACGCTCGCGCCCTGGCCAAGGCAAGGGCAGATTTATTAATCTAGTCGGCCTCGTTTTACTCGGCCACCTTTTCAAAGATGCCTCGGCCACCCCACGAGTATGAACCATTCGGCTCTTCACGCTCGCGCCCTGGCCAAGGCAAGGGCAGATTTATTAATCTAGTCGGCCCCGTTTTACTCGGCCACCTGTTCAAAGATGCCTCGGCCAGCCCACGAGTATGAACCATTCGGCTCTTCACGCTCGCGCCCTGGCCAAGGCAAGGGCAGATTTATTAATCTAGTCGGCCCCGTTTTACTCGGCCACCTTTTCAAAGATGCCTCGGCCAGCCCACGAGTATGAACCATCCGGCTCTTCACGCTCGCGCCCTGGCCAAGGCAAGGGCAGATTTATTAATCTAGTCAGCCCAGTTTTCAAAGATGCCTCGGCCACCCCACGAGTATGAACCATTCGGCTCTTCACGCTCGCGCCCTGGCTAAGGCAAGGGCAGATTTATTAATCTAGTCGGCCCCGTTTTACTCGGCCACCTTTTCAAAGATGCCTCGGCCAGCCCACGAGTATGAACCATTCGGCTCTTCACGCTCGCGCCCTGGCCAAGGCAAGGGCAGATTTATTAATCTAGTCGGCCCCGTTTTCAAAGATGCCTCGGCCAGCCCACGAGTATGAACCATTCGGCTCCTCACGCTCGCGCCCTGGCTAAGGCAAGGACAAATACAAGATCTATTAAGAAATATCACCATAAAATTACGGAAACATCAGCACATTGAGCAGAATTCAATATATTTTATAACTACAAAAAAGTATCGACGTCCATTTCTGTATCATAACTTTTATAATACCAGCCCGCATGATAAATGTCTGATAAACAAATACAAAATAACAAAAACAAACGGAAAAAGTACTTTCTCGAAATCATGACAATTGTGTATCGTAAAGATCAACCCTCAGAATCAGTCTCCAACGGATCGATGTCCACTTGCTCATACGGTATTGGCATATTCAGCGAAACTCCAGCTGCAGCAAGGGCCTTGTGCCAACCATGTTTGAAGCCCCGATTCTCAAACTGAGAGACCTGGTCCACATACTCGGCGAGTCCAGCCTCTTTCCCGGCTTCGAAAACTTTTGAATCGGCAATCTCCTTCGTCGCCTTCATTCCAGCCAACTCAGCCTCCAGGCTGGCAACTGCCTTTTGGGACAAGCCAAGTGCAGCTTCCATATCGTCGGCCTTCTTCTCGGCCTCCGCTCTCAACTTATCCGCATACGAGCTTTCTCTACCTCGTCTTCTGCCCGAGAAGCTTCCTGGTTCGCTCTTAAAAATTCGTCCTCGGCCCTTTTCCTCTGGCCCTCAACTTGCTTTCGTAAACGACTAATCTGCTTGACGGCATCGAGATGGCGGCGGCCTACATCGGCTATCCTACCAACGGTCTGCAAAAGAAAAATTCAAAAAAACGTAACGCAAACAATGTTTGGATGAAGTAAAGGAAAAGTCAGAATACGCACCAAAAGGGCCGACTGCGCGGCTAACATTGTCGCATTCAAATCCGGTTCCAACTGGAAAGCCTCCATATCAGACGGCAACGACAAAGACGTTGCCACGCCGAACGCGACCTCTGGGTCTTTAAGCGCCGAGGCATCCGAAGGAATCGGCATGTTTCTTACCATCGGTCGAATCACGAAGGGCACAACCTCACTCGATCCCTCCATTCGAGGACGTTTGCCGCCGTGATCTTCTAAACCGACCTCACGATCCCTAGCGCGTTTCTCCGCCTTTCCCTCAACATCCTGAACAGCTTTCCCAACCAATGCGGATTCGGCATTCTTATTTGTTGCCGCCTCCTCAACAATTCCCAAGGATTTTGATTCGGTAACTGGGAGGGAATGTTGAGATTCACTGGTGGGCGGTTCGGTCGAAAGGCCCTCCGCTCTTCGTCGTGCGGCTAACCTCTCCGCATTCGCCTTCTTAGCAAGCTTTGTCAGGCTTAACCCAGCCATGTTAGTAGAGCCCGAGATGGGAAGATTGTCTGTACGTTAAGGAACGTCGTCAATAGAAAGGTTCCCCCGCCCCGAAGTAGAGGGAGGATCGGCAGAATCCAATACCTTCTCAGATTCGGCCTCGGACTGATCTGATTCAGCAGTATCGGATACTTCAGTATTCTCCGAATCGGACCCTTCAAAACCTACCTGTCTCAAGTTTTTGAAGTCAGACAAAATACGAGCGACGAGAAAATCTTCCCCCTTCGGAATCGGTATGTTTTCCGTAGCCGAAAAGGTTGTATATGTAGGCTCGTAGCAAAGCAGAACGTGAGCCGCTCTTCCCTGCTTATGAAGACTGCGACGGCCGAAATAACTAAGAGCAATCCTAATGTCCGAAAGAACGGCGTCGTCAGTTGAAGCTTGGACTTTTTTCAAATCGTTCCCTGCACAAGACAAGCCGTAAGACTCAAGAAAATAGGGTATGGCAAATATGAACACACAATACAAGCAAGAGATCATTCGGCGACCTGGTTCGCCCCTACGTCTAGGAATAGAATCGACACGATCCTCCCCTTCGCCGAACTCCCAGTTGCCGCGGACAACGACCATGACATCATCAACTCGTTTCCCAGAGCTGGAAAGCATAGTGATTAACTGATGATCTGTATCCTTAGCTCTGAGGAAGTAACGCCCGTGCCGACCAGAGGACTTGGCCAAAGCATAACAGTGCCGAATGGCAGGAATGCCAAGATTAATTCCAAGGCAACGGTTCAGTGCTACGACCCCCATTATAATTCTAAAGAAATTCACATTGGGTTGGGAAGGGATCAAATTCCAATGGCGAAAAACAGCCCTCAGAAACGGGTGAAGGGGAAAGCGGACTCCACCCTCTGCGATTGACAAAAGGGGAAGACAATCGTGGTATTGTCCTCCCTCTCCATGTCAAGAGTGCCGTCCGCCACAAACGACAGGTGGACATCGTCAGGAATAGAGAAATGGCGTCTAAAGCCAGCAATTCAATCTGACGAAAGGAGGTCTTTCAAATGTTTCGCCATAACCTACTGTCTATAAGAACATGCGACGGAATAAACAAACTAGGAAAAGCTTCAGAGCAGGGGAGAGGAAAACTTACAAACATGAAGAGAGTATCACAGACGGAAGAATTGCAAGAACGATTCGAAGAGTAACCCAGCAACCAGCGTCATAGAACACGGATTCGAAAGGACATCAGATTTTAAATCATAATAAATAGGCGTGTACGAAGGGTCGGGAAGTTGAGACGACGATTAAAGGGGGAGTAATTAAACGTCCGCGTGATAAGTCTAACCCCCAAACTTCGGTTCAGAGTATTTGAAAATCGAAACCAAGCATTTCACCCAACTGTCATTGACAGAACGCTTGGGGGGAAATTGTGGGAGCCGAATAAATAGAGGAACGAAATTTGGTATACCCGAGGAGCCGGGAATTGAACGGCTCCATTCTGCTCAACTAGGACACCGAATACGTTCTTAAGGCCGAATAGACTTGAGAAGGCATCAGGACAACTGAAAGAATAATAAATAAAAAGTAGACTCTGGCCCCGAGGCCCAGAGAATGGATATAAATACAAGAGCTTCAGATTTGTAAAGGTATGTAAGAATCACTTCTAAAAACTTAGTGAACAAGCTTTCTTGAGTAGAAGAACTGACTTGTCCGTCGGAGTGCTAATTCCGGCACCCCCGACGGGAGTATTTGTATCTTTGCAGGTGACTAGCTGAGGATCATTGGCGTCTTCCAGGATCTGAAGAGTATTTCCAAACCACTTCCCCACAGTTTGCATGCACAAACGGCTTAAATTTGAGAGAGAATAGAGGAGCTTCAGTGCGAAATAGAAAAGATGGTTTATAGAGATTGTTTTCTCGAGTCACTGCTTCAATACTCGTGAGAGAGGAGACTCAAGTGCGAGAGAGAAATGAGGGTTTGTAGAGGATCTCTTTTCGAGTCACGACTTTAGTATTTGTGTGTGTGTGAAAGTAAGTGATTAAGGTGAGAGTGTCTCATAGTTTTTGACGACATTTTAATAAAGAGAAATAATTAGTGATAAAATATTTTTGTCTCAAACTCATATGTTCGTTGCCTAATCAACAAAAATACAAAAACAACGTTGTGTGGACATGGAGAATTTATTGGTGATGAAATATTTTTGTCTCCTTCAACTTAACCTTATGAGACGAAAATATATTCGTCGCGTAATCAATCAAAATGTAATACGACACATGGAGAATTTATT
Organism: Camellia japonica; assembly: GCA_030407325.1. NCBI lineage: Eukaryota > Viridiplantae > Streptophyta > Magnoliopsida > Ericales > Theaceae > Camellia > Camellia japonica. Next base: position 115,215,057 of record JAPPVO010000013.1, on the reverse strand, counting down.
AGTGACGAAATATTTTTGTCTCCCAAAACATATCCTTCCGAGACAAAAATATGTAACAACCCAAATTTTTAATTATTCTATAGGATTTATACTAATATTATTTAATCACAATTAAGAAAATATATGATTAATTATATATTATTATGTGTAATTTTGTAAAACAATATAATTATTAAAAGTTTAGGGGTCAAAATATAAATAATAATAATAATGGGTGTGGTAGTAAAATAAATAATTTATTTTCTGTTGGTATACGATAGAGTGTAATTTAATTTGAAATTAATTTATTTATATAATTATATTAAAAAGTTGGGTCAAAAGGTAATTATCTTAAATATCTATTAACGATAAGAACGAATCATGAAATTAAATATTGAATCTGCGGAATGATTTGGGCCTGACCACGTGTTGGCGAGAGAATGGCTCCTCCTCCCTATTTAAGGAGAAGCGGGTTCACCTGGGCGAGAGGAAAGGAAAAGAAAGAAGAAAGAAAAGACAGAAAGGAAGGAGAAAGAAAAGAAAAGAAAGGAAGAAAAAATAGTGGAAGTCGAAAGAGTCTTTGATAGTGGAAAGAAAGAGTAAGGTATTAAAGTTAAGGTGAGTTATGTTACACCTTGAGTCACCATAATATATTTTATGTATGTTTTGACTTACCAAAATCGGTTTTACACAAGTTATGTTTTATTAGTATATTAATAAAAGTTATTTTTTATAAAGGTTTCAGTTACGTGGATTATTTTCTGAACTCTATTTGTTGAAATAAAACCCATGGTTATGTTTGTTTATCTTTTAAGGAATATTTGGCTATGACCTTATAAACAATTATGTTTTGTAAGTACCACCACGGGAGTCCCACGCCTTGGGAGACTTAAATAACCATTGGCTTCTGTTTGGTTACTTTGTGGCCCTCTCATCCATTGACCTCTGTTCTGTGCGAACCAAAGTGTTGTACAGAGATAAGTACTACACTATTGTGGGAGCCACCTCTATAGTCCGTACGAGCCACCTCTTGAATCCGTACCTTTGTTCGGTGCGGAGCAAAGTGCTGTGCGGAGATAAGTGCTACACTATTGTGGGAGCCACCTCTATAATCCGTATGATCCATCTCTTGAATCCGTACCTCTGTTCTGACTGTCACTCTTATGACCTCTGTTTTGTTCTGTTCTGTACTGTGGTTATGGTTATTTATTTACATAATCTCAGTTTTGCTACTTAAAGGATTATTTGTTCCAACTAAGTTATCTTAAATGTTTTGGCCTAACTAACTATCTATGGTTATTTCGTGTCCCTTATACTCTTGGTATAATATTTCTCACTCTGCCATGTGCTTATAGCTGTTTACCAATTTTCAGGAAGCAATGCAATTCAGAAATAGCCTTTGGAAAGTCTTAGATGCAAGGCTGTAGAATAGACACACACAGCACTTTTATGATATTTTTCTATGTAAATATCGACATTTTTGGTCAATTCATTTTGTAATAAAAATAGAAGCTCCAATGATTATTTTGGTACCCTCATTTAAATATTACTTCCGCTTGCATTTATTAATTTGTTTATGAATTGGCCGGAGGTAACTTCAGTTACTGGGCCATCACGATACTTAACCCTTAGGTACGGGGAGCGGGTCGTGACAAAATATATTTGTCGCCTAATTAACAGAAAGATAAAACAAGCATGAAGAGTTTATTGGTGACGAAATATTTTCGTCTTCCATAAGTTATCCTTCCCAGACAAAAAATATATTTGTCACAAAATAAATAAGAAAATGAAACGACATCGTCTAATAAGTTTAGAATTTATTGGTGACGAATTCCTTTTGTCGCAAAAAACTATAAATTTTGTGACAAAAATGTTCGTTACCAATGAGCTAAAATAATTGGCGCCAACAAGAAAAAAAATTGGTGCCTCTTTTTTTTCTGACGAATTTATTTTTTCTCCTATAGTTTTGAGAAGAATTAAAAGAAACGACAAAAGTAATATTTGGTCATGTTTGGGTTACGTTCTAAAATGAAAATAAATTGTAGCACTTGTGCCTTTTAAAGCTTTTGATAAGTGTATTTGAACCCTTTATTCTATTTTGGGAACCTTTGGTGTTGTTGTACTTTAGTTTTGGAGGAGTACAAATTGATTTAAACTTGTTGGGTTTGGTTGTTCGCACTTATTCTTGTCAAAAGTTCCTTGGAGACTTAGAAATTCTATTCTAGGGTCGACACCAACCTTCCTAGGGTTGACCCTTACCTGTTGATGAAGTTCTGGAAGTGTTGCTGGAACATAGGGTAGACACCAGACTAGGAGAGGGTCGACCCTCTTCTGTCTGTGTGTTGGTTGCTGGAAGATAGGGTAGACACCAGTCTGGGGTGGTGTCGACACCTTCAGTGCAGTCAAAGCTTTCCCAGATTTTTTGTTCTCTTTGGTGTCGACACCACTATTGTAGGGGTCGACACCTACGACTTTTTTCCAGATTTTTCTCACGGTTTGGACCTACTTTTTAGGGATATTTTGACTAGATATTTTGAGTTGACTTGGGGGCTTATATCTATTTTGACCTAGTACTATATAAAGGCCCTCACTTGACCTTTTCTCTCACTTTTTCTTCCATTTCCTCTCTCTAAACCGTGAAACACCTTCTCTCTCTCTCTCTCTCAAGGCACTTTTCACTCAAAGATCCTTAGATCTACTTGTTTGAAGATCTCTACTCACCTTGCTCCTTTGAGATAAAGTGTAGAGCTTGTCAAGGGCTTCATTTTGATCGGAGCAAAGCTTGGTTTCTCCTCTGTCGACTTTTGGGTTTTTCTTCTTTTTTCTCCTTCTAAACTTGAGGTAGGGATTCCTACTCATCTTTATGAACTTTAACCTAGATGTTGAGCTTTTGTTTAAATGGTTTGGTTTGGGGAAGTTTGGGTTTTGAAATGTGCTATTTTGAAAAGAGGGGTTTTATGATTTTAGCCCATAAACATGTAACTTGGGTCTTAAAAAGAGGTTGTTAGTGTTATGGGTAACATTTGGACCTTTGGGTCAATTTTGAGAAAAGAGAGGAAATGCCATGTTTGGGTATATTTGGGTCATTAGTGTAATTAATGACACTTATTGTGGAAATATGAAATTGAGATGAGGATAATGAAATAGGCTCATTATGAGTTAGAATGGTGGTGTTGGATTTAATAATCACCCACTTGAGAATTCTTTGGCAATTTATCTGTTAATGCATTTATTATCTGTTTAGAAATAATTGCTTTGGGCTATCGGTGGAGGATAGTCTTGATTGTTGTAGACACTGCATGATGATTAGGTGAATTAAAACTAATCAATTTGGATATGTCATTGAATATGACGGTTGAAATAATACATTAACTTTATGTATTGATTGATTGTGTATATGATCCGTGTTTATATACATTGTGTTGTGTGGGAGGAGATAGGGGATGTACTCCACGGTTTAGGGGAAGATAGGGGATGGACCTCTAAACCAGATATTGTTTGGGAGGAGATAGGGGATGGACTCCGTTGATACAGCTCATATGCTTATCTATTGAAGTGTTGATACAGCTAGTATGCTTATCTACTGTGAAGTGGGAAATGTTTAATATGAGTTATCATCTCATTTAAAGTGTTTGGCCAGGTTCTGAGCCATAGTTATAAATTGTGAATTGGGTAAGAAATGGAAAATGAAATGAAACATGGACACATTTGTCATGTAATGGAAATGGTTTATGAATTAATTGATGTGAGTCAAACATTTATCAATTGCTAATGTCTTAGTTACTGCTCATATTGTGTTTAGCATATCTCTACTAGGCGTTGGCTCACCCTATATGGGATATCATTTTCAGGTTCAGGTATCATGCTGCCTCTGAGATCATAGCTTGGATGGTTATGGGAGTTGAAGACTCTTTATTTTGGTTATTTTGTTTGTATTACATGTATATCAAGCTAAGGGCTTATTTTGTATAGCGTTAATACTCTTCTTTTTGTAACCAAGTGTTGACTTGGAAAGCTGTAAGCCCGTAGGGCATATGCTTTTGTTGTTAACATGTAATACATTTGTAAGGAATACTCTGATGAAATGTAATTATGCTTCATTCTCTTATGTCAAAGCATGTTAATATTGTGTGATTTGTGGGTTTAATTTGAGGGAGTTACATAAATTTTATCACCAAATTTTAAAAATTAATTATTAAAAACTCCATACTAAACAAGGTAATGTTTTCTATTAATTTTGAAAATTACAAATTTTTTATTATTTGTTTCTCTGTATTTTTTCTCACAAAAAAAAAAAAGCTACATTAATTATTATTATTATTTTTTTACATGTGTACAATTTTTTTTTTACATGTGTTCAAAAAAAATAGTATTGGCTTAAATATAATTTGTTTTAAATACATGTGTTCAAATTATTGATCGCTATTATTTTTTTTCTTTTTTTGTTTTAAATTTTATAAAAAAATTATATCCTTCTAAACTACAAGGACTTGAACAATAATATTTTTTAATATAATTTTTTTTTTTTGACAAAAGAACAAAACATAACTTTTTTAGTACTTTCCAAATATGGCGAATTTTGTTAGATTTCTTTTTTTAATCTCAATTGTCAATTAAAGAAATTAAAATAAAGAATTTGACTCAAATTGTTAAAAAGTTACTTTTGCTAAAATAAATTAGAAAGAAATGTTAATTTATTTTTTATTAAAAGTGATATTTCGTGAAACTTTTTTATTTAAAAAAAAATTGGGTTATAGGTGATAATTTATTGTTCATCTAAATTATTTTCATATTAAATGAAAATACCATATTAAATTTTCTTCTTACCTTTTTTATTCAAATACTTTTATTTTGTAAGAATTTTTTTATTTAATATTTTATTGTAATTTTTAAATTAAAAATAATTTCTAAAAAATCATATTTAAATTATTTATGCCGTTATAAAAACTTAAAATTTTTTAATATCAACTTAAATATTTGAAAGAAAAATTCTGTTGAAAATTTTAAGTATATTGCATTTTCTTTTGCTTATTAATATTATATTTTTAATTAATTTTATTTATAATTTTAAAAATAAATAGCAAATAATTTATATATATAATTTTGTTTTGGTTTCTCAGGTTATTTGATATTTCTGCCCAAGTCCACTCAAATTTAATTTGAATTTTTAAATTTTTGCATAAGTCCTCACTTAGTTAAAAAACTATATTATTCAATTTTCAAAAAATTTTAAGCTCGACTCAAGTTGTTTTGGTTGAGCTCACCTAAATTTGCAATTCTAGCAAGGGGGGTTGAAAGTTAATGGTTAAATTTGTGACAAATTAAAAAATGATAAATAAATTGTGATAAAATTGTGGGACCTAAATTGTAAATTTCGATCTTCTTTGATTTCATAATTTACATATAAAAATTTAATTATTTATATTATTTTGTATAAAAATATATTTCTAATTTTTTTACATGCCATGCATAGTATGGGTTACCACTAGTGATTACAGATCAAAAATGGATATTGTTGCCTATTTGGGAAAGTGAGTTAAAAGTCACTTTTCAACTTTTAACCCACTTTTCTCTTTTAAAAAAAAATTTAAAAAGTTAAAAAATTACTATTAACTATCTTCTCAAAACACTACTATTTGTAAAAAAAAGCAAGACAATGACTTTTAGCCTTCGTTTGGCTAACTGTACGAAAAAAAATAAAATAGGTTAAAAAAATTAATAAAATAAAATATCATATTTAAATTATAATTATTTTAATTTTTTTTCACAAAAGTCAAAAAAGTAAAAAAAAACCAAATCAAATGAACTTTTTAATCCCAAGTTAAAAATGTCTCAACTCAAAACAGTCAACTAAAAAACCAATGCCAACGGCGACTTAGGCCTCATTTGGGAATAAGCTATTTTAGTAACTTTTTGTCTTTTTTGGCTAAAATATGAGGTAAAAAAATCAATATGTTTGGAATGACTTTTTTTTTTTAATTTTTTACAAAAATATGTGCAAAAAGTAAAGAAAAAATAAAATTTTTAACATTTTTATATAGATTATAGATTTTTTTGATTTTTTTAATAACTTTTTGACTTTTAAACTAAAACTGTTGTATGCCAAATGAGGCCTTAGTTACCTCCTCCTCATTCTTCTTTCATTTTCTTTTTCTTTTCTTCATTTTTTCTTTTGGTTTTCCTTTAATTTTCTTTTTAATGGGTTAGATGATTAACATTGTGTTTAAAATATTTCTTTTTTAGTGTTTAGAATCTCTCCATTTTTTTTAATAGTTGAGTATTCGAATTAATTTACATACATTTCGACTAATCCCATAATAACTTTGTCACGCCCCAACATTTTAATTAATCGAAAACATTATCAAAGCCTTTAAATTAGGTCCATTTTTTTTTTCTTTTATATATCTATTACCCTTGGGTGATAGAAACATAATAATACATGTTCTCTCTTTCTCTTTGAAAACAACAATGTAATAATACATGCCAAGCTTCTGCCGCGAAGCTACAAATAAATAATTACAAACCACATGATATATTTTTCATTCCTTTAACATCTTTGCTAAAATTATACACATAAGGTACATAGAATCCATACCCTTCAACTAATGAATCCGAAATTCCCTTCCTGAAAAAGAATAAAACAACGAGGGATAAGCACTAATGCCCAGTAGGAATCCCATAAGTCTACAACAATAGCAACCACATAGATAGAAATGATCATGCATGCAGAGTGATATCATATAGTAAGATGGCATTTTGTAAGCTCAAAATATTATACCAAAAAGTACTTTTTTCTTAAAATGTCACTTGAACCTTTTAAGAAAACTCCTTGCCATAAATGTAGTCTCTCACCATTAATAAGCCATAAAATTTTCTTTGAAAACAAGTACACTTAAGGAAGAACATCATCTTAAATTCATTAACCCGATTCCAAATTATTCCTCACTTTGTTTCCATTTTAATATTCCACATTTCGTTTCCATTCTGACATTACACATTTCATTTCCATTTCTAATTACCATACTCCATAACATCAAAATCCAAAGGATTAGAGTTCAAACATAACACAAGAATCACAAACCCTTTTTAATTCAATTTCCCAATTACTTACAAAACAAAGCTCACAGTCTTTTCTTTTGTCACAAGCAATCCATTGAGTTCATCATCACTAGCCCTTAATCCAATTACCCACATAATGCCAATTTCAATCCTTAATCCATTTTTCTTCAGTTCATTTTCAATTCATGAGTAAATTTCATTATTTCATAACAACCAAACTAAGACTACAACTCAGTGGTTTTCCCAATCATACAAAATATACATAAACACTTCAAACTGCCATTTTATGGAAATTTCGTCCGCGGGATCGGCACCCTTGTATAAATTTCGGGACTTTTAGCCAGGACACTCCGGCCAACTTAGTTATAATGGAGTCCATCTCTTTTCTCCTCCCAAACAGTGGAGTCCATCCCCTTTCTCCTCCCAAACAAACATACATATACAATGTATTTAATCACACAATCACACATGGAGTACATCCCCTTTCTCCTCCCAAACAATCATACATATACAATGTATAAAAATACACAGTCATATTAAATGACAACCATTTCTTAGACTTATCATATTATTTACTCTTTTTAACTAGCATAATACATGTGATCCAAAATATAATTTTCAAAATGAAACAAGTGCACTTAAAACATAACACAAGAATTTCCAAAATCTCTTTCCAAAACATACAATTTAAATCCTCAAAATCCATTGCATTCTCCATGATATGCATGATTTAAAAATAGTCCGGTTTGCCTAGTCAACATGCAATTTCTACACCAATCACAGCTATCCTCCACCGATAGCCCAAAACAAACACATCTAAACCGATACATAAATTCCTTTAAAGATATGCTTTTCCAAAATCTCATATGGGAATGATAATGCATATCAAACTCCACCATCATCATTAATAATCCTCCGATTTCACATTTACAATGACAATTTCAATTATTTATACAAAATAACAATTTGATCCAATTAGGGTAAAACTTCCTTTATTTATATCAACCCAAAATCAATACAACCCAACACAACTCAACTTAATTCAACACAACTCAACATAGTCAACACAATTCAACATAATCAACACTATTCAACATGATTCAATTCAACACCACTAGATATAATTCAACATAATTCAATGTAAATTCTTAAATCCCATTTCAACATTCCATAACCGAGTTTATGTCATCTATATCATTAATAAATCATTTCCCCCAATTTCCTTTTCATTATAACATGATTTACAATGCTCATAAAAAAGTTCATTCGCAAATTTTAAACATAATTTTCAAATATAACCAAATTCCAATTAAACTTGTACATATATAATTCAACCCACCAATTTCATGATTCTACTTTCAATTTGGGCTAAATCATTGATTATCATCATGAATAAACCTAGGGTTTCTAGAAAACCTAGAAATTTCAAGAAAAAGTTCAAATTTCTTAACCCATTACTTTTTATTCCAACTTTCCTATTGATTATACACCTAGGGTTCATAATCCACCATTTTAACCCATTAATTGAACTCCCAACATCTCAAATCCTAAACCCCCAATTCTCATAATATACTCTTGATGCCCAAAAATGTAGGTTTTGTATGTATATAATCAAAATACCACAAATCTATCTATTTATGGAAGTATTAAGGAAGAACAAGAACCCCTACCTCAAGAATCAAGCAAAGGAGTGAAGCTTTGATGAGAATCCGTCACAAATCTGAGCTTCAATCGGTTGAAAATGTTGATCTTCTCTTATTCTCCATCCTTGATGTAAGATCCATGGTGGATTTGTTGATAAAAGTGAAGGAAATCAAGGTTTTTAGGGCTAGGTTTTCGGACCTAGAATGAGAGGAAAGAAGAGGGAAAAGAAAATATAAGAAATGATCTAAAAATCACGTTTTTAAGTTGCTGAACTCGCGCAGTCCGCTTGAGCGTCCATTTTCCCGCTCGAGCGTACCTGCTTCCAACATAGATTTCAAAACGTCAAACATATATAACTCTCTCATCCGGACTCCGTTTTAGGTCGTTCTTGTGTCCAAATTGAAGCCTAAAAAATAAGCTTTCTAATGGTTCTAGTCTCATATCCAAATTCAAAGTGTGGAAAAAGAAAAGGGCAAAAGAGTGACGGCTAGTTGTAGGAAGATTATTCGAATTAAAGTTTTTGGTCTAATCTTACTTTACCATCATGTTACCATTTCAATCAATGACCCAAAATAAAATATGGAGGCTCCAAACATAATAATAAAAGGTCAAAAAAACAATCCCACTAGCCTTAGAAATTCAAACTCAACTAGGCAGACCGTTCGAGCGCCCAATCTCGCGCTCGAGCGCACAGACCAACAAAGCCGGCCGCTCGAGCGACCACTCCTACGCTCGAGCGGGAATTCACAACTCTCAGAATTTTTGGACAGGCTGCAAAAATACTGGAAGCCTCACAAGTCCGCTCGAGCGTCAACTCCCCCGCTCGAAGGAAAGGAAAAATTCTAGATTGCTACAATTTTCCCTCAAAGAATTTTGTCCCCGAAATTGCATCCGTTCTCAAAACCATAACAAAATACAGCAACAAACCCCAATCTAATAACAAGGCATAACAGTAACAATATGTATATACCTATCAATCCTTAACATCATTCAATTACACCTCATATCAATTTTAAACCCAAAAGTACAAAGTGTTACAAACTTCTATTGAAATAATATAATGATTTGGACCAAAAAAAAATTATATCAATTTTTCATATATCAATTTAATCTAATTGATAACATTCATTTAAAAATTAAATTGAACAGACTTTATTCATTATTTTCAAAATGATTGTGTCACGCCCTCAAAATAATACATAAAACCCATCACTTTTAACATGCATTGATATATAAAAGACCCTCATTCTTCTATTCATCAGAGTATTCCATTACAAAATGTATTAAATGTTAACAACAAACAAATGCCCTACGGGCTTACAACTTTCCAAGTTAACACTTGGTTACAAAAAGAGAGTACTAACTCAATTACACATTAAGCCCTTGGCTTGAATCCACATGTAATACATCAAAAGAAAGAAAGACAATAAAGTCTGCCCGCCTTAAGCCTCCCAAGCTATATCCTTGGAGGTGGCATGCTACCTGTACCTGAAAATGATATTCCCGTATAGGGTGAGCTAACAGCCCAGTAGAAATACACTAAACCAGCTATGAACAATGACTAAAAGATTAACAGTTTGATAGATGGTTAACACTTTTACATTCTTTCATAACACATTACAGTTTCATTTTCCATTCCTTTACAATTCTCAATTCATAACCATGGTTCAGAACCTGACCAAATAACCGATATGAGACAGTAACTCATATTAAACATTTCCTCATTTCACAATAGATAAGCATACTAGCTATATCAACACAGCAACAGATAAGCATATGAGCTATATCAACACTTCCAAAGATAAGCATATGAGCTGTATCATCACATCAATAGACAAGCATATGAGCTGTATCTACGGAGTCCATCCCCTATCTCCTCCCACACAACACCCGGTTTAGAGGTCCATCCCCTATCTTCCCCTAAACCGTGGAGTACATCCCCTATCTCCTCCAACACAACACAATGCATATAAACAATTATTATACACATCATCAATCAATACATAAAGTTAATGTATTCTTTCAATCGTCATACTCAATGACACATTCTAGTGATTAGTTTTAGTTTGCCTAATCATCATGCATTGTCTACAACAATCAAGACTATCCTCCACCGATAGCCCAAAACAGTTATTTCTAAACAGAAAATAAATGCACAAAATGAATATAAAATCAACATTTCAACTAGGTGAGCAGTAAATTGCCCCACTACATCCTTTAACCCCATACATTCCCAATTCCAACATTTCTCTATGCTAAACATGCATATAGGTTTATTATAAATAAAACCCCAACTTTTGTAAAATTGCACAAAAGCCCCAAACTTTTCCAAAATTACACAACAACCCCCAACATATCAAAATGCTAAAATTTAAAGACAAAGCTCATAAAGAGGAGTAGGTTATCCCTACCTCAAATTCGAAGCTCAAACGGAGAAGATGAAAAGAGTTGAAACTCGATCTCCACCACACACCACAAAGCCCTCGAGAAATAACACAACTTTGGCGAAGGAACTATGGCCAAAATCCCAATGGAACTATGGCCAAAATCCAGCTCGGCGCAACTAAAATTTATAACTCAAGCTCGGTTCGTAATGGCTCATTAAACCAAGAAAGAACCATAGAAGTTGATAAGCTAACCCTATGCACTTGCACCTATATATAGAAGTTTGTCCACCTTAAAATGTGTCTTGTAACCGATGTGGGACTTCCAACAAACACACCAAAGGTTCCCAAAATAGAATGAAGGGTCCAAATACATTTACCAAAAGCCTTAAAAGGCACAAGTGCTACAACCTCCCCACCTTAGGAAATTTCGTCCCCGAAATTAAGGACAAGTTTTTGAAAAATAAGTTTTTCTCCGTTTTTAAACAATGTTAAATTTCAACATTTAATAACTCGACCCATTACCGGTCATTCCATCTCTTGTCAAGAGACATAACAAATACATTTCATCATGCATTTCCTTTCCTTCTCAACCATTTTCAACATACATGGTTCACAATTTCATATCATAAACAATTTTCATGATACATCTCCAGTTCTATAATATGGCCAACATATGCAATATTACAATCAACTCCCATATCAAGGCAGTTCTACAATATTTCCATAAACCAAAACATTTACAATGTTTTACAACTTAAGACATACTTAATGATCTTAAAGTCCAACAATACAACAATACATATATAACATACGTTCAAACATCCACAAATAGGTCCGGATATTTCTCTCGGACCTCCAACTCACGTTCCCAAGTGGCCTCCTCCACTCCGTGATGTTTCCACAAAACCTTTACCAAAGGAATGGTCTTGCCACGCAGGACTTGATCCCGCCTATCCAAGACCCGAACCGGTCTCTCCTCATACGAGGCATCCTCATCTACCTCTAAGTCGGTCCAATCCAATACATGTGATGGATCCGGCTCATACTTCCGAAGCATACTCACATGAAACACGTCATGAACTCCGGACAACTGCGGCGGCAAAGCCAAACGATAGGCAACCTCACCAATCCTCTCAAGGATCTCAAAAGGGCCAATAAACCGAGGGGACAACTTCCCACTCTTCCCAAACCTCATCAATCCCCGCCTAGGTGATATCTTTAGAAAGACATGATCACCCATCTCAAACACCAAAGGTCTCTCCTACGGTCAGCATATGACTTCTGACGACTCTGGGCTGTAACAAGCCTCCTACGGATAAGCTCAATCTTCTCCGTTGTTTCCCTCACCAACTCTGGACCCAACAAAGGTGCATCACCCACCTCAGCCCAACAAACTGGAGACCTACACGGTCGGCCATACAAGGCCTCAAACGGTGCCATACCGATGCTAGACTGGAAACTGTTGTTGTAGGCAAACTCCACCAATGGCAAGTGCCTCTCCCACGTCCCACTAAAGTCAAGGACACAACCCCGAAGCATATCCTCAAGGATCTGAATAGTACGCTCGGACTGCCCGTCAGTCTGAGGATGGTAAGCTGTACTAAAGGTCAACTTAGTGCCCAAGGCACTCTGCAAACTCTGCCACAACCTGCAGTAAAACGAGGATCTCTATCTGAGACGATCGTCACTGGGACTCCGTGTAACCTCACTATGTCCCGAATATACAAGTCGGCAAGATGATCTACCGAATCTCTCACGCGCATAGGAATGAAGTGCGCCGACTTAGTCAACCGGTCTACAACCACCCAAATAGCATCACTACCCCGCTGAGTCCTCGGAAGACCTACAACGAAGTCCATAGTGACATGCTCCCACTTCCACTCGGCAATAGGCAAGGGTTGCAACAAACCCGCTGGCCTCTGATGCTCGGCCTTCACTTGCTGACAAGTAAGACACTTAGACACGAAAACTGCCACATCTCTCTTCATACCCCGCCACCAAAACTGGCGACCCAAATCCCGATACATCTTGGTGCCTCCCGGATGCACCGCAAGGCGCGAATGGTGAAACTCTCGGAGTACCTCCTCTCGGCAAGACTCCGGCACAAACAGACGGTCTCGGTATCTCACACTCAGGTCGGGATACACCGTCAAACCCTTCTCAACTTTCCCACTGGAGATCTTCTCTCGGAGGGATTCTACCTCAAGGTCACCTCTCTGTGCCTCCAACACTCGAGTCACAAGTGTAGGCTGCGCAACAACAGAAAACAAGGCCGCAGCCTCAACAGATTCGCCCAGATGCAAATCAAACTCGCCAAGTGCCCCCAACATCTCCCACTCCCGGATGGCTACACAAGCTACATCACTAATGGATTTTCTGCTAAGGGCATCGGCCACAACATTGGCCTTTCCCGGATGATAATGCAACTCGAAGTCATAGTCCTCAATAAACTCCATCCACCTCCTCTGCCTCAAGTTCAAGTCTTTCTGTGTAAACAGATATTTCAGACTCTTATGATCCGAGAACACCTCGAATCTCTCACCATAAAGGTAGTGCCTCCAGATTTTCAAGGCAAAGATCACAGCTGCTAACTCTAGGTCATGTGTAGGGTAATTCTTCTCGTGTATTTTCAACTGACGTGAGCCATAAGCTACCACTTTCCCTTCTTGCATCAACACACAACCCAAACCCTCTCGTGAGGCATCACAATAAACCGCATAACTCAACCCTCTCTCCGGAATAATCAAAATCGGAGCGGTGGTCAATCTAACCTTCAACTCTTGGAACGACTTTTCACAAGTCTCACTCCATACAAATTGGACTCCCTTCCGAGTCAGTCTAGTCAACGGTGAAGCTAATCTGGAGAAATCCTTCACAAACCGGCGGTAATACCCAGCTAATCCCAGAAAACTGCGGATCTCAAACACACTCTTAGGCTGTGCCCAATCCTGCACTGCCTCAGTCTTGGATGTATCAACAGACACCCCTTTCCCGGATACCACATGGCCTAAGAACTTGACTTCCCCAAGCCAGAACTCACACTTCCCAAACTTGGCATACAGCCTATGGGCTCTAAGTAACTTAAGCACCACTCTCAAGTGTTCCTCGTGCTCCTCCTCTGAAGGTGAATAGATCAGAATGTCGTCCACGAAAACGACCACAAAACGGTCTAAGAATTCCCGGAAGATCCGGTTCATCAAGTCCATAAAGACTGCCGGTGCATTGGTAAGTCCAAATGGCATCACCAGAAACTCATAATGGCCATACCGCGTACGGAATGCCGTCTTCGGAATATCCTCCTCCCTGACCCTCAACTGGTGGTAACCCGATCTCAAGTCTATCTTAGAGAAACAACGGGAACCCTTCAACTGATCAAACAAATCATCTATACGGGGCATAGGATACTTATTCTTAACCGTAGCCCGATTCAACTTCCGGTAGTCGATACACAATCTCAAGGCACCATCTTTCTTTTTAGCAAAGAGGGCCGGTGCTCCCCACGGCGAAACACTAGGGCGAATGAAGCCCTTATCTAGCAATTCCTGGAGCTGAACTTTCAACTCAACCAACTTTGCTGGTGCAAAACGGTAAGGTGCCATAGAAATCGGCGCCGTGCCAGGCACTAAATCAATAGAGAACTCAATCTCTCGGTGAGGTGGCAAATCAACGAGGTCCTCGGGAAAGACATCCGAATACTCACAAACTACCCTCGGCAATACAATCTGGGTCTCATCACACTCGCCACTCTCAAAGCTAGCAAGTAGACCACTAAGCTCACTCCGCCCTCGCGGATCATACCCCGGTGGCAAAACACTACCAACCCGGTCCCCCAAGAAATGGAAACACTCCCCGCTCACGGTACAACAAGTGACCCTCTGGCGGTAGCAATCAATAACTGCCCGGTATGACGATAACCAGTCCATACCCAAAATAACATCAAAGCCCTTCATGGGCATAACCACAAAAGGAAACGGAAGCCTATGATCGGCGACCTCTATATCACAACCTCTACATCCGTGTTTCAAAATCAACTCACCCCCGATAGGTGACACAACACAAATAGGAGATGCCAATAGTGCTAACTCCAACTCCAACACAGATGCAAATGCAGCAGATACAAAAGAATGAGATGCACCCGTATCAATCAACACACTAGCAACCGAATTGCAAAACAGAAAGGTACCTCTCACAACTGACGGAGCCGGTACTAGATCCTGCGCGGTAACAGCATACACGCGCCCTGCAGTCCCCTGATCCACTTGCTCACCTCTAGGAGCATAAGACTGCTGCACAGACTGGGACGATGAAGCCCCCTGATTGGCCCTCGAGGCCTGAACTGACTGAGCTGGCTGATGACTCTGAGTCTGCCTCAAACCAGATGCACCAGATGTGCCACTCAACTGCGGGCAAAACCTCTTCATGTGCCCTGCCTGACCACACTGATAACACGAGAACGGCTGGTCTCTACCCTGACTCTGGCTCTGAGATCGAACCGAAGATGACGCTGCTCTCTGTCCTCCGCCCTTCTGTGGGCAAACCGAAGCCTTGTGACCCAGCTGGCCACACTTGTAGCAGGTGAACTCCCCTGATTGCCTTTCCCCGAGCCTGCACTCGGCACTGGAAAGGTCGATCTAGTAAAGCTACTCTGAGACTGCTGTGGGTTAAAACCCTTCTGTCTCCTACCATCACTCTGTCCATCTTGGCTCCTCTTGGAACCTTGATGCTTCTCATCATCCTCCTCCTGCATCATAATCTCCATATGAGCAGCAGCATCCACTAAACGTCTATACTCTCGATAAAAAGGTCCTCCAATCTTCAACTTGAGGCCACGCCTCAATCTCTTCTCAAACTCAGAACAACGGCGTTCCTCGGACGCCACGAGTTCAGGTGCAAACCTGGACAAGTTAGTAAAGGTAGCCTCAAACTCGGCCACAGACATACCCTGCTGTTTAAGCCGGCTAAACTGATCCCTCAGCTTCTCCCTAGCAGCTGAAGATAAGAATCTCTCCTGGAAAGCCCCTACAAAAGTCTCCCATGCACCACCAACACGGACCTTCTCGTACTTCCACCATTGACCCGCATCTCCCTTCAGTTGGAAGGATGCCAAGGTCACCTTCAGTGCTCCGTCCTCAATGCCAAGCATCTCGAACGTCTTACTCATTTGTTCTAACCACTCATCTGCCTTAAGTGGCTCCCTTAGGTCCCCAATAAACTCATCCGGATTAGACCGGAAGAACTCCCTCTTTAAGAAAGAAGGTCCTGCCTCCACAACCTGATTTTCAGCTCTGAGAATACCCAAAGCTCCTGCTATCTCTCTGGCCAAGGCACCCATAGCTTGCTGACCCGCAGGCTCGGCCACATTGGCCTGGCCAACTCCCTCCTATACTGCCGGAATCTCATCCGGTATAGGCACCCCCTGCCTCCCAGGTCTACCACGCCTACCACGTCCTCGTCCCCATCCTGACATCCTAATAAAGGAAACGAAGAATATTAGCATATTCATAAACGTGTCGAAACTAAACACTCACGTCCTAATGCATGGACAACTTTAATTCACTCCATGTAAGCATATAAACACATAAGCACTTACGAATTTCTTTTCCGGATGATGATAGTCTCGAGGCGTTACTAGAGTTCCGGTTAGAAACATCATTGATGAAGTGCTTTTCTAACAAGACTCACAGAAACTCAAGGATCCAATCAACATCCTAGAAATTAAATTCCATACCCACATAGTCACATAAACATGTTATCACATAAGCATATAACAGTACAGCTAAGTCTCTATCAAACGAGACGAACCCATTGTGATACTAATCACTTCCCACGTACCCAAAGTATTCAAACCCGGTACGCTCTGATACCAAGTTGTCACGCCCTCAAAATAATACATAAAACCCATCACTTTTAACATGCATTGATATATAAAAGACCCTCATTCTTCTATTCATCAGAGTATTCCATTACAAAATGTATTACATGTTAACAACAAACAAATGCCCTACGGGCTTACAACTTTCCAAGTTAACACTTGGTTACAAAAAGAGAGTACTAACTCAATTACACATTAAGCCCTTGGCTTGAATCCACATGTAATACATCAAAAGAAAGAAAGACAATAAAGTCTGCCCGCCTTAAGCCTCCCAAGCTATATCCTTGGAGGTGGCATGCTACCTGTACCTGAAAATGATATTCCCGTATAGGGTGAGCTAACAGCCCAGTAGAAATACACTAAACCAGCTATGAACAATGACTAAAAGATTAACAGTTTGATAGATGGTTAACACTTTTACATTCTTTCATAACACATTACAGTTTCATTTTCCATTCCTTTACAATTCTCAATTCATAACCATGGTTCAGAACCTGACCAAATAACCGATATGAGACAGTAACTCATATTAAACATTTCCTCATTTCACAATAGATAAGCATACTAGCTATATCAACACAGCAACAGATAAGCATATGAGCTATATCAACACTTCCAAAGATAAGCATATGAGCTGTATCATCACATCAATAGACAAGCATATGAGCTGTATCTACGGAGTCCATCCCCTATCTCCTCCCACACAACACTCGGTTTAGAGGTCCATCCCCTATCTTCCCCTAAACCGTGGAGTACATCCCCATCTCCTCCAACACAACACAATGCATATAAACAATTATTATACACATCATCAATCAATACATAAAGTTAATGTATTCTTTCAATCGTCATACTCAATGACACATTCTAGTGATTAGTTTTAGTTTGCCTAATCATCATGCATTGTCTACAACAATCAAGACTATCCTCCACCGATAGCCCAAAATAGTTATTTCTAAACAAAAAATAAATGCACAAATGAATATAAAATCAACATTTCAACTAGGTGAACAGTAAATTGCCCCATTACATCCTTTAACCCCATACATTCCCAATTCCAACATTTCTCTATGCTAAACATGCATATAGGTTTATTATAAATAAAATCCCAACTTTTGTAAAATTGCACAAAAGCCCCAAACTTTTCCAAAATTACACAACAACCCCCAACATATCAAAATGCTAAAATTTAAAGACAAAGCTCATAAAGAGGAGTGGGTTATCCCTACCTCAAATTCGAAGCTCAAACGGAGAAGATGAAAAGAGTTGAAACTCAATCTCCACCACACACCACAAAGCCCTCGAGAAATAACACAACTTTGGCGAAGGAACTATGGCCAAAATCCCAATGGAACTATGGCCAAAATCCAGCTCGACGCAACTAAAATTTATAACTCAAGCTCGGTTCGTAATGGCTCATTAAACCAAGAAAGAACCATAGAAGTTGATAAGCTAACCCTATGCACTTGCACCTATATATAGAAGTTTGTCCACCTTAAAATGTGTCTTGTAACCGATGTGGGACTTCCAACAAACACACCAAAGGTTTCCAAAATAGAATGAAGGGTCCAAATACATTTACCAAAAGCCTTAAAAGGCACAAGTGCTACAGATTGAAGGATTTACATATAATTTTAAAAGTGATCCATTCCCTTTGAATGGACTATTTTGTTTTTAATTTTTGTCATTTCTCTTAATGAATATTATCAATTGTACTAAATGGATACAATATGTAAAATTAATACAATTAAAGTTCTAGAGACTAATATAAGAATTAAATTAATATGATCACATAAATAACTTGCCCAAAATTAATAATAATTTCACCATTAGGATTATTAATTTTTAATGTTTAAGTAATGTTTGCAAAATTATCATTGGAGATGCTCTCAACCACAAATTCAAAACAAACAAATGTTGAATCCAACCTTGTAGTCGGAGCAACTTTTGATGATTTTATTTTGAAAAATAACAGTAATAGTGAGAAAGGAAATTTATTCATTAGTAGTGATTAGAAGCAGTATTTGTCTTTGTTGCTCATGAAGCAAATTAGCCATTGCCACAAAGAAATTTAAGATTAATAGTCAAATAATAAAGATTGTTTGGCTGCACTCAATTATGCTATGACAATGTGTATTTGTTAATCAAGTAATTTTTTTTTCGAAATTATTATATAATTATAACCATCTTATTTCAAACCAAAATATTTATTATTACTATATCTCATAATTTTAGAAATGTTACTAAATTAAAAACACGTATAAAATATATATTTT
This sequence comes from Camellia japonica, assembly GCA_030407325.1. Lineage (NCBI taxonomy): Eukaryota > Viridiplantae > Streptophyta > Magnoliopsida > Ericales > Theaceae > Camellia > Camellia japonica. Next base: position 115,195,840 of record JAPPVO010000013.1, on the reverse strand, counting down.
TTATATACAAAATAAGACTGCCATTGCAAATATCTGTATAGCCATTGCATGCACAAAATTAATTGCTTCCACGGACAGAAAGACAGGTGGGATATTGTTAGTACTAATATCAACTGCTAAGTAAGTGTACATAAATATATGAATAATACTATATGTACTAATTAGTGTACTAATTAATGTATTAATTGATAATGTGTTATAATTTAATAGATTTTTAATATTTATAATTTGTACAATGAGGGAAGTTAATAATAATGTCATAAGTAGTATTGGTACATTAGTTAGTACACTAATTAATGCATATCATATGCATTAATTAGTGTACTAACTAATGTACCAATACTACTTATGACATTATTAACTAATGCACCAATACTAACTAATGCATATATCATCCTTTTTTAAAAGTGATCCATTCCCTTTGAATGGACTGTTTTGTTTTTAATTTTTGTCATTTCTCTTAATGAATATTATCAATTGTACTAAATGGATACGATATGAAAAATTAATACAATTAAAGTTATAGAGACTAATATAAGAATCAAATTACTACAATCACATAAATAACTTGCCCAAAATTAATAATAATTTCACCATTAGGATTTTTAATTTTTAACATTTAAGTAATGTTTGCAAAATTATCATTGGAGATGCTCTCAACCACAAATTCAAAACAAGCAAATGTTGAATCCAACCTTGTAGTCGGAGCAACTTTTGATGATTTTATTTTTAAAAATAACAGTAATAGTGAGAAAGGAAATTTATTCATTAGTAGTGATTAGAAGCAGTATTTGTCTTTGTTGCTCATGAAGCAAGTTAGCCATTGTCAGAAAGAAATTTAAGATTAATAGTCTAATAATAAAGATAGTTTGGCAGCACTCAATTCTACATGTCAAAAATTATAATAATGGTTTTTAATTTTTTTCCACACGTCAAAAATAAATTTTTAAACACTAACAGTATTTAAGTGACACCAACGCTGAAGCAAAGGCCGAATTAAGGTGGCTGAATGAAGAAGACATCGCAGATGCGAACAACGCCAAGGCTGAACACTACAACAAAAACTTCATTTAGTGGCACTATGTTAGTGTCATTTTTTATAAAAATGACACAAAAATTCATTCTAGTGACATTTCATAAAAAAATGTCACTCAACCACAAATAAATCAAAATTCTTTTATGTTATATTTTAAAAGGATGCCACTAAATATAAGTAGTAGTGTCATTTACTTAAAAAACGCCATTTAACTACAAAAGGAAAATATGTAGTGGCATCAATCTAGTTGCACTTTTTGACAAAGTGCCATAAAAACGTCATTTAATCGCATAAATGTCATTGAACCAATTCGTCAAAAATGGTACGAGAAAAATTTACCCAAATCCCTCTCTCTCTCTCTCTCTCTGTGACATATCTTTGCAATTTTCGCGTTTGTCTTTCTCCAATCTCGTCCATTCTGTGCTTTGTCACTCTTGGTTAGGGTTTATGGTTTTTCAACTTGCAATTCTTGCTCTAGATGGATCATGATTTGTTTGTTTCAAGAAAATATTCTCATAAACCAATTAACAGAAGACTCCTATCAAGAATGGAGTCCTAGGGTTAATATTGATTGTGTATGCTGAGCCTAAGAACCAATCATTAATTGATCAACAAGCTCTAATTCCTTGCCAATCCAAGGTAAGGGTTAGAAAACTCAACGGTTTACAATTTATACTTATCTTATTTTCCATTCACACACACACACAAGCATAGATTGTTACTTTCTTCAGATTAATTTGTCTTTAACACTTAAGTTCTCTGTTTCTATTTGCAACTTCCATGGGCAATGCATAATCATCATGTTCTATATTACAGCCCAATTACATTTTATACTTATCTTATTTTCCATTCACACACACACATAAGCGCAGATTGCTGCTTTCTTCAAATTAGTTTTTCTTTAACACTTAACTTCTCTGTTTCTATTTGCAACTTCCATGGGCAATGCATAATCATCATGTTCTGTAACGCCCTCAAAATAATACATATAAGCCCAACATTTGTGATGCCCATAGACATAAGTGAATAAAGCATATTTCCATTTATCAGAGTATTCATTACAAAAGTATTACATGTTGACAACAAAAGTAAATATCCTATGGGCTTACAACTTTCCAAGTCAACACTTGGTTACAAAAAAAGAGTACTAACTCAAAGCACATTAAGCACTTGGCTTGAATTTACATGTAACACCAAAAATAACTAAAACAACCAAAAGAGTCTTCAACTCCCAAACCTTCCAAGCTAAGACCTTGGAGGTAGCATGTCACCTGCACCTGAAAATGATGTCCCATATAGGGTGAGTCAACACCCAGTAGAGATATGCTAAACATAATATAAGCAATAACTAAAACATTAGCATTTGATAAATGTTTAACTCATATAAACAAACGTACATCCCTTTCATAACCAATCCGTAATCATAGATACATTTATGTATATGATTTCCATTCCTTTCCATTCCAAATCATATTTATGGTTCTCCGTTTATCCAGACAGTATATAATGAGATTACAACTCATATCATTGCCATTTCAACACTTCAATTTATCTACGTTATGCAAATGCAATTAGGATTTCGGGACTTTCACCCTGGACACTCCGGCCAACTTAGTTATCATTGGAGTCCATCTGTAGACACCCCATTTTTGACCGTCCTCAAGACTTGGACGTCACTGTTTGAACACTCGGTGATCATCCATGTTTGTGTTCGTCCTGAGTTCTCGGAGGTTTTGGTCACGTGCCTTGCCTCGAGATCTCTCGACTTGTTTGTTCTGTGCTTGGTCATGGACCAAACACCTGTGTTTTTTTGCTTCTGAGGGCAGGGAATGGCTTGTTGGCCATCCTCACACCTCACCGGCCTTGGCTTGAGGCCACTGGCCCTGTTTTCTTGCTACCGGCCAAAGGTGTTGGCCGGTCGGCATTGTATTTGGTCGACTGGCCCATTTTGTTGGTCAGTCGGCCATTTCTGCTGGTCGACCCCTTTCCATCTTCTTTTGGCAGATATTTTGTGCCAGCTGGCACAGCTGGCATCCACAATACACCACCTCCATACACGTTGCTCCCTTATGTTAACTTTTCCAAGAAGCTTAGGAATTGAGTTCCTATAAGAGGAGGACCTCCCCTCCCTTTCTAGAGGTTCTGGAATTTAGGGTTAGAAGTCATACATATATCTATCTCTATATCTCCCTTTTTTTTGATTTGTGTGTGTAATAGTGTTCTAAAGGGTATTTTTGTTCACACTTTTGCACTAAAGCACCTAGTGTTACACTATCCCTTAGTTGCTGAGGTGCTAAGGAGTTGTCTTCAGAGTTCTTGGGCAGGTTTTGATCCAAGAAAGGTGCTGGAGTGGTGTTCTTGAAGAGGCTCTTCAAGGGTGAGAAACTACCCTCTTTACTCCCCATTTTTGCACAAGTTTTTAGCCTATCTTGCATCTGTTTTTAAGCTTAACTTGTAACAGATAAAAGTTCTATTTTTGAGTGTTTAAAATAGTTGTTTAAGATCACTTTGGTGTTTGGGGTTGTTTACCCCCTCTTAGGCCTTGTTTGGCCTCATTTTTGTGCTTTTTTTGTGAGCTCCGGGACCACCTTGTATTGGCCTTCTCACCACTAAAATCCAGAGAGATTTCAGTGGTGGGGATGGTGTTTTGAGGTCCTAAGAAGGAGAGGGCCATCCCCTCTCCTTGTTGTCTTCAATACTTGCCATATTTGCCTCATATGTGAGCACCTTTGTTAAGCTCATGTTAACCATGTCTTAGCTAGTATTTGTGGTTGTTTTTCCATGATATAGAACTGGTTTAAGTTGGTTTAGACATTCCATGTATGCTTCATACACTTGTCTTGTAATCCCATGTTTTGGCCTTAACATGCATCATGTTATAACATGTCTTTCTAGCATGATTTTGGCTCGAGTTCAAGAAGCTTTTGTCCATGTTTTGGTATGCTTGAGGTTTGATTTTGGTTGCTTGTGTCACATGTGACTTGCTTTGTATAGCCACCATGCAATCTAGCTTGTAGGCTTTGAATATTGAATCCTCTAGCATGCTTAATTTGGATCATTTCAGTGATTTGGCGTCACCTATAATGTCATTTTAGTCCATATAGTATGCTTGAATACTTGCATTTATCACCTATTCCATGCCTTGGATAGTTTGTGTTTTATACCTCATGAATGTGCCATTGTGTATGCCATCATGCTTAGGTCATTGGGATGCCATCTAAGTGGGTTTTTGGGCTCATTTTGGCATGTCATACCTCTGATTTTGGTTGCCTAAATCATGCCATGTTTGGTTGCATTAGGTGTAGTGTAACACAACTTTGATGGCCTTGTATGCCTCATGTTTTGTCCCTTTGATTTGGCTTGTTTTGGCTTCAGTCATTGCATGTTTTAGGCTCATTTTGACATGATCTAGGACTGTTTTGAGTCATACTTTCCATATGCTTCATGTTTCGTGTAGCCTTGGTTTGAGTCCCTTGGCTAGTTTCAAGTTTTGGGCTTTCTTGCATGCCATGCTTGCATTATTTGGTTGATTTGGCATCATCCTTTACATGTTTTTCAGAGCTTAACATGTTGGTCTTATGTCCATGTTTGTCCCTTTTAAGTGTGCTTAAAAGTTGCCTCTTTGATGTTCAAGTGTTAGGCCAATTACCATGCATGTTTGTTTGTGGCCTTGTCCCTTGTCCCTTAGCATTTTGGCCACTGATTTGGGCTTATTTGAGAGCTTCCCATTTTGGTTTAAGACCATTCCCGCATGTTGTTGCATGCTTGCCTTGCATTGTTGTCGCATACTTGGCGTATAAACATGTTGTTACATGCTTAAGTGATAGTGCATTTGGCATGCATTCTTTTGGTTTTAGGTTGCTTAACATGTTGTCACATGTTTGCTTCACATGTTGTTGCATGATTGAATGAATTCGCATGCTTGTTTGCATGCTTATCCTTGCATATTGTTATATGCTAATTGCCTTGTATAGCATTGTTGCTTGCATGCTCACGTTGCATTAGTTTGTTTGCATGTTTAGGTTGCATAACATTGTGCATTCATCCCATCCCTCTTGATCAAACATGATAGAGATTGGGGGCCCCTTTGTATGTTTTGTGTGCATTTCATTTGACATTGAAGTTGCACACTTGGCCTTTTGGGCCATCATGCATCGAAATGCGTAATTGATGGCCCGAGGGTCGAGAACCATACTCCCTTGAGTTCATAACATGATAAGGAGGGTGGTTGTGCCTACATTGCTTTGGAAATGCATTGCCATGCCTTGTCTGTCCTCTGTTGCAGCAAAACAGGGTCCTGCAGGAAGAGATGGTCGACCGACCACATTCAGTGCCGGATGGCCATGAATTGGTGGCCGAGAGTCTCACTCATGGTCGATGACCAGTTTCCCATGGCCGGTGACCTTCCCTTTTGGTCGGTGACCTTCCATAGTGCTCAGAAGGTAGTCCAGAAGCATCCTAGGGGCTTGTGCAGTCTTCAAGGGTGCAGTGCAGTGCAAACAGAGGCAACATGTGACATGGTGATGGATTTCCGAGCGGAGCTGAGCATTCATGCATTCATCCCTCTTTCCAAGGCCATTTTACTGCTTTCATAGCTTAATTAATTTGTTAATTAATTAAGGGTCTGTAATAATTAAATAATCAGAGTAGTTAGTTATTTATTCAATTTGTATTATTCTTTCGGACCCTCTAAGAGAGGACACAATTTTGTAATAAGTGTGCGTGAGTGTGTGTATGTCTTCCAACCCCACGTCTTTCTCCCTTTTATTTACTAGCTTATGATGGTTAGTTCTAGGTCATTTTCAATTTAGCATCCTTATGCTATGCATGTTTGCATCATTCATTCGTATTGCATGCACCGGGCTCGGCGCATTATGCTAATTGCATTATATTTAATTCCGACTTGAATACGTGTATCTAGTTGTCGCATTTCACATGCCATCTTAGATTAGCCGAGCCTATCCTAGTTGCATTGTGCATTTGTTTCATTAGCCATCTTAACATGGAGTGGGATCATACATTTGATTACTAACATGTTCTTTGTTTTGGCTCGGAGTACACTGTGAGTGCTTATGCTTTAGCGTCTTGCATGTATGTAAGTGTTAACATGACAGCCTGCTTGCCATGAGGCTAACTGTTTATGTGATATAACTGCCTGAATGCCTGTGGGTGAAGGTTGGGTTGCTTGAGTTGGAATAATTCGTCGAAACCCGTGTTTTAGCCTACTCGCGAGTAGCAAACTTCAATCCATTTTCAAAATAAACGGATATGCGATGCTTTGTTCCAACTTAGGCAATCACATAGTAAATTCTAGGCTAATAACCGGAATAAGAGCACATGTGTTTTTAAAAACTAGATATCATGTTTAGTAGTGGCCGATCTTTGATCGGGCGAGCGGGGGTGCTCATAGCTGACCTTCCCTAATCGTACCCAAGTTCCCGAGCCGAGACAACTTTGGTGATGACGGACACGTGGCCTTAGGCAACGAGTCAGGGTTTCCTAAATTTTTCCCAAAATAAAATATTTAGGTGGCGACTCTGTATCTGGCAAAACAGTCCATGTTTGGCACTTCTTTCTAAAAAATCTATTTTCCAAAACGATTTGCCGGATTTGGACTCTTTGGTGATTTATCGGTCTTGCATTGCACTTTGCGAGATTAGATTCAGAACCATGATATGTGAGTCCGAACTGTAGTAAGCCCTAAATGAACAAAACGGGATCCCCTCCCGGGACGTTCGGGGACGTCTACAGTTTCTGGCAACTCTACTGGGGAGTTAGAGAACTTGACTCGAACTCATGATATCTTGTTTTGATTACACTTATGTGTCTCTTTGCATTGCATTTGCATTGGTGCGCCTAGGACACCGTGTTTGCCATATGCTATTCCTGAACGGTTTGCCGGAGGCTGCGTGCCATAAGACTGACCGGTTACGGGCTCTGCCACGATGGGAACACAAACCCCGATTTTTACTGGGGCACCCTTTTGACCATTCGACCTAGTACATATTCGGAATCCATAGTGACCATTCCAACCTAGGACAGGTTGCTTACCCGATTGTAGGTTGTTTGAAACCGCTACGTACGTAGTGAAACCCTAGCTCCTGACAAAATAGGACAGGGAAACCCTCCCCCACCATAGGGGTGTTTTGGCTCTCACTTATTTTCTATGTGCTTTTAGAGTTGACCTCTACAGGGAATACACACATCAGTTTGCAAGTCTGGGCATCAGGCCTGTAGGCATCAGCGTTTTGAGAATCAGTTATATCTGCGGGTATCAGATTCAGATTTGGGGCAGTAATTTTGGGAACAGTGATCAGTAGTAGAGTACAGTTATTCAACTATGTCCATGTTTGTATCGATTAGGCTGAGATGCTACCTATTTTCCCTTTCAGTTCAGAGACTCGGTTCAGAGGAACCAGTACTCTCCTTTTGCTGAGGCAAGACAGGGAAAGGGCTCACCGGTTCGTTAGATCCGTTAGTCACCGGTCGTTCAGTTCAGCGGACTTATGATGACACAAAATTTAGAGGAAATTGTGGTTATGGAAGCCGCATTGGACCAAGGAATCATCTTGCAGGATGAGACCGATGTTGACGTACCATATCCGCCTAGGTCGCCTGTCGCGCACCCGATCTGGACACCTCAGTTGTTTCAAACTCGTGAGCCCACCACATTTGAGTTAATGGGAATGATTGGCGACCTTCAGAGATCTGTGGCTGATCTCGTCTATGGAATGTCAGCTTTGCCACCAACCACATCGTATGCCGGGAACTTCATGCCGTAGGAGCCTCGGCTACTGGGGTGAATTGTAATTGAGCTTAGCCAACCTGAAGCTGTCTCAAACTTCGGCAATGACATGTCGGCAACAACAAAGCTCCACTCTGATCAAGCAACCCAAACCTTCCACCAAGCTGAGGCTAGTGGAAAGAACAAGATGAAGGTGCACACTGATCCCTATGAACAACTTCAGCAAGCCGTCGAGGCTCTAAAAGCCGAAGGGTTGAGTAAGCATCAAGTACTCACGATTTTGGCTAAGACTGTGGATGACATCTTCCTCACTCAGACCGAGAGTAGTTCAAGCCAGAGGGAAAATCGGGATAGGGACCGTCGCACCGGAACTATTCCTGCTAATCCTAATGCTACGCCTGGAAAAGATCAGAGAGCCAAGGCAGCACCTGCTGATCCCTTTGCTAGTGCGTCTGGCAAAAGCCCGCAGACGTCAAAGTATTTGCCCCGAGGTCGCAGAGTCTTCCATGCCCTCTACATGCCTTTGTCTAAGGCACTTCAAATCCTGGCTGAAAAGGAGCATCTTAAACCCCTCGAGCCTCGGCCTCTCCCAAGTAACCTCCCTCTCTCACATGATGCTACTCAGTACTGTGCGTACCATCAACAGACCGGTCACCCCACTGACAACTGCTTCTGCCTTCGCCACGAAGTGCAAGATTTGATTGACAATGAAGTCATCCTCCTGCCGAGCTCAGCAAAGTTTGTCAGCGCTGGATTGGTGGATTTCAAGGATAATACAAGTATGTGATCAGGGGTTGGGCCACCTGCGGGTGACGCTCGGTTCATTCCAAATACGGCGTTTCGCATGCACTATTTTGAGCATTTGCGAATGCTGGGTTTTTGTAATTTCTAGCTTGGGTGTTGAGTCAGTTCTTTGGTTTTGTTTTGAGTCTATCTCATTGTCTTGAGTCAGTCTTTTTGCTTAAGAGTCTGTCTCGTTGTATCGAGTCAGTCCTGTTGTATAGGAGTTGGGTGATTCCAGGGGTGTTACCTCGGACATCACTATCTTGTTTTGTATTTGTCTTTTACACTCTTTTGCGTCTGTTTCTACCGTGGAGCCAGTTACACCAGAAGATCTGAATGAAGCAGCAGTGGTTTTCGTACTTTGTGCTTATTTCTACTTTGAGCTTGTTGTGCCAGCAAGTTTAGAATGAAATGGCAGTACATTTCACCCACTCTTCTGTGCCCTGAAATCATTGCATTGACCTAAGTTTTTCAAAACTTTTTGAACATTGTGAGAAAAACAAAGAGGAAGGAATTCCTCGGGATTTGCAAAAATTTGATCAATTGAGAGAAAGAGAGGTGTGCTAAGCTCTTAATGATTGAAATCATGCTTGTTAGTATGAGTATTGAGAAGGATCCTGGCTTGATCCAGATTGGTTCCGCACTGTCTTCAGCGCGAGCGACTAGTCGTTTTCATAAAAGATTTCAAAAAAATGTTTTGCGCGGTCCTGCGAAGACCTGTGTGGAATCGCTCTTGAGATTGTGCAGCCTAGGATCGCTCTCAGCCTCGAGATTCAACCCCTTTGCTCTCAAGACCTTGAACTTAGATTCAGAATGCTCAACGGTCAACCACAATGTGAGGCCTGTGTGGCCAGATTCGAAGCAGCCCTCGAACAAGAGGCAAGAAAGTCAGATCAAAGAAGATCGGATATGATCAAAAGAAGCTTGCAAAGCTGGATCAGAAGCACCCCTCCAACTAGGGGCAAAAAATGTCAGATGTACTCGAAGAGTCAAGAAAATTGGGATGTTTCTCAAGCTAACAAAAATCGGCAAGAATGCCAAATCCCAGAAGGGAGGAAAGAAGAAAGTATTGCTGAAGGATAACCGAGTTCCTATCCACAACACTAGGAGCGAATTCAACCCCCCGTTGGATGGACTCCTGCATCGTCAGCGAACAATAGCCATTCTCCTGGATTCAGATGACTTCAAGATCTCAAAACCATTTGACATGGACAAAGCTACACTTTTACCCTTGAGAGGCTCGCTGGGCCGAAAACCTGGAAGGACGACCCAAGCAAAAGTTAGAGCAAGAAAAAAAGAAAAGAGAAAAGAAAAAAATACAAAGAATGAAAAAGAAAAGATGAAAAAAAGAAGAAAAGAAATGAAAAGAATTGCAAAGAAAAGAAAAAGATAGCTCGCAAGGTTTTCAACCCAGAAGGGCGGCCTTGGCAAAAGTTAGAGCATAAAAGGAGAGGTTAATACCCGAGTGTACCTTAACCTGAACTACGTAAGGCTTGATTCCCATGTTTGGGATACGTAGGCAACTTCATTCTGAAGTCCAACCACAAACACTTCCAAATCAACTGTGTCCATGCAATGGTTTTGATCATCTTTGTCTTCTCTATATCCGGGAGTTCGGTTGTGTTCATCACTCTGAGAACTAGTTACAGTGCGCTGAGGTGCTATTCAAACAAGGGGCAACTTTCCGTTGCCACATAACGCGCTGTGGTGCTATTCAAACAAGGGGCAACTTTCCGTTGCCATGCGGTGTCATTTACATAAGGGTCAATTTTCCATTGTTATGGATCTGAGGTTGTGCATCTCAAGGGTAAGTTCTGTGCTCGTTGAGCGGTGACCGTTTGCAAAAACAGTTTTTGAGAATTTTTACTGAGGTTGACTAACTCCCTCGAAAATTATTCTATTTTTCTAAAACTGGACCATTTCTTGGATCCAAAAAAGGAAAATTTTCAATGCTCACAGCCTAACTTGCATGATTTCAAATCAAAAAATTGAACAAGTATGTTAATCTAACTCTCATATTGATTAAAATTGTTTTAGTAGAAAGCAAAAACAAAAAATGGTCAAAATGATGAACTAGGAGGGGCAGTTGAGTTAGGTGTTCTGTCTTTTTCCCATTGTCAATGCACTTGCCAAAAAGGGCATCATACCTGCCGGAAAAGGGCACCACTGAAGCTAACCGCAAAGGGCTGAAAGCTCTCAATATCCTCCAAGCAGTGAGGTGTCAAGCCAAGCGCGAAGTGCGAATTGGATTGGATCAAGATACTCCACTCCCTTATCCGTGGCACCAACTAGACGTCACCGAAAGAATAGCCGCAAGCTGGTATGTTAGGCATGAACCCACAATTTCCTATTTATCCATCAACCATCCAGGGGAGGGATGAAAAAATGAGGGATTGAAGAATGGAGAGATGTACGATGAGAGAAAAGTGAGAAAAGGGCATTTTTCAGAAAAATCGAGCTTGAGGGCCGAGTGATGTAAGAATCACAAATAAGAAAGGGTGGGAAACAATACCCAGATAAATAGGCTCCCTATGCACGTCTGAGTGTTGAGTCTTTTATTTTGTTTGTCTCGATTCTCGTCTTGAGTCATTTCGAGTGTCTGTGTTTGTTGTTAGGTTATTTACCTTTCGTTTTCTTTGTTGAGTCGTAGTGCACTGTGTTCAGTCGTAGACTCAATACCCGGTCAAAAGCTCATTTCTCTAAATTTCAAAAATAAATCATTTTGTGCTCAGAGTGCTATGCCATTCTCTACATTTGTGCAAAACAGGATTTGTCTTTTCATAAAACAGCAGGGTTCAACCCAGGTAATATTGAGAGCAGTGAAATATATGTGTTTCTGGATTACAAAGCAAAGGAAAAGGAAAAGGAAAATTTGGAGCATCTGAGTATGTTTCAACTTCCTTCAATTCCATCTTTGTATCTCATCTATTTAGGTTAAACTGTTTGTTCAAGATGAGCTGTGTGCAGAATAAACCAAGTGTTGTGTTATGGGCTGTATGTTCAAAATGAGCAGAATGTTGTATGAGTTCTTTTGTCGTTAGTTGGTTCACTATCTGGTTATTACGATGCAGGTGTTTAATTTTCAGACGAAAGTTCAATCTCATTTACATTGTTGTGTAATGCGATGCGATGCGATGCGATGCATGAAATGTGAAAATGTAACACCTTTTCAACAAAAAAAAGGCTTGTTTCATTCCATCATCTTTTCAAGTACAAAGTTTTGAAGAAAATAAAACCTGCCTGCGGCAGTACAAGGTACTCAAGTTACCAGCAAAAAGAAAGGTAAAACAAAAGGGAAAAGCAACAAAGTGTTTGAACAAAGCAAAAAAGAAGAAAAGCAGCAAAGGTCTAGATCAACGTCAACTGGTCTCAGGCATGAGAGTCTGTCCTCGTTCTCTTCCTGGACGAAGTTCCAGGAGCATCGTCGCCGACTCCGCCATCTGAGCCAGAGCCCGAGTCATCTCCAGTCTCGTCCTTAGACGACTCTGCCTCCATCTCTGCCTCGGACTCATCATCGTCTGGAATCGGTGCCCGTGAGCTGCTCCCAACATGAATGTGCCCCGTTTTGGTGCGGGGGTGAATTGTGGTCCCTCGACCTGCTCTCCCTCTTCCTCGGGCAGATACAGATGGTCCTGCTGGAGCACCTCCTGCAGCCGATATCTGGAATAGGGCCTGAAAAGGATAAATGGTAAATGCACCAGTTATGCTACAGAATGCAGTGTATGAGTACAGTGTATGAATGCTATGAGCAGTGTATATGAACAGAATGCAGTGTATGAGTACAATGTGTGAATGCTATGAGCAGTGTATCAGAACAGAATGCAGTGTATGAGTACAGTGTGTGAATGCTATGAGCAGTGTATCAGAACAGAATGCAGTGTATGAGTACAGTGTGTGAATGCTATGAGCAGTGTATCAGAACAGAATGCAGTGTATGAGTACAGTGTATGAATGATGTGAGCAGTGTATCAGAACAGAATGCAGTGTATGAGTACAGTGTATGGATGATGTGAGCAGTGTGTCGGTACAGAATGCAGTGACTAAGTGCAGTCTATGAATGCTGTGAGCAATGCTGTGACCAATCTGTAGGGTTACAGTGTATCAGAGCCCTGAGGGCCGTGTATTAAGTGCCATGTTGATAGTGCGATGCATCAGATTATGTATGAAACAGATTATGCGCATTTTGAGATTGTGGATTGAAAGAGCTTACCGGGATACTGTAAATGGCCAGCAGGTCGAGGCTTCGCTGTAGCATCCCCATCATGGAAGCAGTCAACTCCAAAGACTGGCGAGTGTACTCGGCAAAAGTCTGCAAGAGTGTTAGAAACATCAGTATTCCGCGGAACATCAAGAAAAATGAAATGAACTAACTGTACAGGATGCAAAGTGCAGTAGTACGTACCGGGGGCAAGCCATAGAATCCGACTAGCTCGTGATCAGGCGGAGGGGGAGCGATGGGGATCTGATAAGTCTCCCCACCCTACCCTCGGCATGTCATCATGGTAGGCAGTGCAGGCCACTCGGCTCTCTGCCCTCTCTGAGATCCGCTCCTGCCACGAGCCCGAGCCATCCTCGGTGCTCCTGCTCCTGCTCCTACTCCGACTCCTGCTCCAACCACCGGTGCCGCAGGCCTCTCCCTCTCAGCTTGGCGAGCACTACTCAGAGGCGGCATCAGGTAGGCCTGGATAAACTCGGTGTAGTCACCCTCGCCCCTAAAGCGCTCCGCATCCCAACCGATCGTGTAATCAACCATCTCCTGTGGGCTGTACACCTTTGTCTGTCTCATGGTCGTAGGAGGCATCTCCGGGACTATCTGCTCCGGTAAGCCTAAGGTCTGGCGCAGGAAACGCTCACCCAGGTACCAAGCCCGACAGACCGGGCCCTCTAGTAGAACCCTGAATCGGGCAGTCTCCTGAGCGCCCGCATACCGATCTCTCACTGCGGCTGGTAATGGAGCCCAAGGCTGCTGTAACATGCCCGGGGGGTACCCGCGCGCGTTAAACAGTTCGGACTCCCGAGATCTCTTTGATCTCAAGTTTCACGAGTGCAATGTGAAACGTAGATGAGAGTCCAGATTTGGCAACTTTTATTGAAAATCCATTTTATTGCAATTTTGTCAAAAATGGACTGCGTCATCAGATCTCAGAGTTGCCACCTAATATTTTGGGAAATTAGGAAACCCATGACTCGGTGCCAAGGCCACTGTTCGTCGTAACCAAGGATGCTTGGTTCGGAACCTTAGGTATGAGAGGGGAAGGTCAATAATGAGCACCCCCGCTCACCCGATCAAAAGATCGGCCTCTACTAAACCATGATATGACTTGTATTTTCTTTATATGTTTATGTTCTGATTATTTTAGTAAATCCTAGAATTTACTATGTGAAGCATACAAGTATAGACTAGTTTGCTCAAATTGGAACAATTCAACTTCATGTTTGTTTTTTGAAAAGGGTTTGATTTTGCCACAATCAAGTGGGCTTAAAGTTTGTGAATTTGCCACTACAAAGTGGGCTTAAAACGTACATTTATTGAATTATTCCAATTCAGGCAACAAGCCTTCATCCACAGGCATTCAAACAGTTTATCACTTAAACAAATAGCCACATGGTAGGATGCTAAACATAATAAGAAAATCACACACAAATGGGATGCTAAAGCATAAAAACTCACAGGTTGACTGACGTCCCTCGAACAACTACAAAACAAAAGTTAGTAAAATATGCATGATCTTATATACAGAATCCTAATGCAATTCACTCATGAGATGCACTAAAGATTTGGCTTCTAGAATATGGCATGTGAATCATCTTAAAACACAGAATCATGGGATAATCAATTGAAGCATAAAGATGCAAATTTAGCCAAATCTTATGCATGAATAATGGCTGTAAAGCAGGGATATGCATGATATGTCAACATATATACATACACACAGTTAAGGAAAGCGATAAAGAACGGGATAGAAAGAAGCGGGGTGGGGGAATTATTACAACACCTTAAATATTACAGATCCGAATGAGGGAGAGAAGAGAGAAAAATAAAATAAAAATAAAATCTCGCAACACTCAAAATAAAAATAAAATAAAGAACTGCATCACTGGCGCATTCCACTCATTTTCGCATGTCCCGGGCTCCACGACACCACATGATTCACATTTTCCAGATTCAAGCGGCAAACCAAGGAATGGATTTGAAATCTGACTAGCATGGCTTATAGGGAAATCACTATTGGATGATGTGCAAAATTATAAAAATCTTTTTTGTTTTTTTTTTATTACCCACACCCATGACCAAACCAACATAAATATTTACAAAAATCCTATGTGGACCCAAAATAAACATTTTTCTTTTATTTACAAAAACACATTTTTATTACCCACAATCCACAAAGTATGTCACACTACACACACCCATCTACCACCTTTTCTCTCTCTAAAGCCGAGAGAGAGAGAGAAAGAGAGAGAGAGAGGGGGAGAGTAACCCGTGGGTCTCTTTGTAGAGAGAGAGAGAGAGGTGGGTTAGAGAGAGAGAGAGAGAGAGAGCCGTGGGGTAGAGAGAGAATTGGGTTTGGGTTTGTGAGTTGCATGGGTTTTGCCGTGGGTGTGTGGTCTGTTCATGCATGAGAGTGTGATAGAGAGAGAAGGGAGAGTGCCGTGGGTCTCCTCCCGTGGGTGTGTGTTGTGTGGATGATGGTGCATGGAATCGGAGAGGGAGAGATAACAGTGGGTGTGTGCAGCTAGAGAGAGATTGAGTGGGTGTGTGAGTGTGTGAGAGGTGGGTGTGGTGTTGAGTATGATGGGTTAAGGGTGTGCCTGGGTTTGGTGTGTGTGTGTTTTGGGTCTATCAAGCTCTATGAGAGGGAGAGAGAGAGAGAGAGTGAGAGAGCTCCCCCGTGGGTTCAATCCGGCGAATAGCAAGAGCTCCCCCACCCCATGTGCATGCATGTGTCCCTTGTGTTATCTGTCTCAAGCTTTTTGGGTGCCATTGTAGAGAGAGAGGGCGATGGCCATGTGTGTGTCTACTTCTCCTTTGTTGTGATGGGTTTTCTCCCTCTCCGTGTAGCTCTCCTCCACTGCCGTGTGTGTATCTTCTCCCTGAAGCTGTGTCTCCCCGTAAGTTCCCCTCCACTGCCGTGTGTGTATCTTCTCCCTGAAGCTGTGTCTGAAAAAAATGGGTCTCTCCTCTAGAGAGAGAGAGTGTATTATGTCCCAGAGAGAGATGGAGGCCGAGAGAGAGAGTGAGATGTCTGGTGTGTGCTCTCTCCCCTCCCGTGGGTCTTTTCTTTTCTTTTTTATATTCTCTCCCACCAGCTGTCTGTGTGTCTTTTTCTTCTTTTTCTTTGCTGTAAAGCACCCCCCTCTTCTTTTCAACACTCAAACCCGACACACCCAACTAACCCCCTCTCCCCTCTTTTAAAAATATATCCTCATATCCCCTTTCTATCATCTTTTTCACCCACTCATATCCCTTTTGAAACCGCCCCATTTCATTTTTTTATTTTTTATTTTTCTATTTTTTTTTATTATTTTCTTCTTTTCTTTTTTTTTTTTTTTATTATTATTATTATTTTTATTATATATATATATATATATTTTTTTTTTTTTGTGTTTTCAATTTTCTTTTGTTTATATATTTTTTTCTTTTGTTTTAAAAATAGTTATCAACGTATATAAAACACACTTAAAAGATATGCACACACCTAATTTAATTTGTACACACACATTATAAAACACTACAAATTAACAAAAATACGAGTGATGGCCAAAATGGGTGAGGTTTGGAATTTAACATTTCAATTTGATATTTTTGGTGAGGGTGGTCAAAATAACATGCCCAAGTCTTAGGGCCGGTCAAAATGGGGTGTCTACAGTTGCCCCTCTTTGACAGAGCTCGAAGTCATGAAATGACATGAGTGAATGTCAAAGCCAGAAGACGACCCTTTTGACAAGGCCGTAAGACTTGGGCAATCACACAAAATGCAATGCATGTGGTTGAACCCGAAGGTTGCCTACGTATCCCTTTGCAAGGAATGAAACCAGCGTAGTTCAGGGGCAGAATGCAAGTGATATACACAAAATGTAGTTTGAAAGTTGGACTTACACGCTTCGCGAAGCCGGTTTGTTTTTGAAAAACTTATGATCATGCAAAAGAGGGATGACCTCAACTAAGAGTAATCAACAACCTAACGCGTCTCACGCGAGAGGAGAAGGGGTGGTGTAAACAAACAGGCGCACCTGCTGTTTTTAACCGATTTGGGTGGCCACGGATGCCGCTTTTCTGATCATATTTACAACTTTCCCTATTCTCCAACGGGGTGACAGACTAGATTGGTTCAGTTTCCAGAGTTGAGCCGCATACAAGCTACCTCAACCTATGGGGCTGCCATACAGATTTCAAGCCGAGAATGCACCCCTGGATGCACCTCTGGGTATTTAAACCAGACTTTAGTCTCGGAAATCCTGAACCTTTTGCGTTCTAGGTCTCGGCCATTCGAACTCTAGTTTCCACCGTCTCAGTTGGTCTCCTAGGAACTCATTGCAATCACAGGCAGGTGACTATACCAGACCACCTAAAGTCGTTCGGGCACGACAAACACCAAAGGATTTGCACCTTTATAGGATTTAAGGTCTCCTAGACCAGGGAGAGTGTACAAGATGGTGCGATGCGCAAGATAGCGCGATTGAAATTGATGCACAAAGCAGTGCGGTGCCCAAAGCAGGGCGATTGAATGGCCTAACCAACAGGCGTATCTCAAAGTATTTTTATACGGAGAGAGGGAAGGTTAGGGCGATTGAAATTGATGCACAAAGCAGTGCGTTGCCCAAAGCAGGGCGATTGAATTTGATGCCCAAGGCAGGGCGGTTGAATTTGATGCCCAAGGCAGGGCGGTGCCCAAAGCAGGGCGGTTGAATTTGATGCCCAAGGCAGGGCGATGCCCAAAGCAGGGCGATTGAATTTGATGCCCAAGGCAGGGCGGTGCCCAAAGCAGTGCGGTTGAATTTGATGCCCAAGGCAGGGCGGTGCCCAAAGCAGGGCGATTGAATTTGATGCCCAAGGCAGGGCGGTGCCCAAAGCAGGGCGATTGAATTTGATGCCCAAGGCAGGGCGGTGCCCAAAGCAGGGCGGTTGAATTTGATGCCCAAAGCAGGGCGGTGCCCAAAGCAGGGTGATTGAATTTGATGCCCAAGGCAGGGCAGTGCCCAAAGCAGGGCGGTTGAATTTGATGCCCAAGGCAGGGCGGTGCCCAAGGCAGGGCGGTGCCCAAAGCAGGGCGGTTGAATTTGATGCCCAAGGCAGGGCGGTGCCCAAAGCAGGGCGGTTGAATTTGATGCCCAAAGCAGGGCGGTTGAATTTGATGCCCAAAGCAGGGCGATTGAATTTGATATGCACAAGATAATGCGATGGAATTGAAATTGAAATTTGAGTGGTAGGTGCACGAAGTGAGATTATTGTGCGATAGGTGCATAGAATGAAAGAAGGAATTGTGTGTTCGAACCAAATACCATATACATATACCATGTATAGACAAAATACATACAAATACGACAATATACACAGACATGCATATACGGTATACATATGTTCATATACAGACAAAAATACACACAGATATATATAGTATATATACAGGTATATACGACACAGATATATACGGACCTATACACAAATATATACGGATATATACACAAATATATACGGATATATCTTTTCTGGGCTTGCTGTTTTCTCTCTTTTCTTTTTTTTGTCTCTGTAATCGGGGATGTCCTCCCCTGACTGCAACAAAATCAGTTTTTGTTTTGCTCATCAATGGCGTGACTGGCATATCACTTTGAGTTTGAAAATAATTTTGATTGAATTTGAGAATGATTGAATTTTCGAACTCTGAATTGAACATTGATTCTATACTGACCTAAATCAAAGAATGATTTAGCGAAGCAAAACAATCCAAACACACTTATATACACTGACTAGTATAAATACACCGACTGGTATAAATATACTGACTGGTATGAAAGGAACACACTTATATACACTGATTGGTATGAATACCCTAACTGGTATAAATACACTGACTAGTATGGATACACACTCATATATACTGACGAGATGACTCGAGCGGGGGAGAAGATAGAATCACTAACTCAACCATGCCCCTAATTCATTGCCTTGATTTTTTTTCTTGATTTTTTTATAAAAATGTTTTGATCAACATGAGAGTTAGATTAGCATACTTATTCCATTTTCTGTTTCAAATCATGTAAGCTAAACTGTGAGCACTGAAAATTTTCCCTTTTCAAATCCAAAGAATGGTCCAAGTTTTGCAAAAATAGAACAATTTTCGAGAAAAATTAGTCAGCTTCATTCAAATTAATCAAAATCTATTTTTGCAACTGGTCACTACTCAACTAATATGGAATTGATCATTGAGGTGCATAGTCCCAAACCAGATAATTAAAGGGGATAACCGAACCGAGCCGATTTGAACCAAGCCAATCCGAACCGAGTGAAGCCAAGTAAAGTTGGACCGAACCGTCGAACCGGACCGAACCGAACCGGACCGAACCGAACCGAACCAAATTGACTCGAACCAACTGAACTGAACAGAATGAAAATACACCAATCAAACACGGGTAGGACAACCAAGTCGACTAGAGATACACCAATCAAACATGGACAAAATGAATGAGTTAACAAAAATTATTAGGGCCGAACTTCGAGATGAAGCTACCTACTGTGGGGATATGGGTTGGAAATACTCTTCGGATCCTGGGAGACGCAGATGATCCTCTGGCAGTCACCTGCAAAGACACAAGTACTCCGGTCGGGGGTGCCGGAATTAGCACTCCGACGGACAAGTCAGTCTTCCTCAAGAAAGCTTGTTTACTAAGTTATTAAAAGTGATTTTCTTACATACCTCTCCACAGGTCCGAAGCTCTTGTATTTATATCCATTATTTATTTTTGGGCCTCGGGGCCAGAGTCTACTTTCCTATTTAATATTCCTCTTTTTGTCCTGGCATGCCTTTTTAGTTATATTCGGCCTTACATTCGTAGTCGGCATCTCAGCTGAGCCGAATGGAGCCGTCCGATTCCTGGCTCCCCGGGTATATCAGATTTCGTCTCCCTGTGAATTCGGCTCCCACAATTGCCCCCCAAGCATTCTCTTAATGACAGTTGGGTGAAGTGCTTGGTTCCAATTTTCATCAAAGTCTCTGAATCGAAGTTCGGGGATCAGACTTATCATGCGGAAGTTCAATCACTCCGCCTTCAATCATTGCCTCGACTCCCCGACCCTTTGTACACGCCTATTTATTATGATTTTGAAATCTGATGTCCTTTCGAATTCATATTCTATGACGCTGATTGCTGGATCGCTCTTCGAATCGTTCTTGCAATTCTTCCGTATGTGATACTTTCTTCATTTCTGTAAGTTTTCTCCCCCCTTGTTCTGAAGCTTTTCCTATTTTGTTTATTTCGTCGCGTTTTTTGTAGACAGTAGGTTATGGCGAAACATTTGAAAGACCTACTTTCGTCGGACCGAATTGTTGGCTTTAGGCGCCATTTTTCTGTTCCTGACGATGTACATTTGTCGTTTGTGGCGGACGGCACTCTTGACATGGAGATGGAAGACGAAACCACGATTGTTTTTCCCCTCTTGTCAATCGCAGAGGGTGGCGTCCGCTTCCCCCTTCACCCGTTTTTGAGGGCTGTTCTTCGCCATTGGGATTTGATCCCCTCCCAATCCAATGTGAATTTCTTTAGAATTATAATGGGGGTCGTGGCGCTGAACCGCTGCCTTGGGATTAACCTTGGCATCCCTGCCATTCGGCATTGTTATGCCTTGGCCAAGTCCTCTGGTCGGCACGGGCGTTATTTCCTCAGAGCCAAGGATACAGATCATCAGTTGGTCACTATGCTTTCCAGTTCTGGGAAACGAGTTGATGATGTTATGGTCGTCATTCGTGGCAACTGGGAGTTCAACGAAGGGGAGGACCGTGTTGATCCTGTTCCTAGACGTAGGGGCGAACCAGGTCGCCGAATGCTTTCTTGCTTGTGCTGTGTGCTCATATCTGCCATACCGTTTTCTTGAGTCTTATGGCTTGTCTTTTGCAGGGAGCAATTTAAAGAAGATACGAGCTTCAACTGACGACGCCGTTCTTTCGGATATTAGGGTTGCTCTTAGTTATTTCGGCCGTCGTAGTCTTCACAAACAGGGAAGAGCGGCTCACGTTCTGCTTTGCTACGAGCCTACGTATACGACCTTTTCGGCTGCGGAAAACATACCGATTCCGGAGGGGGAAGATTTTCTTGTTGCTCGTATTTTTTCTGACTTCAAAAATTTGAGACGAATAGGTCTTGAAGGGTCCGATTCGGATAATACTGAAATATCCCATTCTGCCGAATCAGATCAGTCCGAGGCCGAATCGGAAGAGGTATCGGATTCTGCCGACCCTCCCTCCACATCGGGGCGGGGGAACCTTTCTGTTGGCGACGCTCTTCAACGCGCAGACAGCCTTCTCCTCTCGGAATCTACTGACATGGCCGGGTTAAGCCTGACAAAGCTCGCAAAGAAGGCGAATGCGGAAAGATTAGCTGCACGGCGCCGAGCGGAGGGTCATCCGACCGAAACGCCCACCAGCACAACTCAACATTCCCTCCTAGTTACCAAATCGACGTCTTTAGAAATTGTTGAGGGGACGGCAGCAGATGAGAATGCCGAATCCGCATTGGTTGGGAAAGCCGTTCAGGACGTCGATGGAAAGACGGAGAAACGCGATAGGGATCATGAGGCCGGCTCGAAAGACCTCGGCGGCAAACGTCCTCGAATAGGGGAATCGAGCGAGGTTGTGCCCTTTGTGATTCGGCCAATGGTAAGGAACACGCCGGTTCCTTCGGATGCTTCTGCACGTAAAGACCCAGAGGTTGCGTTTGGCGTGGCAACGTCTCTATCGTTGCCGTCTGATATGGAGGCTTTCCAGTTGGAATCGGATTTGAATGCGACAATGTTAGCCGCACAGTCGGCCCTTTTGGTGCGTATTTTGACTTTTCCTTGGCCCAAAAATTGTGCGCGTTGTGTTTTCTGACTTTTTCTTTTGCAGACCGTTGGTAGGATAGCCGATGTGGGCCGCCGTCATCTCGACGCCGTCAGGCAGATTAGTTATTTACGAAAGCAAGTTGAGGACCAGAGGAAGAGGGCCGAGGACGAATTTTTAAGGGCGAAGCAGGAGGCTTCTCGGGCAGAGGACGAGGTAGAGAGAGCTCGTCATGCGGATAAGTTGAGAGCGGAATCCGAGAAGAAGGCCGACGATATGGAAGCTGCACTTGGCTTGTCCCAAAAGGCGGTTGCCAGGTTGGAGGCTGAGTTGGCTGAAACGAAAGCGGCAAAGGAGATTGCCGATTCCAAAAGGTTCGAGGCCGGGAAAGAGGCTGGACTCGCCGAGTATGTGGACCAGGTCTCTATGTTTGAGAATCGGGGCTTCAAGCATGGTTGGGAGAAAGCCCTTGCTGCAGCTGGAGTTTCGCTGAGTGTGCCTATACCATATGAGCAAGTGGACATCGATCCGTTGGAGACTGATTCCGAGGATTGATCTTTACGATACACAATTGTTATGATTTCGAGAAAGTACTGTTTCCGTTTGCTTTTGTTATTTTTGTTATTTTGGATTTGTTTTCCGCGTTTTTCAGGCGGGTTAATATTATAACAGTTATGATACAGAAATGGACGTCGATACTTTTTTGCAATTATAAAATGTTATGAAAACTGCTCGATGTGCTGATGTTTCTGTAGTTTTATGGTGATACTGTTTTGATAAATAAAGCGAGGCGACTAGATTAATAAATCTGCCCTTGCCTTGGCCAGGGCGTGAGCGTGAAGAGCCTAATTGGTTCGTGCTCGTGGGCTGGCCTAGGCACTCTGAAGAGATGGCCGAATAATCGTGACACCCACGAAGGGCGCTTCGAATCCGGAGACTTATTCGGCCCTAAGGGATCATGCCCCAAAGGGGGCTCCGAATCCGGAGACTTTGTTTTGGCCAATCGTGACATCCACGAAGGGCGCTCCGAATCCGGAGACTTATTCGGCCCTAAGGGATCATGCCCCAAAGGGGGCTCCGAATCCGGAGACTTTGTTTTGGCCAATCGTGACATCCACGAAGGGCGCTCCGAATCCGGAGACTTATTCGGCCCTAAGGGATCATGTCCCAAAGGGGGCTCCGAATCCGGAGACTTATTCGGCCCTAAGGGATCATGTCCCAGAGGGGGCTCCGAATCCGGAGACTTATTCGACCCTAAGGGATCATGTCCCAAAGGGGGCTCCGAATCCGGAGACTTTGTTTTGGCCAATCGTGACATCCACGAAGGGCGCTCCGAATCCGGAGACTTATTCGGCCCTAAGGGATCATGTCCCAAAGGGGGCTCCGAATCCGGAGACTTATTCGACCCTAAGGGATCATGTCCCAAAGGGGGCTCCGAATCCGGAGACTTTGTTTTGGCCAATCGTGACATCCACGAAGGGCGCTCCGAATCCGGAGACTTTGTTTGGCCAATCGTGACATCCACGAAGGGCGCTCCGAATCCGGAGACTTATTCGGCCCTAAGGGATCATGTCCCAAAGGGGGCTCCGAATCCGGAGACTTATTCGGCCCTAAGGGATCATGTCCAGAGGGGGCTCCGAATCCGGAGACTTATTCGCCCTAAGGGATCATGTCCCAAAGGGGGCTCCGAATCCGGAGACTTTGTTTTGGCCAATCGTGACATCCACGAAGGGCGCTCCGAATCCGGAGACTTATTCGGCCCTAAGGGATCATGTCCCAAAGGGGGCTCCGAATCCGGAGACTTATTCGGCCCTAAGGGATCATGTCCCAGAGGGGGCTCCGAATCCGGAGACTTATTCGACCCTAAGGGATCATGTCCCAAAGGGGGCTCCGAATCCGGAGACTTTGTTTTGGCCAATCGTGACATCCACGAAGGGCGCTCCGAATCCGGAGACTTATTCGGCCCTAAGGGATCATGTCCCAAAGGGGGCTCCGAATCCGGAGACTTATTCGGCCCTAAGGGATCATGTCCCAAAGGGGGCTCCGAATCCGGAGACTTAGTTTTGGCCAATCGTGACATCCACGAAGGGCGCTCCGAATCCGGAGACTTATTCGGCCCTAAGGGATCATGTCCCAAAGGGGGCTCCGAATCCGGAGACTTTGTTTTGGCCAATCGTGACATCCACGAAGGGCGCTCCGAATCCGGAGACTTATTCGGCCCTAAGGGATCATGCCCCAAAGGGGGCTCCGAATCCGGAGACTTTGTTTTGGCCAATCGTGACATCCACGAAGGGCGCTCCGAATCCGGAGACTTTGTGTTGGCCAATCGTGACATCCACGAAGGGCGCTCCGAATCCGGAGACTTATTCGGCCCTAAGGGATCATGTCCCAGAGGGGGCTCCGAATCCGGAGACTTATTCGACCCTAAGGGATCATGTCCCAAAGGGGGCTCCGAATCCGGAGACTTTGTTTTGGCCAATCGTGACATCCACGAAGGGCGCTCCGAATCCGGAGACTTATTCGGCCCTAAGGGATCATGTCCCAAAGGGGGCTCCGAATCCGGAGACTTATTCGGCCCTAAGGGATCATGTCCCAGAGGGGGCTCCGAATCCGGAGACTTATTCGACCCTAAGGGATCATGTCCCAAAGGGGGCTCCGAATCCGGAGACTTTGTTTTGGCCAATCGTGACATCCACGAAGGGCGCTCCGAATCCGGAGACTTATTCGGCCCTAAGGGATCATGTCCCAAAGGGGGCTCCGAATCCGGAGACTTATTCGGCCCTAAGGGATCATGTCCCAGAGGGGGCTCCGAATCCGGAGACTTATTCGGCCCTAAGGGATCATGTCCCAAAGGGGGCTCCGAATCCGGAGACTTTGTTTTGGCCAATCGTGACATCCACGAAGGGCGCTCCGAATCCGGAGACTTATTCGGCCCTAAGGGATCATGTCCCAAAGGGGGCTCCGAATCCGGAGACTTATTCGGCCCTAAGGGATCATGTCCCAAAGGGGGCTCCGAATCCGGAGACTTTGTTTTGGCCAATCGTGACATCCACGAAGGGCGCTCCGAATCCGGAGACTTTGTTGGCCAATCGTGACATCCACGAAGGGCGCTCCGAATCCGGAGACTTATTCGGCCCTAAGGGATCATGTCCCAAGGGGGCTCCGAATCCGGAGACTTATTCGCCCTAAGGGATCATGTCCCAAAGGGGGCTCCGAATCCGGAGACTTTGTTTGGCCAATCGTGACATCCACGAAGGGCGCTCCGAATCCGGAGACTTATTCGGCCCTAAGGGATCATGTCCCAAAGGGGGCTCCGAATCCGGAGACTTATTCGGCCCTAAGGGATCATGTCCCAGAGGGGGCTCCGAATCCGGAGACTTATTCGGCCCTAAGGGATCATGTCCCAAAGGGGGCTCCGAATCCGGAGACTTTGTTTTGGCCAATCGTGACATCCACGAAGGGCGCTCCGAATCCGGAGACTTATTCGGCCCTAAGGGATCATGTCCCAAAGGGGGCTCCGAATCCGGAGACTTATTCGGCCCTAAGGGATCATGTCCCAGAGGGGGCTCCGAATCCGGAGACTTATTCGGCCCTAAGGGATCATGTCCCAAAGGGGGCTCCGAATCCGGAGACTTATTCGACCCTAAGGGATCATGTCCCAAAGGGGGCTCCGAATCCGGAGACTTATTCGGCCTTAAATATTGAGCGCAAACATGTGAAAACACGAAACCCTTCATTACAACGACATGCGTACAAGTATCAAGCCCACAGGTCGGGTTATTGATAAAATTTACGTAGATGTGTCGAATTCCACGGCCGTGGCAGGCTCCTTCCTGACATGTCGGAGAGCCGATATGCCCCTACGCCTGCGACGGAATCTATCTGATAGGGGCCGTCCCAGTTCGGACCAAGCTTTCCATCGGCTGGTCTCCGGTCGGCTGGCAGTACCTTCTTTAGGACCAGTTCGCCTGGATTGTAGCGGCGCAACTGAACTCGAAGATTGTATGATTTGGCAAGCTGTTGCTGATATCGTGCCATCGACGCCAAGGCGCGGTCTCTCCGTTCTTCAATCAGATCCAGGTCTAGTGCGAGCATCATGTCATTTCGGCCTGTGTCGAAAGCTTGCGATCTCAGAGTTGGCAAGCCGATCCCTAGGGGTAAGATTGCCTGGGTTCCGAAGCATAAGGCGAACGGCGTTTCTCCGGTAGATCGTCTTGGAGTTGTTCGATGGGCCCACAGTACACTTGGCAACTCTTCAACCCATCTGCCTTTGGCATTTTCCAACCTCTTTTTAATGCCGTTTAAGATGGATTTGTTTGAAGCTTCCGCTTGACCGTTACTTTGGGGGTAGGCTGGCGTAGAAAAGTAGGGCTCAATACCATATTTGCTGCACAATTCTCGGTATACGCCACAATCGAACTGAGTACCATTGTCTGAGATCAATGCTCGTGGTATGCCGAATCGTGTAATGATGTTCCTCCACACGAAGCGCTTAATATCGGAATCCCGTATATGGGTTAGGGCCTCCGCTTCGACCCACTTTGTGAAGTAATCGGTTGCTACGATCAAAAAGCGCTTGTTCCCTGGGGCCCTTGGCAATGGTCCCACGATATCGAGTCCCCATTGAGCAAACGGCCAGGGGCTTGTGATGGAATTCAAAGCTTCTGCCGGCTGATGAGTTAATGGGGAGAACTTTTGGCATTGTTCGCATTTCTTGACATAATTTTCCGCGTCGGCTCTCATCGTCGGCCAATAATATCCCTGTGTTATCGCCCGATGGGCCAGGGAACGTCCCCCCGAATGGGCACCGCAACTGCCATCATGTATCTCAGTGAGCAGCTCCTCTACTCTGTCCGGGTGCACACATTCCAAGTATGGTCCAGAGAGGGACTTTTTGTAAAGCCCTCCTTGTGGATCTAAGTAATACCGCAGGGCCTTGTTTCGCAGTTTGTGTGCTTCTTTTTTATCCTCTGGGAGTTGCTCAGAAGAAAGGAATGCAGCAATGGGGTCCTTCCAACTTGGAGCGGATTCTATAACATTGATGTGGGTTTCCTCCGGAGGGCCGATACTTGGTTTTGGGACGAAACCTACTTCGATGGTACGCTTGAGCTCGGAGTTGATGGCGGAGGCTAAACAGGCCAGGGCATCCGCGTGTGTATTTTGATCGCGTGTTATTTGGTTTAGTTCATGGTGGTCGAATTTTCTCAGCAAGGAGTTAGCCGTTTTCATATAGGCCGCCATACGCTCGTCTCTTGCCGCGTACTCCCCCTTTAGCTGGTTGATTACCAATTTTGAATCGCAAAACACCAGCAGCCGCCGCGCGCCGAGCAGATGCGCGTTCCGCAGTCCGGCTAAAAGGGCTTCGTATTCGGCTTCGTTATTTGATGCTTCGAAGCCGAGCTTGACGGCCTGCTCAATTACTGCGCCGTCTGGAGACATAATTACTACGCCGGCGCCGCTGCCCCGTTGGTTCGATGACCCATCACAGTATAACTGCCAAATGTCCCCAACATAAATTCTCCAATCTGGCTTCGACCGATCTTTGGTCTTTGGCTGGAGGTCATCAGGCTTGAGGTCGGCAAGCCCTCCTGTGAATTCGGCGACAAAGTCCGCAAGCACCTGCCCTTTGATTGCAGTTTTGGGTAAGAACTGAATGTCGTATTGGCCGAGTTCGAGGGCCCACTTCGAAACACGCCCTGATGCTTCTGCATTCCGTAGTACTGATCGGAGGGGATAATCTGTTAGCACCCTAATGCTGTGTGCTTGGAAGTAATGCATCAGTTTTCTTGCTGCCATGACCAAGGCTAGGACGAGTTTTTCCAGCGGTAGGTAGCGTGTTTCGGCGTCCACCATTGCCTTGCTCACATAGTACACTGGTTGTTGCTGCCCGTCCTCCTCTTTTAATAATACGGCGCTGACAGCCCTGTCGGAGACTGCTAGGTATAGGATGAGGGGATCGCCGGTGGCAGGCGTTGTTAGAAGAGGTACTGTCCGGAGGTAGGTCTTCAAACCGTTAAAGGCTGCTTCGCATTCGGCGGACCATTCGAAAGCTCTGCCCAATCGTAACGTTTGAAAGAATTGTCTGCATCGGTCTGTAGAGCGGCTGATGAACCTGTTCAGTGCAGCAGCCATT
Source organism: Camellia japonica (assembly GCA_030407325.1). Classification (NCBI taxonomy): domain Eukaryota; kingdom Viridiplantae; phylum Streptophyta; class Magnoliopsida; order Ericales; family Theaceae; genus Camellia; species Camellia japonica. The sequence goes on along the minus strand of JAPPVO010000013.1, from coordinate 115,168,109 downwards.
CCCATCAACTTTTGGACTTCTTTTACAGAACGGGGGGAACTCAGCTCCAAAATTGCTGTGACTTGCCTCGGGTTGGCTTCGATTCCCCGGTGGTTGACGATATAACCCAGGAATTTTCCGGAGCCGATTCCGAATGCGCACTTGGAAGCGTTTAGCTTCATTCCGTATTTACGTAGGGTATTGAAGGTCCTTTCCAGATCGGCTATATGGTTTTGCTCTTCTTTGGATTTGACCACCATGTCATCGATGTATACTTCCATAGTGTGTCCCAGCTGTTCTTTGAACATTGTGGTGACCAGTCTTTGGTAAGTTGCCCCTGCATTTTTCAGTCCAAAAGGCATAACCTTGTAGCAGTAGGTGCCTCTTGGAGTGAGGAATGCAGTTTTGTCCTGATCGTCCGGATTCATGGCGATCTGATGGTAGCCCCTGTAGGCATCGAGGAAACTCATGCGCCGATGGCGTGCCGTCGCATCGACGAGTTGGTCGATTCTTGGTAAGGGGAAGCAGTCTTTGGGGCAAGCTTTGTTCAGATCGGTGAAATCGACGCACACTCGCCAAGTTCCGTTTTTCTTTTTCACCACCACGGTGTTGGAGAGCCACGTGGGGTAGGTGACTTCTCTGATTGCCCCGGCGTCAAGCAGTTTGTCGACTTCTTCTACAACGGCGGCGGTGTGTTCTGCGGAGGATCGCCGGCCTTTCTGAATAATCGGCTTGCACCGGGGGTCAACATTTAGCTGGTGTTGTGAGACTGACGGGTCTATTCCCGGCATCTCGTATGGAGTCCACGCAAAGACGTCGAGATTGCCGAGTAAGAAAGAGATCAGCTGCTGTCTGTCGACCTGGCTCAGAGAGGCGCCGATCATAAAAAACTTTTCTGGGCTTCCATCAATATCGACCCGGTCTAAACCTTCCGTGGCCTTTTCGTTTGGTTGACGCCCGACGTCATCTAGAACCTCTCGATTGGGCACTTCGATGGAATTTACTTGCAGTTCCTTCGGCGTCTTAGCGGCGAGAAGATAGCATGTTTTCGCCGACTGTTGAGAGCCACGGATCTGCTCGACGCCATATTCCGTTGGAAAGCGTAGCAGCTGGTGGTAGGTGCTTGGGACGGCCTGCAGGGTGTGCAACCATGATCGCCCCATGATGAGATTGTACGGGGACGGCAACCTAACGACCAAGAATTCCACGTCCACCGTTCTGGAGCCGGCTCGAACGGGTAGACTGATCTTTCCCAACGGGTACTCCGGGTTGGCGTTGAAGCCGAATAGTGGATAAGGAGCGGGAGTCAGATCCGAGGCGTTGAACCCGAGTTTGACGAAGGTTTTATAGTACATAACCTCCGAAGTGCTTCCCTGGTCAATAAGGACGCGTTCGACGGTGAATTTGTTTACGCGCAGCGCGACAACCAGAGGATCTACATGGGGGAGTGTTATGCCGCTCAAATCAGAGTCGTCGAAGGTGATGCTTGGCGCTTCTCGGAGTCGAGGTCGCTTTGCTGGTGTGAGCTGATGCTGGGGGCCTGGAAGTGACTGGATTGCATGTACAGTTGGGGCTATCGGCAGGCTGTATATCATATGTACCGTGTCAAGCGGGACGTCTCTTGGGCGACGTGAATCCTCTGTCATTGCGTCATGGTGATCGGTTAAGGCGCGGTGATCTCGAGGTCGTTGAGGGCCTGCCTTCAAGGATCGCTCAGAGACTTTGAGCCTTGCCCGCTCGGACTTTGCTTTTTCTAAGGCCAAATCGCGGCGAAGGCGTTCGTTCTCAGCGATGATGTCGTCCAAACTCTGTTGGATCTGTCTGGCTTGTTCTACGGTTGCTTGCATCATTTCCTTCGTTGGAGTCGTTGGTGAGTTAGAGCTCGAGACGCGTCGCTGCGCGACAGTTTCCTTTCCGAGCGTATTTGCCGGAGCGAAGTCGTCTCTCTGCGCAGTTCCATCGGTGGCCATCGGAGGATCTTCGGTCGCGTCTTCCATGGATGTATTCGAGTATTCCCACAGACGGCGCCAATTGTGGGGAAATGGGTTGGAAATACTCTTCGGATCCTGGGAGACGCTGATGATCCTCTGGCAGTCACCTGCAAAGACACAAGTACTCCGGTCGGGGGTGCCGGAATTAGCACTCCGACGGACAAGTCAGTCTTCCTCAAGAAAGCTTGTTTACTAAGTTATTAAAAGTGATTTTCTTACATACCTCTCCACAGGTCCGAAGCTCTTGTATTTATATCCATTATTTATTTTTGGGCCTCGGGGCCAGAGTCTACTTTCCTATTTAATATTCCTCTTTTTGTCCTGGCATGCCTTTTTAGTTATATTCGGCCTTACATTCGTAGTCGGCATCTCAGCTGAGCCGAATGGAGCCGTCCGATTCCTGGTTCCCCGGGTATATCAGATTTCGTCTCCCTGTGAATTCGGCTCCCACACCTACGTATCCCAAAGATAGGAATCAGGCCATCGTAGTTCGGGCTAAGGTTCACTCGGGTATTGACACTCTCTTTTTGTGCTCCAACTTTTGCCAAAGCCGCCCTTTCGGGTTTTCAACCTTGCGAGCTTTTCATTTTTTCATTTTCATCATTTTTTTTTTCATTTTTTTTTTATTTTCATTTTTTTATCATCATTTTTTTTATTTTTTTGTTTTTCTGCTCTAACTTTTGCCTGGGTCGTCCTTCCGGGTTTTCAGCCCAGCAAGCCTCTCAAGGGTTACTTTCATTTTAACTTGTCCATGTTGATTGGGGAATCTCTAAGCCAACTATGAGAACAACTACTACACTTGACCAGTAGATATGATGATGTAGGGACTAGGTTGAATTGGGTCCGAATTTGCCCCTAGTGTTGCCCCTAGTGTAGTGGATAGGAACTCGACTGTCCTTCAATAATAAAATTCATTCTCTCAAATTCTGGGTTTTTCCTTTCTAGGCGGTCTTCATTGGGAGACGATTCAGTTTTAACTCTTTGATCACATCCAACCTTTTGCCCCTAGTTCAAGGGCTCCTTCAAATCTAACTCACATCTGACCTTCTTGCCCCTAGTTCAAGGGTTGTTTATCTGAATCATAGGCTCTACATAGTTCTGGCTAAGGTTCACTCGGGTATTAACACTCTCCTTTTATGCTCTAACTTTTGCCAAAGCCGCCCTTTCGGGTTTTCAACCTTGCGAGCTTTTCATTTTTCTTTTTATTTTTTTATTTTTTTTTGTGCTCTAACTTTTGCCTGGGTCGCCCTTCCGGGTTTTCGGCCTAGCGAGCCTCTCAAGGGTGATACTTTATTGCCCCTAGTTCAAGGGCTACCTCCATTTCAGCTATGCAAGCCTCACACTTTTGCCCCTAGTTCAAGGGCCGTTTCAAATCGAAATCACATTCTTTGCCCTGAGTTCAAGGTCTGTTTCCAATCTGGATCACATCATTGCCCCTAGTTCAAGGGCTATTTCCAATCTAAAACATATTCGACCTTATTGCCCCTAGTTGAAGGGCTGCCTCCATTTGAATCACATCATGGCCCCTAGTTCAAGGGCTATTTCTAATTCAGCTATGCAAGCTTTACACTTTGATTGATCATGGAATACTTCAAATCACGGTTTTGAAAGCTAAGGAGCTAAGGAGGTCGGACCTCGAGTCAAGAGTGATCCTATGCTGTATAACTAATTCCAGGCCTGTCTTCGTAGGACCACGCAAAGACAGTTTTTGAAATCTTTTCACAAAGTGACTAATCACTCGTACTTTCACGAATATAAGATAGAACCAATTTGGACCAAGCCAGGATCCTTCTCAGTACCCACATTAACAAAAATGATTTTATTCATCAAAGGCTTAGCACACCTCTCTTCCTCTCAGTTGATCAAAATTTGCAAATCCCGAGGAAATTCTTCCTCTTTGTTTTTATCAGAGTTGTGAAAAAAGTTTTGAAAAACTTTGGTCAATGCAATGATTTAAAGGCACAGAAAAGTAGGCAGACTCTATGGCATTTTTTATATTTTATTTTTTTTTGAATTTTTGTTGTTTTGAAAAGAGACTATGACTCAGCAATGACACAGACTCAAAAGAAAATGACAAAGAAGACCTAGACAAGACAGAAATGTCTAGGTTAGCACTCTCGACTCTCGAAATCAACAGACTCTGACTCACTAGAATGACTCGAGTCTGATCCCAACTCTACAAATTTGGTGGAATCAAACTTAGACTCAATACTCAATTCAGAATTCAGAATAAAACCATTCTCAAATTGCCAGTCAAAGTGTGGGCCAGCCACAACACTCAAAATAAAGCTCGTGCAATCAACGGGTAGTCACTCCCCAATCACAGAGATGGTCGAAATTTTATTTATATATATATTTTTTGATTTTATGTTTTTGTTATTATTATTTTTTTTTTGTTTTTGAAGTAATGGTGCTAAACTGAACAACCTGAACCACTCATTCGAATTTGAGAACCCCTGTATAGATCCAATACATTGCACATAACACATAGCAGGAAAGAGAACAAACACCCCTATGAAGGGTAGGGTTATCCTGTCCTAGCTTGAAATGATCTAGGGTTTCACTATTCAGACAAGCAGTATCATACATCCTAGCAATGGGAAAACAACCTGTCCTAATTTGGAAGGTACTATGGCTCAATATATGTACAAGGTTAGCTCTGTTCTAAGGTTTAAAGTCAAGGTGACGTTACCAAAGAGTCCTTTGGGTCATAACCAATAAAGATCCCAGGAAATCAGAAGAGTCAAATAGCCTCTCTTCGGAGTCTGAGAACCTTAGATAGCAAAGCTAGATAGCAGGGCTACATAGCAAAGCTACCCTTTTGACAAATCTCAAAAGGTTATAACACAAGGCCTCTAAAGTATCGTAAAAATAGGTGTAGTGTCACAAAAAGCTTGCCTGTGCTCCCACCAGTATCTGGGCAACACAGGAACTTTAAGTGCACCAATGCATGCAATGCAATAAACATATAATTGAAAATAAAAGTCATATCATGGAGTTCGAGTCAAGGTTTCATAAATCCCCAGCGGAGTCGCCAGAAACTGTAACATGCCCGGGGGGTACCCGCGCGCGTTAAACAATTCGGACTCCCGAGATCTCTTTGATCTCAAGTTTCACGAGTGCAATGTGAAACGTAGATGAGAGTCCAGATTTGGCAACTTTTATTGAAAATCCATTTTATTGCAATTTTGTCAAAAATGGACTGCGTCATCAGATCTCAGAGTCGCCACCTAATATTTTGGGAAATTAGGAAACCCATGACTCGGTGCCAAGGCCACTGTTCGTCGTAACCAAGGATGCTTGGTTCGGAACCTTAGGTATGAGAGGGGAAGGTCAATAATGAGCACCCCCGCTCACCCGATCAAAAGATCGGCCTCTACTAAACCATGATATGACTTGTATTTTCTTTATATGTTTATGTTCTGATTATTTTAGTAAATCCTAGAATTTACTATGTGAAGCATACAAGTATAGACTAGTTTGCTCAAATTGGAACAATTCAACTTCATGTTTGTTTTTTGAAAAGGGTTTGATTTTGCCATCATCAAGTGGGCTTAAAGTTTGTGAATTTGCCACTACAAAGTGGGCTTAAAACGTACATTTATTGAATTATTCCAATTCAGGCAACAAGCCTTCATCCACAGGCATTCAAACAGTTTATCACTTAAACAAATAGCCACATGGTAGGATGCTAAACATAATAAGAAAATCACACACAAATGGGATGCTAAAGCATAAAAACTCACAGGTTGACTGACGTCCCTCGAACAACTACAAAACAAAAGTTAGTAAAATATGCATGATCTTATATACAGAATCCTAATGCAATTCACTCATGAGATGCACTAAAGATTTGGCTTCTAGAATATGGCATGTGAATCATCTTAAAACACAGAATCATGGGATAATCAATTGAAGCATAAAGATGCAAATTTAGCCAAATCTTATGCATGAATAATGGCTGTAAAGCAGGGATATGCATGATATGTCAACATATATACATACACACAGTTAAGGAAAGCGATAAAGAACGGGATAGAAAGAAGCGGGGTGGGGGAATTATTACAACACCTTAAATATTACAGATCCGAATGAGGGAGAGAAGAGAGAAAAATAAAATAAAATAAAATCTCGCAACACTCAAAATAAAAATAAAATAAAGAACTGCATCACTGGCGCATTCCACTCCTTTTCGCATGTCCCGGGCTCCACGACACCACATGATTCACATTTTCCAGATTCAAGCGGCAAACCAAGGAATGGATTTGAAATCTGACTAGTATGGCTTATAGGGAAATCACTATTGGATGATGTGCAAATTATAAAAATCTTTTTGTTTTTTTTTTATTACCCACACCCATGACCAAACCAACATAAATATTTACAAAAATCCTATGTGGACCCAAAATAAACATTTTTCTTTTATTTACAAAAACACATTTTTATTACCCACAATCCACAAAGTATGTCACACCACACACACCCATCTACCACCTTTTCTCTCTCTAAAGCCGAGAGAGAGAGAGAAAGAGAGAGAGAGGGGGAGAGTAACCCGTGGGTCTCTTTGTAGAGAGAGAGAGAGGTGGGTTAGAGAGAGAGAGAGAGAGAGAGCCGTGGGGTAGAGAGAGAATTGGGTTTGGGTTTGTGAGTTGCATGGGTTTTGCCGTGGGTGTGTGGTCTGTTCATGCATGAGAGTGTGATAGAGAGAGAAGGGAGAGTGCCGTGGGTCTCCTCCCGTGGGTGTGTGTTGTGTGGATGATGGTGCATGGAATCGGAGAGGGAGAGATAACAGTGGGTGTGTGCAGCTAGAGAGAGATTGAGTGGGTGTGTGAGTGTGTGAGAGGTGGGTGTGGTGTTGAGTATGATGGGTTAAGGGTGTGCCTGGGTTTGGGTGTGTTGTGTTTTGGGTCTATCAAGCTCTATGAGAGGGAGAGAGAGAGAGAGAGTGAGAGAGCTCCCCCGTGGGTTCAATCCGGCGAATAGCAAGAGCTCCCCCACCCCATGTGCATGCATGTGTCCCTTGTGTTATCTGTCTCAAGCTTTTTGGGTGCCATTGTAGAGAGAGAGGGCGATGGCCATGTGTGTGTCTACTCCTCCTTTGTTGTGATGGGTTTTCTCCCTCTCCGTGTAGCTCTCCTCCACTGCCGTGTGTGTATCTTCTCCCTGAAGCTGTGTCTCCCCGTAAGTTCCCCTCCACTGCCGTGTGTGTATCTTCTCCCTGAAGCTGTGTCTGAAAAAAATGGGTCTCTCCTCTAGAGAGAGAGAGTGTATTATGTCCCAGAGAGAGATGGAGGCCGAGAGAGAGAGTGAGATGTCTGGTGTGTGCTCTCTCCCTCCCGTGGGTCTTTCTTTTCTTTTCTTTTTTATATTCTCTCCCACCAGCTGTCTGTGTGTCTTTTTCTTCTTTTTCTTTGCTGTAAAGCACCCCCCTCTTCTTTTCACCACTCAAACCCGACACACCCAACTAAACCCCCTCTCCCCTCTTTTAAAAATATATCCTCATATCCCCTCTCTGTCATCTTTTTCACCCACTCATATCCCTTTTGAAACCGCCCCATTTCATTTTTTTATTTTTTATTTTTCTATTTTTTTTTTATTATTTTCTTCTTTTCTTTTTTCTTTCTTTTTTTTTATTTTTTTATTATTATTTTTTATTATATATATATATATATATATTTTTTTGTGTTTTCAATTTTCTTTTGTTTATATATTTTTTTCTTTTGTTTTAAAAATAGTTATCAACGTATATAAAACACACTTAAAAGATATGCACACACCTAATTTAATTTGTACACACACATTATAAAACATACAAATTAACAAAAATACGAGTGATGGCCAAAATGGGTGAGGTTTGGAATTTAACATTTCAATTTGATATTTTTGGTGAGGGTGGTCAAAATAACATGCCCAAGTCTTAGGGCCGGTCAAAATGGGGTGTCTACAGCTGCCAGGTGATCTGTAAATGATATGCAGTTTGTTATCTACTATTATTGAAAGAGTAATGTAAAGCGAAGCTTAAGTGAACTTCGAATTCTAAAATACCTCTGCGGCGGTGATGGTGTTCGAAGTATCGGCGGAAGAATATGAAAGACTCTCGTGGTCTCCGCACTCATCTCACGTCAAAGCGGTGGGAGAATGGCACGCCAAGAGGGACCTCCTCATCTGGCACTGGGGCAAGCCTCGGGAAGTAGGCATATACCCACAACTACAGAGTGTAACAAGGCAAACATCAGTACGCTTATCAAATAAAGCAGAATGCAGAATAAAGCAGAAATCACAGAACGTGTATTGTGCAGTATATTATGCTGAGTGTACAGTTTGCATAGAGTATAGATAATGTAAAGTAGAAATGTAAAACAGGAAAAGAAGGTGTACCTCTCAACCCGCCAGTATCCTCGAGCAACTGTCCGCTGCAACGGGAGGATGAACTCATATATCCATAAAGAGTGGCCAGGCCAGCGCCACCCCAGTCGTAGCCGCGGATCCTGGTCACGTCAACCAGTGCACTCAGCAGACAAAGGGGCACAATGTTTGCCCGGTCGGCGAAGAGAGTGGTCCCCAGCAAAAACATAAGAAGCCGCAGGCGTACTGCTCCACCTCCTCCCTGAGCCATCGCACCTCCTCAACCAGGGACGGTTGAACCCTGAAGTGGTCCTCAAACCATGAATACCTCACGAATCCTGCATGGGCAAGAGGTGGCAGGTCGCCAAGCAGTGCATCTGAGCGGCCTCCCACTTGTCCATATTTGTATCGAAGGGGATCAGATCACCCCCTACCCGATGTCGGTGAGCATCGAGAAGTCAAAGGGAGTCATTGTCATCTCCCCTGTGGCGGAAAGGTGGAAGGAGTCGGTGGTGTCCCCACCTCTCCACCAGAGCAGCAAGAAGGGGCTACTCGCAGTAAGGCGCGAGAGTCCCATGCAGAAGGTCCCGAAGCCAGCCTGGTCGACGATGTGACGGACCGCATCGGCTAGCTCCATATACCATCCCGGCGGTGACATTCCCATACCCCCGGAAGGCATGGGAATCTCCTGTGTTAAAAAACAAACAGATGCAAATTGTGTCAGATATATATGTTAAGTTTGAATGCCTTCAGAATTTGCAAAAATGCAGTGAGCGGGTGCATGTGCTCGAGTTTAACACAGATTTTAGATGGGCTAAGCATATGATGTAACAGTTTGTCTGGGTCATTTCAGTTGAAAATGCAGTGTGTGCATGTGTTTGGGGTGCACTCAGAATGGATGAAAATGCAGTGTGTATGCATGTGTTCAAGTTTAAACAAATAATGGGTGCATGTGTGTTCACAGTGAACTATAGCATGAGGTATATCGTGTATCTGGGCCAAACAGTTAAAGAACAGAATTGACTATTGCAGTCGTGTATTCTACGTTGCGAAAAATGAAACAGAGAAGAGTGAACCTCAGAAGCGTCGTAAGATAGATGCGACTCTGGCTCGCGCAGTAGAGCTCTGGTGGCACGCCCTGGCAAAACTCCTGAACTGGCGAAGACCATCAGGAGGTAAACACGTGTATCGCCGGCCTATAGGTCGCCGGGTCAAACAGTCGAACGCTCAAAGGAAAGGGCTCGGCTCGGGGTCCATATCCTACTCCGGGGGAGCCCCTCCGCCTGGATATCGTCTGCCATCTCAAGAATGGTGTGAAAATGGCCGGAAGTGTGAAACGAGCAAGAATGTGAAAAGTCAACCCTAAGGTCAACCCCGAGAGGGTGAAAAATTGGGCGGAAAGGTCGAAGTCCGGAAAGGAAATAGAGATCAAGGAAACTCGGGGGAAACGAACCCAAGTGGTGGAAATCGAGAAAAATCACCGAAACTAGATTTGTTCGGTTCAAAACGTGTGAAACGGGGAGGTTTTCGCGAATTAAACGATGAAAAGACTCTAAAAACCAAGGAAAAGCACAGATCGGGACAAGAAAATCACCTAGAGAGAGAGAGGGGGACAAGTGGTGCAGCCACTCTCTAGTGCTCAAAACCAGTCCAAAACCAACACAAATAACCTTCCAAGTCTCTCAATCTCGAGCTAAGGTGTAAAGGTGTGTGTAATGGTGCAAAAGTGAGGTAAATCTACACTTTCAAGCCTAAAAATCACACACACAAGAGGAGAGAGATGGAGATCTATGTATCTATAGATATAACAGAGAAATATATGTATAAGCTCTGGTTTTTGCCTCCAAAATCCTAACTCTTAGCCAAGAGGAGGAGCTCTCCTCTTATAGGCATTGTAAAGCTTGTCAAACAAGCTTGGAAGGAGTGTATCCCCTCCATACACGTGTATGGAGGGGAGCAAAAGCTACAAAGCTGTCTGAAAATATCCCAGAAAGCAAGTGCACAGTAGTCGGCAGGGCAAAATGGTCATTTCGCCAAAAATAGTGCCGACCGGCACAATATAGTGCCGATGGAAAAACAGCCAGCCGGTGGCCTCTAGCCACAGCGGTGGTATGTGGGGGTGCCTCACAAGGCACTCCTGCCCTTCCAAGGCAAAACACAAGTGTTTGGTGGCAAAACCAGACACAAAATGGTCGAGTTTGGAGGTCCTGAGGCAAGGCGCGCGGGCCGAGAACTCGGGAACTCCAAACGAACACAAACATGGTAATCACCGAGTGTTCAAGCGGTGACGTCAAGTCTTGAGGGACGGTCAAAAATGGGGTTGTCTACAGCGTTGTGCAAATCCACTAAAGTGACGAACTGTGCTGGGTGGTATTGCATGTGCCTCAGGGCGGTACCTCTTCGGGTTAAAAGGCGGGACTCTAGATGGAAACATAATGTACCCGGGCTCTCCCTCTATCCCTAGAGAACCCCCGTCATGTGGAACGTCGTCTGCCATCTAGAAAGAAGATGAGAAAGTAGGCGAAAATGAGCAAAATGGGCGGAAAATGCCAAAAGTCACAAAAGTCAACTCTCGGAGAGAGAAAATAGGAAAAAAGTCAAAGCCTGGGAAAAGGCATCAAACTCAAGACAAACTTAAGGAAACAAACCTCAAGTGGTGGAAAATGGAGAAAAAGCTCCGAAAACAACTTTTGATCAGTTCAAAAAGGGGAAAATTCGAAAGTTTTAACGAATCACTTCGGCGGGACGTTGGAAAAGCGTGTAAAGCACGGATCTAAGAGGAAAAGTGTCTAGAGATGAAGAAGAGGTGATTTTGGCATTGTGGGTGTGAGGAAATGTAACTTGGGGATGTGTTTTTAAAGATCTCCATGCAAAAGACTGAAATGGCCCAGAAATCCCAAAAACTGGCCGACGGCCAGTTTTTTGTGGCCGACCGGCCGCTTAGGTGGCCGACAACTTTAGCAAGTGGCTGACATAGCTCATGGTGGCCGACAGGTGTCCAGTGTTCTCCCTGTGTTGTGTTTCAGGCTGTTTTGTGTCCTTGGCTCTCGAGAAAGTCAAGAAAAGTCCACTTTCAGCCCAAAATGTTCTCTGTGGAAATTTCAACTCATGTCTTCGATGCGTGACTCATCGTCAGCCGGCATGAACGAGGTGTTATCCTTTTGTATTCCTCCGAGAGGTAAATCAGAAGTTACAAATTGGTCTTGTTAAGACGCACATTTCTTTATTCAGTGTTTTCGCATTGAACATGCTATTGATGTTGCATTGAATATGCATTGATTATTGTGCACAGAATGTGTATGATGCATTGCATTGCATTGCATTACACATGTTCTTATGTTTGCATAGAATATGCATATCACGTTGTCTTGCATTGTGCATGCCTTACAACACGCATAGAAGATGCCCATACCTGTTGCATTGAACATGCATTCGGTATTGCTTGCAAACAACATGCTCCATTTCTTGCTAATCGCATGAAGCACGCCTCTCTAAGCATTGTGCCAGGGGTATTCATCTTGCATGGAACATGCATTCCTATCTTGCTGTATCTGTTAAGTTTCTTTCTTGTGCACTCATGATTGTGCATGTTTGTGCTCGTTTTGAGTGCCGAAGTTCTCGGCGGAACGACTTATCTTTGAGCCTCTAACCTCTTTGTTTTGTGCTTGTTTTGGACCAAACCTTGGTGACTCTTGCCTGGAGGGGGAAAGGGCCTTGTCGGCCACTTTTCCCTCTTATCTGCCACTTGAAGTGGTCGGTCGGCTAGGGAAGGTGGCTAGCCGGCCACCTGAAGTGGCCGACGGCCATTTTTCTCCTTTTTCAGATATTTTCTTTACCAGCTATTGATCACTGATTGTCATCTCCATACACGTGTATGGAGGGATGAAAGCAAGCTTTTGGCTTGCATTTCTATGTAAGGGGAGGTCTCTCCCCCATTTGAGAGGTTACACAATTTTGTGAGCAATGTTTGAGCTTCTAAGAATGGTTTTAGGTCAAAATTGTTGATGTTTTAGTGTTGTGCTTCAAATGTATAAGGCTTACCCCTTTTAAGCTTTTTTTTAGTTACTTGTTTGGCCACCTTTGTATGCTGTTTTGAGGCTGGTTTTAACCTCCAAAATCTCTGTTTTTATGGTTTAAAATGGTGGCTTGAGGTTTATTTTGGAGTTAGGGGTGGTCCACCCTTTTTATAACTTGTTTGCTAAAGTGTTGTGCTATGTTTCAAAGCTTTTAAAACAACCTTTTCTTGGCCTTTTAACCATTGAATTCCAGGGAATTTTAGTGGCAAAAACTTGGTTTTGAGGTCCCAAAATAGGAGGGGTGGCCTCCCCACCTTGTGTCTTGTTTGCAAGTGTAGATAGCCTAATGTGAGCATGTTTTTCTACCTTTTTGTGACTTGATCTCAGCATGTTTTAGGCTCTAATTTGGCATCATTTAACTCTGTTTTGACCTGTCTTGTCATATGAGCCTTGTCTTGCATGGTTGTAGTGCAATGCCTTTACTAGCTTAGTGTTTTTAAGGCTCTAACATGTCTTGCATGAGTTGGTTGCATGTTATAGTATCATTTATACATGATTTCAATGTATATATCTCTGTCACACTCTCACTTATTTCACTCTTTCATTGCTTTTGAGAGTTGTGTTTTGAGTCTTGTTTGCAAGCTAACATGTGAGCATGTTTGTCCTAGCTTTTATGCTTCAATCTCAGCATGTTTTAAGCCACTGTTTTGGCATGTTTTGCTCTATTTTGAGCTGGTTTGGTCAGTTGAGGCTTGGTATTGCATGCCTCTAGTGGTGCTCTTCACTAGTTTAGTGCTTTAGGCTCTTAAGCATCACTTGCATGAGTTGCTTGCATGATTTAGTGTCTTTTTGCATGCATATCAGCATTGAAATATTTGCAACCTCCCTCTATTCTTTACTTTTTATTTTGTTTTGAAAGTGGACTGGAGCCCCTTGTTGGCTTGAGTATGGAATTGAGGTCTTCATGCCTAATGGTTTTAATCCTCCCTTGAGGGTTCCTCCTAACCAACAACATGAGGCCTCTTTCATGCTCAAGGCACTTGTGTCTTAGGCCCTCTTTCCAATTAGAGGACAATCACATTGGACTTAGTTGGTTAAAGGATTAATCGGTAATTTAAAATGTGAAAACAAAATGAACCAAGTAAAACTTGAGCAAGATAAGCATGTTGTGTTGCGTTGCATGTGTTTGGATCGGACGTTAATCCAAACACAAGAAATGTGGGACGTTTCATACTCAAAGTGATGAAACGTGTCACATTTCTTGGTCGCCGTCACCCTTGATCATGCGTGATAGGGTGGGGGCCCTTTGAGTCTTATTTGCGCATTCATTAAGCTTGTACGAGCTTGGTTCTTTGGCCATCATGCATGAAAATGCTTGATTGGTGGCTTGAGAGCCAAGTGCCATACTCCTTGAGCTTGAGACATGATAAGGAGAGTGGCAGTATGCACATTTCTTGAAAAATGCATTGCTTTGCCTCTGTTGCTCTTTGTTGTAGCAAAAGCAAAAGTCTGGAAAAAGCAGTGGCCGACCGACCACTTGAAGTAGCCGACCGGCCATTTAAACTGGCCGACCGGCTAGTTAAGGTGGCCGATAGCCACTTTATGTGGCAGACCGGCCACCAGTGAATTTTTGTGCAAATTTGTTCCTGAGTTGGAGCAGAGGTGTTCTGGAAGTCGGTGCAATTTTCAGAGATCAATGAGTGCAAACAAAGGCATCCAAAGGCAAGGCGGTGGATTTTCGGGAGAAAACCAACCGAGCATGCATGCGTCCCTCGCCCTCAAGGCCATTTTAATTGCTTTAATTAGTTAGTGTAGCTAATTATTTAATTCGAGTGTTCTACTTAATTAGTTTGTGTAACTAGTTCTTCAATTTCAATTTGTTGTAATTAATTAGCTTAGAATAAGTTAGTTAATTAGTTTCAATTGGTTTGTAATAATTAATTAGCTAGAATAGTTAATTAGTTGTTTTATAATAATTAGCTTAGCGTAGCTTGTTAGCTTATTCATTCGGACCCTCCTTCGAGAGAGCGCAATGTTGTAATAAGTGTGCGTGCGTGTGTGCATGTCTTCCAATCCCACGTCTTTCTCCCTTTTATTTATCCGCTTTCGATGGTTAGATTAGGGATCATGTTTCGATTAGTATACCTTATGCTTGCATGTTTGCATCATTCATTTGTCTTGCATGCATCGAGGCTCGGTGCATCATTCAAATTGCATTGTAATTTCAATACTTATTTGAATACGTGTTTCAAAGCATGCTATCAAATTGTTACATTCATATGCCATCTTAGATAGCCGAGCCTATTTAATTGCATTATTGCATGTGTTGCATTAGGCATTTAGCATAGTTAGGATCATGCATATTTCTAACTAGCTTTCGTTTTGGCTTGGAGTACATTGTAAGTTTTACGCTTTAGCATACTTGCATGAGTGTGAGTGATGCCATGATAGCATGCTTTCCATGAGGCTATTTGCTTAAGTGATTAACTGCATGAATGCCTGTGGATGAAGGCTTTATTGCTTGAATTGGAACAATTCGATGATTGTGAGTTTTAAGCCCACTTTGCGAAGTGGCAAATCATCATGTTTTAAACCCACTTGAGGGTGGCAAATCCGCGCTTTACCCCACTTGAGGTTGCACTTTCAAACCATTTTTGAAAACAAACATGAGTTGACTTTGTTCCAATTCTTGTGCTTTAGTCTATACTTGCGTGTGCGTCACATAGTAAAGTTAGCTAATAACCGGAATAAGAACACATGTATTTATAAAACAACATATCATGCTTAGTAGAGGCCGATCTTTGATCAGGCAAGCGGGGGTGCTTATTTCCGGACCTTCCCCTTTCGTACCCAGGTTCCCGAGCCGAGGTAACTTTGGTGATGACAGACACGTGGCCTTTGGCTTGAGTCAGAGTTTCCTAAATTTCTCAAAAAGAAAAAAATTAGGTGGCGACTCTGTAATCTGGCAAAGCAGTCTAATTTTGGCATTATTTGATTTAAAGTCAATTTTCTAGAATGATTTGTCGGATTGGACTCCTTGGTGTTTATCAGTCTCACATTGCACTTTGTGAGATTAGATTCAGAACCGTGATAGGAGTCCGAACTGTAGGACCAATTCAAGCTCTCCGAAAGTGGGGCACGAAGAAAGTCGAGTTCGTAATGGCATGAGCGTCGCATGGCCTGTGTGTGGCCCGTGCTATAATCTTCACCACAGTGCGTGCAGGTTCGCACACGCCTTCGCACGCAACGCACATCTATGATTTGGCAATATCTATGATTTGGCAACAGCACAAGCCGTGGCCCAGTTGCTAGCCCAGGCCGTAGCCACGACAGCAGCGCAAGCCGTAGCACAAGCTACAGCCTAGTAGCAGCATATGCCACAGGTAGGGTAGCAACCTAGTGTCACATACTGATAAATTTTGACGCTGGCCCTCACTAGAAAGCCCTGGGAGGTTATGGAGATTACTAGAAGATCCTAGAACTCGCTAGAGCTTTGTAGAGAATTGTACATAGCTCTAGAAGCTTGTACATAGTACTTATATATTCTAGAATAGTCTATTAGATGCAATAGGAGGAAGTGTCTAGAACACTCTCCATCCTTGTAGTTCTAGAATGTTCATTGTAGCCTATAAAAGGGGGAGGGCCTCATTCGCCGAAACCATCCAAGTGTATCCAAGGTCATTCAAAGCAATACAAGCAAGCATTCTCCAAGAGCTCTTTCTCTAACTTTCTCTACACTATCTCTTGTATGTGAATCTTTCCTAACTCTCTTCCAAGAAGGCTTACTTAGGTGCAAGCAAGGCGTGCTACAAGCATCTAAGGCCGCACGGTTGGCTTGGAAAAACCAAGGCCGTGACACTAGGACGCAGCACAGGCCGTAGGCAGGTAGCAGTACAGGCCGCAGCCAAGGCAATAGCACAAGTCGCAGCCACGGCAGCGACACTGGCATAGCCAAGGCAGCGGCACAGGCCGTAGCCCAAGTCACCGTAAATCGAGCCACAATTACTTTTTGTGCATCATTATCTTTTCCTAAATGCAAATTATTACATGTCGCCTTGCACCGGTTGTTTGTATTACTTATTGTGTATTTTATCGCTTTGTCCGACAATGTGTCATATTTCGTACATTTTTATCACTTGTTTTGAACATGATTCTTTTATATTCTTGTCTAAACCATGCCATATAATTAAATGCAATTCCTTTTTTTTTTGCTATTTTTCTTCAATTTTTTGAATTTTTTAAATATTTATTTATTTATAAATTTTAAAATAAAATAAATAAAAATTTAAAAATATTTTAAAAATTACTATAATTACAAGTACCTCATCCTTTAATTATTGGAATCCCTTCTACAGTTTGTTTCACTATTTTTACTAATTTTTATTATTTTTAAATATTAAAATAGATATAAATTAAAATAAAATATTTCGATGGCCATTTTTTTTAAAATTTTTTTTGTGGTGTCCTAAATATTTTCTTCCAATTATGATTGAAAATTCATAAAAGAAAACGTTACTTTTAAAAAAACCCCATTATGACTGCTGGACCATGGGTGATGTTTCCTCCAGCCAGATGGAAAAGGGCTTAAGAAGCTACTATAAGGGGGGGTTACCTCATTTAAGGTTGGCCAGTATGGCCAAGCCATAAGCCACGCCCATGACAGGGCGCGCGCTTGGCATATGTCATTGCTTGGCTTGTGGTAGTGAAACTCCATAGCCAAGCATGGGATGTGTCGAGCAGTGGCCCGCGGTGATGTCGGTGGCATGGCGGTCTTGGCTGGCAGCATAGCATGGCCCATGTGTAGCCTTGGCCGCAGCCTGGTCTACATTCTAGCTTGGCGTGCACGCATCCAGGGCCGTGGCCTTGACATTACAGCATGGCATGCTTGCGGCCTTGGTTGCCTATCATGTCTTGCAACAGCACTGTGGCCTGGGCCGCGACCTTGGCTATCTAGCAACTTGGCACGCACGCGGCCAGGGTTGTGGCCTTGCTCACGGCCAAGCTGACTTGGCAGCATGGCGTGACCGCAGCCTTGGTAGCATACCAGTCTGGCATGCGCTCGACCTAGGCAGCATGGCAAGCTCGCGGCCTAGCCAGCATGGCTGCCTAGCCTGCGAGCAGCCTTGGCAACATCGCATGCTTGTGGCCTAGCTAGCATGGCTGCTTAGCTTGCACGCAACCTAGGCAACATTGCAGACTGGTCTGCTCATGGCTTTGGAAGCATGCCAAGCCTGCGGCCTTGGCAACATGCCAATTTGGTCTATGCAGCATGGCTGCCTAGCCTGCAAGTAGCCTTGGCAACATCGCATGCTTGCGGCCTAGCCAGCATGGCTGCTTAGCTTGCGCGCGGCCTAGGCAACATTGTAGACTGGCTTGTGCATGGCTTTGGAAGCATGCCAAGCCTACGGCCTTGGCAACATGCCAGTCTGGTCTACGCGCGATGTAGGCAGCATGGAATACCTACGGCCTAGCCAGCCCAACTGCCTGGCCTGCGCGCGTCCTTGGAAGCAAGGCAGCTTGGCTTGCGCACGGCCTTAGCAGCATACCACGCTTGCAGCCTTGGTAGCCTACCAGCCTGACCTGAGAGCCGTCTAGGCAGCGTGGCATGCCTGCGGCCTATCCAGCATGGCTGCTTGGCCTGCCCGCAGGCTTAGTAGCTTGGGTTGCCTGCGACTTAGACAGCTTGGCAGCCTGGCCTACACGTGGCCTTAGCTGCATGTCAAGCCTTAGGCCTACGCAGCCTTGGCAGCCTACTAGCCTGACCTGAGAGCCGTCTAGGTAGTGTGGCATGCCTGCGGCCTATCCAGTATGGCTGCCTGGCCTGCCCGCGGGCTTAGTAGCTTGGGTTGCCTGCAACTTAGACAGCTTGGTAGCTTGGCCTGCACGTGGCCTTAGTTGCATGTCAAGCTTTAGGCCTACAAAGTATGGCATACCAGCAGCCTAGCCAGCATGGCTATTTGGTATGCGTGCAGCCTTTCCAACATGGCATGCTCGCGGCCTAAGCATCATGGCAGCTTGGCCTGTGCATAGTGTGAGGCCCTTGAAATTTTTAATTTCTTAAAAGTCCCTTACTTTTAAATTATTTCCTTGAAGTCCCTCATTTTCTTAATTAATTGCAACCCTAGGATCAAAATACATGCGCCAACAAAAAACCGCAAACCCTAATCGATTTCGGAAACTTAGAAATAATTTCTAATACTCTAATTGACTCCCTAAATATGAAATTACCACTTAGAAACCCTAGGTTTTTCCTGTCTTTATCACGTTCGTCAGTTGATTGCGTTTTTGTTCGAAACAAGAAATCCAAACCGAATTAGACTCTCTAACCCTAATTTAATTTAATTCTACACTAAAATAAATATTCTAATTCATAAATTTAACCCAATACCCTCATATTTTTCTTAAATCACATTTTGACCTCAAACTAGTAACCATTACACATATATACTTGTACCTTTCTTAAATAAATAATTTTATACACAAATATGTTCATATATATACATAAAATCAACAAAATCTCCCCAAATCTAGCACATGGCCAGCCACCCTAGCATATACACTTGTTGTGTACTTTTTGAGACAACATTGCATGATTCATGGAGGAAAATTTCACCTTGGTACCATAATTCAAGGCAAGTTGTCTTGTACTTGTAACTATATTGGTTCTACTTAAGCCTAACCCTAACTAGATCATGCCCTAATACATGATTAGGCTACCAAACCCTTCATTCCATTACATTTCAACTAAATACATCTCAATTCCATTCCATTCCAACCAATGGGCATTTTGGACCTTTTACACCAATTTTATTATAAAAACACCACCACCCTCCACATGTTACACATCTCATACACTCACACACCTACACATTTAGTGTAGAGAAAGAAAGAAGAGGAAGAGAGTGAACTTTGGTAGTAGATGAGAGGAAAAGAAAAGAAAAGAAATTGTGTAATCATTTCACTAGGCAATCAAGTAAGCCACAACACAACTCTCTCTTTTATTTTCCTTTTTCAAATACATGCTCTTAGAAGTTTTAAACATTCATTTAAGATGTGTTTTGAAGGTATTCTTGTGTTAAAATGGAAGGAGTTGAGCCTTGATTCTGCCCTTCTTGTATTTCTCTTAATCGGTATAAGACTATCTTTTTCCATATGAAACTCTCAAAATTTCCAAAGGCACACCTTCACCTTAAATTTCTGAGTTTAATACATATTATTTAGCAAGTTTTCATCACAAGATAAGTGGAAAATTTCCCCTAGTTGACCTCTTTTCTCACCAACTTTCTTGTTGCAAGAACTGTGCTAGAAAAATCTATTTTATAGCCAACTTTCACAAATTCTAGAAAAACTTATAAAAATCTTCTGGACTTCCATTTTATGTCAAAATCTTCCTTAAGTAGTTAGCTTTGAACTAAAATTGGTTTCATTGAAAACAAGTGAGCGATTTGTGAGAAACTCCAATTTTCGTAACGGTCGATGAATCTGGACAGCGCTGGAGTGTTTCTTAAATAACTAAAAATCTAGAAAAGCTATTCGATTTCTGAAACATTTTCTCAAAACTAGATTAAATTCTCTACGAACAATGGGAAGGCCAAGTTTAGGAAAAATCTGAAAATGCCATTTCGTTTAAAATTTCTATAACAATGAAATCTGGAAATTTAGTTTTGCATGGGTGTTTTATGCTCCTGTGTTCATGAATAGGCTTATTAGTTTATGGTCATGTCTTGGTATGATATTGAATGTGTTATGGTTATGTTCCTTATGTTCTTCATTCTAATGATGCTCATGCTTATGTGGATATTACTATCTTGTTAAGTTTGTTCTAACTTGACTTAAAACATTTAACTCAACGGGAAACTTAATTGGGGTGGTATTAGGCTTTCGATCACTTGAATATTGAAGAGATGATAATTTGCTATGTATGGATTGATGGGATGTGCTCCCTAATTGAAGGTTAACTCTTGCGCAAGCGGTTGTCACGTAAACCCTAGAATGGAACGGATGTATTCGGACTCTTTGCGATGGTTTGATTGGTGAGATAAGGTTAGGTCTGGATGGGACATTCAGGAGGGTAAACTTTTTGGAAGGATAAGCTTGGATTCTGGGTGATAAAACCTTTTTCTTTTCGCTATCCCTTTTGAGGCCCTGCGGTTGGTGCTACGCGGTATATAACCGTTGATAGGCATCCGAGGTTGGTTCTGCAACAAAGCAGCAAAAGGGGGAGTTCCGAATAGTCCAGTATCCAATTCTTGTGGTTGGGAGGATGAAATCTCTTTGGGAGATTTCTAGAATACTAACCACTAACATTATAACCTTTGTTATCTATTTGAAAGACATGTTACTTTCCTCTATTATTGAAATTGTTGTTATTGACTTGAATATCATGCTTCATTACTTGCTTGCTATAAATATGATGGTGTATTGAATTGGAAAAAAAGGGACGGGGTGTATGTGCGTTTACTGGGCATTCAAAGTTATTAGACCGATCGAAGGCAAATTTGAAGTATTTGAAGACGTATGGCTATCCTATGAGAGTTAGAAACTAGCTATGTTAAATGTGTTTTGAGAATTCCCATGTTGTATTTAAGTCATGATTTTGTAATTTGTATATATAACATTTGTAACCTATCTTTATACTCCATCAACTCATGTGGGCCTTGTGTAAATACCTTGACAAGATCTATCAAAAAGGTAGCTTTGTTATCTAAGGTGATTGGACTTTGAAGGGAGGCTATTTTGACTCCTCTGACCTTCCTGGGATCTTGCTTGGTTATTATCCAAAGGACTCATTAGTGACGTTTCCTACTCTTGTAACCTTAGACAAACCCTGTATTTAATGGTTAATATATTATCTAATGTTCCCGGCTTTTGGGACGTCACACGCAGCCTTGGCAGCATAGCACAAACCTGGCTAGAGCGACTTGGTAGCCAAGCATGCGCGCACCCTTGTCAATATCACAGCCTGGCTTGCGCACGACCTTAGGTGCATGTAATGCGCACGGCCTGGGTGGCATGGCGACCTTGCTTGTCCATGGCCTTGATAGCATAGTAGCCTGGCCTGTGCACGGGTAGGGCTGCATGGCATGCGCACGGCCTTGGCAGCATGGTAGCCTAGCTCGCCAGCGACCTTAGCAGCCTGGCCTACTTGATACCTTGTCAATATGCCAGACAAGCCTACCGCGGCCTTGGAAGCCTGGCTTGCCTTGCTCCTTTCGAAAAGTATGTCCTTCAAGTAATTGACTTTTACCTACAAGTTTTCTGCACTTCCCTTGTGGAAGTTGCCATGTGAAAAGCATGTCCCTAGGATAATTGCCATTAGGTTGGTTTTGACTTATGTACTAGTTGCCTATGCTTTCCTAGTGGAAGCTTGTTGCGAAAAGTATGTCCCTTAGAAGTTACTTGTTGCCTTTGTTATTTGAAGTCGTGGCAATCGGTGCTTGCTCAGCTTCTCTAAATGTTTTCGCACGTTTGTTGGGCTTCTTAGTGCTTCGTGGTGTGTTTCGATTTGCGGGGCTGGTGCATAGTGTACGTCATGGCCACGTGAGTTATGATTAGTTTGTGTGAGTTGGATGGCTCCCTGCCTGTGCAGCGAACTCCAATGGTGCATTTCTCTTAATCATCTATGGGATTCCTACAAGTTGTTCACATTTTCCTAGTGAAAGCTCCTTGTGAAATGTTATGTCCCTCGAGTAATTGCCATTAGGTTGGCCTTGACTTGTTTACAAGTTGTCAGCGCTTCCGTAGTGGAAGCTGTCTTGCGAAAGCATGTCCCGCGGGTAATTGCCATTTGGTTGGCATTGAATTACAAACGAGTTGCCTGTGCCTTCCTAGTGGAAACTTGTTGCGAAAATTATGTCCCTCGAAAGTTGCTTGTTGTCTTTGTTATTTGCAGTCGCGCTAACTAGTGCTTGTTCAGCTTCTCTAAATATTTTTGCACATAAGTTGAGCTTCTTAGCCCTTCGGGGTATGATTCATTTTGAAGGGCTAGTGCATAGTGTACGTCATGGCGTGTGAGTTGTGATTGGTTTGTGCGAGTTGGATGGATCCCAGCCTGTACAGTGAACTCCTCTAGTGTATTCCTCTTCATTCATGCTTGAAGAGCAAATTTTTCCTTCTGCCTCGCGTGGGTTCCTATGTTGCCTACCTAACGGAAATTAATTCGGTTCGAATTTGGTGCCTATATGCGTCTCGCCACCTCGTGGTGCTAGGTGAACCCCGTAGTATCTTCTCTGTTCCATGCTATCCTCATGTCGCTATATTGGTCTCATGGCCTATGGGTAGTTATACTTGTTCTCTTAGAATCAGAGCCTTGTGCAGGTACACGTGGTCTTCAACCTTTGTTTCCCTGCCAAGCGTTCATTGATTGTTGCGGGCTACAGTTGTGTCTGCCGGTGTCGGTGTCGTAAAAAGGAATACTACCAGGTTGATCCTTCCAGTGGTCATATGTTTTTCTCAAAGATTAAGCCATGCATGTGTAAGTATGAACTAATTCAGACTGTGAAACTGCAAATCGCTCATTAAATTAGTTGTGGTTTGTTTGATGGTATTTACTACTCGGATAACTGTAGTAATTCTAGAGCTAATACATGCAACAAAACCTGACTTCTGGAAGGGATGCATTTATTAGATAAAAGGTCGATGCGGCTATGCTCATTGCTCTAATGATTTATGATAATTCGATGGATCGCACGGCCGTTGTGCTGGTGACACATCATTCAAATTTCTACCCTATTAACTTTCGATGGTAGGATAGTGGCCTACTATGGTGGTGAAAGGTGATGGAGAATTAGGGTTCGATTCTGGAGAGCGTGCCTGAGAAACGGCTACCACATCCAAGGAAGTCAATAGGTGTGCAAATTACCCAATCTTGACACGGAGAGGTAGTGACAATAAATAACAACACTGGGCTCTTTGAATCTGGTAATTGGAATGAGTACAATCTAAATCTCTTAACGATGATCCATTGGAGAGCAAGTCTGGTGCCAGGAGCCGCGGTAATTCCAGCTCCAATAGCGTATGTTTAAGTTGTTGCAGTTAAAAAGCTTATAGTTGGATTTTAGGTTGGGTCGACCGATCCGCCTTAGGTGTGCACCAGTCGTCTTGTCCCTTCTACCAGTGATGCGCTTCTGGTCTTAATTGGCAGAGTCGTGCCTCCAGCACTATTACTTTAAAGATATTAGAGTGCTCAAAGCAAGCCTATGTGTAGACACCCCATTTTTGACCGTCCTCAAGACTTGGACGTCACTGATTGAACACTCAGTGATCACCCTTTTTCGTGTTCGTTTTGAGTTCCCAGAGGCCTCGGCTGCGTGCCTTGCCTCAGGATCTCTTAACTTGTTCGTTTAGTGTTTGGTTTTGCACCAAACACTTGTGTTTTTGCCTTGGAAGGCAGGGAATGGCTTGTTGGTCATCCCCACACTCCACCGGCCCTCCCTTTACATCACCGGCCATTCCTTGTTGCTACCGGCCGTGGTTGCTTGGTATCAATGGCCGGTCGGCACTCTCTGTGGCCGGCCGGCACTTTCTTTGGCCGGTGACCTATTTTGCCGGCCGGTGACCCTTCTGCACCCCTTCAGGCTTGGTGCATGCCAGCTGTGCCGGCTAGAATACACCAACACCACTCCCCATGCACGAGGATGGTTGTTTTGAGCCCTTGCCCCCCTAGTTCCTTCTAGAAGGATGAACCCTTGGCCAAGCTTCTTGGGGAAGCTTGGCCAGCTGTCCCAGCTTCTTCAAGAAGCCATGAACCATTTGCCCCTTTGACCCCTTTTTGAATAGCTTCTTGGAGAAGCTTGAGACCATTTCTTGGTCTATATAAGAGCCCTTCTTCCTCCTTTGTCTAGGGTTAGAAGTTTTGAACAAAAAACCAGAGAATATATACATACACATCTGTCATATACTCTCTCTCTCTATATCCCCCTCTCTCTCATCCTTTGTGTGTGTTTTATGGCCTAAAAGTGTAGTTTTACCTTAGTTTTGCACTAACACACACTACCACACCTTACTTCGACCTTGAGGGACTTAGAGGGTTTGTTCTTGAGTTTTTGGACTTGTTTTGATCAGAAGAGAGTGGCTGGACCTGCTGTTCTTGAGGTGTTCTTCAAGGGTAACTACTTTGCTTTAGTTTCCCCAATTTTGCAACAACTTTTTACCTGTCTTGCATGATGATTTGAGCTTTGTGTATAACTAGAAAAAGTCTTATATTTGCATGCTTTAAATACTTCATTAAGGTCATTTTGTGGTTTGGGGTCGAACTCACCCTCTTAGGCCTTATTTGGCCCTTTTGGTGCTTCCATTGCTAGGCTTTATTTGCTTGAGTGTTTTGTTCTTTTCACCACTGAAATCCAGCGGATTTTCAGTGGTAAAGAAGAGGGTTTGAAGTCTTGTATAGGGGAGGGACACCCCTCTTTCCCTTGTCCCTCTTTTATCCTTGTTTTGGCATAAAGGGCAACATGCATGCTTGGTTTGTTTTGGCTCCATATCAGATGTTTTTGGTGCTATTTAGGTCACATGTTGTCTTTATTTTTGGTCGGATTTGTGGCCCTTTGCATGCTTAACATACTTGCTTTGAATTCCCTTGTTTGTGCCTAGAAATGCATCATGACTTTTGACTACCATGCTCTCATATCTTGGCTTTACTTTGTGAAGTTCTTGGCCATATTTTATCATGCTTAAGGTCTGTTGGCCACTGATTTGGTCTTGTTTAGCATGTTTGATATAGTTGCTTTACATTTTGTCTTGTGAGCCCCAAGGAGGTGAGTCCTAAACATGCATTGGTTAGGCTATTTCAATGATTTGGAATTATTTAACATGCTATTTCAGACCCTATACCATGCTTACATGTCTCCATTTACCATCTCATTTATGCCTTGAAGAGTTGGCCTTTCATGACTAGGAATAGGTCATTGTGCATAGCCCTATGTTTGAGGCTTTGGGGCTGCCATATCAGGGGTATTTAGGGCTTATTTTGCATGTTAAAATTCTATTTTTGGTTGTATGGTTCATGCCGTGTTTGCTTGGGGTAGTGGTA
Source organism: Camellia japonica (assembly GCA_030407325.1). Taxonomy (NCBI): domain Eukaryota; kingdom Viridiplantae; phylum Streptophyta; class Magnoliopsida; order Ericales; family Theaceae; genus Camellia; species Camellia japonica. The sequence goes on along the minus strand of JAPPVO010000013.1, from coordinate 115,142,748 downwards.
GTAGAATGCCCCTTTGTTATGCCTTAGCTTTGGGCCTCTTTGACTTGCATATTTGTTGTGCATTTTGTCCATCATTTGGGATGCTTTTGGCCACTGTTTTGGGGTGGGCTGAGGTCTGCCCCTTCATGGTTTAAGTCCACCGTTGCTTACTTGTCACATGTTTGTTGCATGTTTGATTCATGATGTGTAGTCACATGCTAGTTCTTTTGCATACTTGCCATGACATGTTGCATTGCATTTGGCATGCCTTGCATCTTAATCTTATGTTGCATCTTTGAGCCATGTTTGCATAACATGCATTACATTGCTTGGTTTGGGGTGTCAAGCCAAGTGTGAGGATTGAGAAGTGTTCATACTCCAAGTGATGTAACACGTCTCAACTCTCGGTCACCGAGGCCCTTGACTTTGACATGATAGGGTCTTGGTATTCATTTGTGTGTTGCATGCATTTTCATTGAATTACAACCTTGGCCTCTTAGGCCATCATGCATCAAAATGCACAATTGATGGCCCGAGGATCGAGGGCCATGCTCCCTTGAATCCATTGCATGATAGGGAGTGTGGCCATGCTTACATTTGCTTGAAATTCCATGCCATACACTGTCTGTCCTTTGTTGCTGTCAAAAACCAGTTCTGCAGGAATTTTTGGCCGACCGGCCGTTTATAGTGCCGACCGGCCATGGATGAATGGCCGATAACATGAAGTCCAGCCGATGGACATTTTCCATGGCCGGTGGGTATTTCCTTTAGCCGATGGTGCTCTACAGTGTGCAGGGAACATGTCCCAAGACTTTGGGAGTTTTCAGAAAAGCAGGGCAGCGTAAACAGAGGCAGCGGTGGCATGGTATGGGTTTTCCGGGCGAGACGGACTCGAGCATGCATCATTCGTGCATTCCAAGGCGGGGCTGTGGCCTTTTCCCTTCTGCATTTATTTTGTTAATTAATTAGGAGTTTTGTAATAATTAATTTAGTATTATTTATTCGGACTGTAATATTTATTTGGACCCTCCGAGTGAGGGCAATTGTGTAATAAGTGTGTGTGAGTGCGTGTATGTCTTCCAACCCCACGTCTTTCTTCCCTTTTATTTACCTGCTTATGATGGTAGACTAGGGCATATTCAAATTAGCATACAGTATGATAGCATGTTTGCATTCATTCATCTGTTTTGCATGCATCAGGCTTGGCGCATCATTCTAACTGCATCTGTATTTCAATTCCAAATTGAATACGTGTTAGTTGCAGCATTTTCACATGTCATTGTAGATTAGCCGAGCCTATCTAAGTTGCATTCTGCATGTGTTGCATTAGCCATCTTAACATGAACTAGGATCATGCACTTGATTACTAACTAGTTTCTGTTTTGGCTTGGAGTACTAGGTGAGCTTTTATGCTTTAGGTAGTTGAGCACAATTGCTTCTGACCCAGTAGATATTCCCCAAGCACTCTGGACTAGAGGTCGTCGACTCCATCGATCTGAGGATCTGGTAGACGGACAACCAGTGTACTACTCTCTACCCCTGGTTACTAGACGGAGGACAATTAGGCAGAGGGCATCAGTACAGCAGTCAGTTCAGAGGGCCTTATCTACCCCACCTGTGTATAGTAGGGATCAAGACTCTGCTTCTCCTACAGAGAGGGAATATATACCGGTAATTCAACCAGAGCAGAACGGTATGGCCAGTTTAGAGGAGATGGTGCGCCAACTCCAAGAGAGCATAAAAGTGATGCAGCAGGATGCTGTCCGGCAGGCAGAGTTCGCCAAGCAGCAGGCCACGGTCATGAATGAACAAGCGGAGTTGATTGTGAGGTTACAGCAGCAAACTGGAGCCTCTGCTTCGCAGCAAAATTCCTCCCCCACCAGGAGTTCCAACCCTCGGGGAGACAGCCAATGTTCAGAATGATACAGAACTTCCCACAGGACCACCTCCACCCCCGATCCTACCCCAAATCCAACCCCAGTAATCAAAAACACCCACCAACCTACCGGACTCTCCCTTTGAGTTCGAGACTGATCCTACCGCACTGAAGTTGAGCAAGCTTGAAAAGCTGTTCAAGAGATCCCAGGGAGTCAAGACCATCTCCGATATTGAAGACGGATATATCGACGCAGCTGTGACGCTGCCTGACAGATTCAAAATGCCTCATATTGATCGATTTGATGGGTCCGGGGACCCCATGGTGCACCTGAGACTGTTTTCAGACGTCCTAAGGCCAATGGGCCTCAGTAGACTTCAGAAGATGTCTTTGTTCGGCCGGACCCTATCGGGTGTGGCGGCCATATGGTATGCCAAATTAGAAGATGATGTCAAGAGAAACTGGGACGAGATAGCTGAGGCCTTCATTGCGCAGTACTCATACAATACACAAATCGAGATTACAACCCATGATCTCGAGACAACAAGGCAGCAACCTAAAGAGAGTTTCTCAGAATTCGTAACCAGATAGAGGGCCAAGGCTTCGATGATGACCTTGAGGCCTACAGACAAAGACCAGATTCGGATGATTGTGCGCAATCTTCAGCTGAAGTTGATGCAAAAGATGATTGTACTCCCCTTTTCTACTTTTTCTGACCTACATGAAATGGAGGTGCAGATTGAGGATGCCTTGAAGCAAGGCTTAATTGATAATGACCGGGAGCAACCCCGAAGAACTTTCAACCGCAACACTAATGCAGGCCCGAGCGGCACTACAACTACAAGAGCCTCCGAAGTGAGCATGGTCACCGCCAACCCCCCTCCAAGAAATATGGCGGCCACACCATTCTCCGGTGCGTCCGGAAGCAACCCACAAACAGCCAAATACCCACCAAAAAACACCAGAACCTTCGCTCCACTTTATATGCCCCTGTCCAAAGCTCTGGGGGTTTTAATCAGAAAAGGGCATTTGAAGCCCCTAGAGCCGCGACCCTTACCAGAAAGACTCCCCGCTACCCACAACCCACCAAATATTGTGCATTTCACCAACAGCACGGTCATGAACCGATCTGTGCTTCCGATTACGTCATGAGATTCAAGATCTCATCGATAACGGGGTGATTTTGCCTCCCGAGAAACCCAATGTTACTACAAACCCTCTCCCCACACATAACCAAGCTCCACCACCCAAAAGAATCAACTTCATCCAAACTGGGGTCATGCCTTACGATCCTAGCATCTATATCACTCCTTCCCACCTGCCTAAGCCGGAGGTGTTCCTTCCCGATTGCACCGATTTGTGCATGATGGACATCTCCATAACCCAACCTAAGCCAGCGGTGGTGATTGTCGAGGACAGGAGAGAGAAGATTCCAAAGGAGAAGGGGGTTGTTGAGCCAGAGTCTGCAGAATCTGGGAGTGGTGTTGAGAAAGCATATAGTCCAGGTGACTACATTTTGTCAATAGGCCAGGATAGGCCAGATATGGAACTACCAACAGAGGGAGAGCTGTGTGTGATCCAAGGGGACAGTCTGGGACAGGGAACAGACGATTTAACGGCTGTGGGAGAGGACCTTGCCAATCTCCAGTTTTACAGTGACCAAGATCTAGGGGACGTGGCAGTCAACTGGTATGATTATGAGGAATCGACAGAGGCTACGGGATGGTTGGATGATCAACCAAATGTGGTAGAAGAGTTTCAGCCAGAACAAGGCCCGACAGGGGCAAGAATGTCAGTGACAGCCGGAAGGGTCGAAGAACAGAGTGCATCGCCGGAGAGCGCCGGTGTCAAGAATTTCACTCGGGATTGGAGCATTTCGAGTACGGGAATTATTGAACAGTCGGTTGTATTGACACATCCAGAACAGGAAAGATTCGAAGATTCTAAGAGAATCAGGAAGGCAAAGGCCCATGTGGGGACTGAAACTGCTGTGTGCACAGGAACTGAGAATGCTGCGAACATATGGATGGAAGGTGCTGCAAGTACAAGAACAGTCATACCAGAGCCGGACAGATGCTTGTCAGTTGCTGATTTAATGTGGTGGGAAGATGAGGACTTGTATCTTGCCCACACAGATGAAGATTGGGGGAACAACCAACCCGATGACACCTGGTACCTTGGAGAGGTCGACCATATGACGCGGAGCGGGCGGTACTTCAAACCCCCGCACCTAGATCAACCAGAGGCCTCAGGGAAGGATAGAGAGGTTGAGAAGCAAAAAGAGAAGCAACTTGAGGAGGAAGCTGTACTCAAACAGCTAAAAAAGATACAAGCAGACATCTCCATCTGGAGACTGCTCATGGCATCACGAGTGCATAGATAGGCTGTCCTGTCAGCCATGGACAAAGCGAAGCTTTCGATAGAAACCACGCCAGAACAGCTGGTGGGATTAGTCTTTTCCAGGAGGGGCTACCCCGACGCTGACTTTTTCCGACAAGGAACTGCCACCTGAGGGGACAAACCATAACAAGCCACTCTACATCTCTGTGGAGTGTAGGGATAAATGGATACCGGTGGTTCTTGTTGATACCGGATCCGCCATCAACGTCTGCCCGGCAAGGACAGCGTATGCAATCGATTTGAAAACCGTGGATTTTGTACCAACAGCCCAGGTCATCCGAGCGTATGACAATACAAGTAGAGAAGTGATGGGAACCGTAAAAGTTCAGACTAAAGTTGGGCCAGGACAGCATGAGATAGATTTCCATGTCTTAGAGGTGCCTGCAACTTTCAACTTGCTTTTGGGGCGGCCGTGGCTGCATCAGGCGAAGGCGGTATCATCCACTTTGCATCAAATGGTGAAATACCCCTATGGGAAGGGAGTAGCCATTGTTTTCGGGAATTCATCAATCCATCCACCACCGGAGATATCCACGCCTGTTCTAGAAATTGAGCATGGCATGGAGGATGTGTTCATATCAGGTTTTACCCTAGCTGAGGCTCAGGTTGTACAGAACATCATGGCTGCTAACGAGGGGATATATGTCAGTGCCCAAGCAGTGTATCTCATGAACAAGCTCCAACACATCCCTGGGATGGGATTAGGAAAGAGCGGCCGCAAGGGCATCGCAGCATTGGCCGAAGTGCCACACAACCCCCATACCTTCGGCTTGGGTTATCTGCCCACCAAGGAGGATTGGGTAAGAAAAGGAAAAGAGATGGCTGGGAGAGCCAGAGCGAAACAGATGGGAAAACCCTTTGAGTTGATGCACCGGCCCATCCAGGGTACCCTAAACGAACGCTTCGTCCGGGAGGGGGAGGATTTTCCATTTTGTGGTTTCCCGGAGCCGTGGCTGAACGCGGAGAAGAAGCGCGTGCCGGGGTTCGAGATTTTCTTCGACCTGCAGTTACCTGGGGATGATGTTGCTGAAGAGCAGACAGACCCGACAGTTGAGGCTGAACAGAGCAGTGAAATGGAGTCTGAGGACACCGCACTTGAAATGGGGGTAGCACTGGTATGTCTACTTTCAGATCCTCCGATCGACCAGCTGTGCTTGGGGATAACTTCTCGGTGTCCATGATCGGGAATGAAACG